>JAMXBC010000004.1:7141878-7556878 GCA_024138005.1 Lumnitzera racemosa
CATTCTGGCATCATATAAAAGCCAGATTAGCGCCACAGTCAAATGTATTGCAGGGATGGTGACATGAGTTTAGAAGTGAGGAGGGAAAGATGGCATTGAAACAAATCTAAATTTCACTAATTTTTCAAGGCGGCTATTCTTACTGAGGAAACTATCTACAACTTAAAGCAGGTTTTGGATGAATTTCTTTTGGCATGGGTAGATCAGAATTTCTTGTCGACGCAATTGTTTATGATCAACCTTTATAATGTTGTGCTTTGATTTGTTGGAGTATGTTGTACGTGACGATGACACTCTCTGACCAGTCAACAATCAAACCTAAGATTATATATAAAACTCACCTCTTTTGGGTTTCCTATACATTGCAAACTGCCATCTACAAAAATTCCCAATCGATCACATAGGACCTCGGCCTCTTCCATTGAATGGGCTGCAATGTATGAAGCTTCATCAAAAAGACATACTCAAACTAGTCGGAAAAATGAAATTTATGATGTTACTGGGAAAAAGGGAAAAGTAAAAGGTATTCAGTTAAGGATGTTCTCTTGACTATCATTTATATCAGTGTTTTACACGTGCTAGGAGAGGGAGAATGATAGAGGCAATACTAGTTAGAATAATAGCACGATCTCGCTTAGCATGCTTCACAACATCCCATAAGTTGCTTCTTGAAGCTGGATCTAGTCCGGTACTAGGCTCATCCATGTAAACAACCTTTTAAAAATTTAAGAGAAATTGATTCAAAAAGGAGAGTTTAAAAGAGTGACATAGTGATTTCATAAAGGAACAAATAAGATTTACAATTAGTTTGTAAACGTACTTTAGGATCACCAATCAGTGATATGGCAACACTTAGCCTTCTCTTCATGCCACCACTATATTTTCCAGCTTGCTTGTCGGCAACACCACCATAAAATAAGTTTACGCTCTTTAGAGATTCTTCCACTGCCTATTATAGTAAAGACATATATACAAGGATGAATTTTGTGGAAAAAGCAATGCTAAACAGTTACTTGACTAGATTATAATATATAGAAAGCCATCCATTCTTTCCATCTATCTACTTCATTTTAAAACTATTTAGATACAAATAACTTAGATTTAGTGAATTGTTATGCATCATAGTATACTACAAAAGTTGCATTGCAAGCATGGCCATTTTTAAAGTAATGCATTATCAACATAGCTAAACATGCAATATGTATGCAAGAGTCTTCAGTGTAGTAAGGCCATACTTGCATCAAGGCAGGACCTTTGAGGTTCTTTAGCCTTCCATAGAATAGCAAGTGCTCCCTTCCTGTGATAGTTTCCCAGAGCAAGCTTCAAGAGAACAAGAATAGATGAGGATATTTCCATGAGGGTAGTACAACCAAAAGAAGGAACTTAACAAAGGAAAGGAAGTTTTGTGACAACAAGAAAATGAGCTTACTCATGCTGGGGGCAAACACCCATGCTAGTATAAATGCTGTCCATATCAGTCCGAATGTCAAGCCCCTGAACATAAGCTGTTCCACAGGTTGGTTTTGTGAGGCCAATCATCTACAACAGATACATTGAAATTTTTACAATGAGCAATAAGCTTTTTTGTTCACTAATTCATGGGCAGTATACTTGCCGATGCCTGAAAAGGGATGTAATTTCTTGAAAATTCCCATAAAAGAGCTAAGCTATCCAATTTTACGGGCTTGAATACCATATCCTCTTTAAAAATCCATAACTAAAAGTTTCTTCCTACCATCTCCACTCCTTGCTTAAGCAAGATCAAAGGAAAGTTATTATCACAGACAAGAGAAGTCAAGGCCATTCAATGGACAAAAAGAAGCAAGATATTGTAGATTATTCCTATTGTGAAATACTAGAAAAATTTATTTCCACTCAATGTGTTTCCTTAAGGCAATTATTACTCCATTTCAATATGTAAGGGTTCAAGACATTTCTTTTTAATATTTTGCTTCACAAGTGTTCAAAAGTCCCCTTCTTAAAGGATTTTTCTCCTTTCTGGGGCTGAACTCCCTTTTTAAAGATAGTAATTCCAAATATTGTTTTTCTAAAAGCAGCTTCTACTCACCATATTAATAAAAGAAGTCTTGCCTGCTCCATTGGGCCCTAACATACCAAAGCACTCCCCTCGAGGCAGAGCAAGAGACAACCCTCTAACTGCAAACTTCTCAGGGTTTCCATCCTTTCCTGGATACACCTTCTTAAGATCATCACAGATGATTGCATGATTTGGGCATGATTCCAGCAAAAGCTGCTCAACCCTCTCTCTCTGAAAGAAATCAGGCATATTAGTGCCATCTCGTGCATATGACTTACTACACTTCACCATAATATTGAAGAGTTGACATCAATTGGTGACTGCAAACAATGAACATCCCAGACAATTTACTTAGATCTAGGACTGAAGGCGACATTGCAGAGACCATGACCCCAACCTAGATAATCTTATTGGGATTCTCCACATCGTAATAGCCCTTTGTTCTAAAAAGAATGAAACTTAAAATAAATAAATAATTAATTAATTATCATATCTTATATAGATGAACCCATAATCATTAAGATGACTGCATAAAATATTAAGTTGACTATTTGTCTCTGCATTTGTACAAGAGAATCTAATTTATATGCCTCTCAGTAAAACGCAGTTGCATCTAGTTTTTTTTTTGCTGGAGCATGACCAAAATAAGTATACAGTTTGCTCATTTCTTCAACAAACAATTGCAAACTATTACCTCTTGATGGACATCAGGTTTTTCCATGGAAATTGAGAGTTTAGATCCCTGCCTTTGTAGACTAGGCTTCCTAAAAGACTTTGAAGTCTTTCTGCGAACTTTTTCAATTAGAAATAGAGGATTCTTCCCAGATGAAGTGACTTGATCAACATAGTATGCAACAAAGATCACCACAAACCACTCAACAATCATAATAATTAAAACTTCAACCATCCCGTTTTCACTATCAGCTAAATCACCCCAACGCATGCCATGTGTTCCCATGTAATTCCCAGCAAAGGAATATTGTGCTAACTCATATAGCCCTCGATATAGTGAGAAACCAGGATATAGTTCCATCACAATAATCCACCCTCCTGCAACAGCAGAAGGTTAATTTACTAACAAGTAGGATGAAGATAAGGATAGATGTTTATAAACAGTCAAAATGTTGTCTGACTATGTTCAAAGAAAAACAAAAGCAAAGAGCAGGGAACAAGTATCTTACTTGGAAATGTTTTATCTTCAACAAAGAAGTCAAAAAGAAAAGCTCCTAAAAGACCAGTTCCGAAGACGCATATATAGCCTACCACTGTGACCAACAATTATCAACTCTGTTTTAGGTTTCATATTTATCATGTAAGCTGGAAAAGGCTACAAGGTAACAGGTGCAAAAGTGTGCCAGTGCTTTACCTGTGGCAGTCTTTACATTTGAAAAAAATGCAGCCACTAAGAAGGCCAGTGCAATTTGCAAGTTTATATAGATGAAATAAAAGACAACCTGAATGGTATAGTCATTCGATGTGAAAAATTTCAACCCTGCATATATTTGACTTAGAGATCACGATGAGTAGATAAACCGGGAAAAGAAAGCAAGAAAAAAAAATGCATTAGTTAGAATCATACCTATGGCTGAACCAAAAATTACAAAACACAACATGTAGACTGAAGATATGCAAAGGAAATACGCATAGGATATCAACCAATATGGTCCATCACCGAGGCCATGCATTTTCATCATAATTCTTAATTTCTTCTGCTTTTCATAAACAAGCGATGCCAGCACAACCTACCACATAAAGCAGCAAACCATCAAGGGGGGAAAACTGATGTAGAAAAGAGCCCTAGACCCTGCATGCCAGTTTACTAGTATAGAAAAGAGCTCTTGGTGAAATTTTCAGCTAAAGGTAATTATATCTTGACTCTTCACAATAACAGATCTGATAGCGAGGGGAGAAAATGAATTTAAATCTATTAAGTGTTGCATCACCAATAATATTTATTTCTTGCAATGGATCATTTCTGACAAAATACTGCCACTATTTCTCACATCTAGAAACGAAGAGCAGATAAAATTTTAGACTGGCCCCATTATTATCACATGCAGACAAATATGTAATAGGCATCCTATAGGTTTAAAACAAACTCCTGTTCAAGAATCACAGTTCTGTTTCAATTGGTATACATCTCCAAGACAACACAAAACAAGGTTAGATAACTGTTATAAACCATAATTTAAGTTAGTAACCTGTTAATTTGGGTCAGAAATGGAAATCATAAAACAATTGCAACCATTACTTGCCATTTCTGGTCACTATTTAGGATTCTATCAGCCTGCATACTAATCACCATTTCCCGATTCCTTTATGTGATGCAATGAGAGTTTTTCTTACATATACTTCCCTCTATGTCTCAAACAAGTGAAGACAAGTAAACAACTCCGGTATAACCTCTATGGTCCAATTATGAGTTAACATGACTTACAGGAAATAGCAGGAGGATAATCCAGGTAAAGAAGAGTGGTCCAAGGAGAGAAGCAAGATCTAGTCTCACTTGAGTTTCCGGTTTGGGCATTTCCTTGACAAACTCAAAAATCATTTTTGAATCTGGCCCCATTAAAAATTGGAGGAAGGCATTTGATACCTGCAAACATTTGAATCAGTATGTCAGAGTGCACCAGTCCTGAAGCTTCTATTTGTCATTAGTAAAACTAATCATGATAGAAGTATATCCAGCTCCAAGGTGAAATCAAGGACTTAGAATCCTGATTCTGTGGTACACTGAAAAATAATATCCAAAATGATCCTCTACTGGAGCTAAAGTAATAATTTAACCATCACAAGTTGGTATATCAAACAATTATATACCCATAAAACTGCCTATGTGCTTGCAAATTCTTTTCCTCTAAAAAGGGAAAGAAAGCTTCAAATAAAGTCAATAGTATAATGCTGAATAATTGAACGAATTTCCTTCAAAAGTAAAACAGAGCTGCAATTCTTCTTTACTTTGTTAGTGCAATTCAACAAGGGACAAAAGTAATGAGCAGCAAACTGGGGCTGCTTAGAATGGCAGATATGGGAGCTCTGAGAATTGGGAGCAGTGCATTAGTTCAGATAAGCCCTTGACTGCTCTGAAATTGAGGTGATTAAAAGATAAACCAGTAGAAATGTTATTTTCCCCCCTAAATTTGGTGACACCTCTTCAAAGAAGTGCTGATTCAACTTTATACAGTAATGACTAGGCCATGAAATGCTTACATATTTATTCCATATGCTGCATAATTTTTTTCTTTCAATGAAATCTATCAACTATAGCATTTCTTCAGCTTAGATATGCCTATGCTTCTTTGCAACACCAACATGCAGATGGTAGATTGAATGGTGGATCATGTACTAAATGTTCACTGAAGCATCATACTTTTCCAAAGATTCATATAGTTTCCTAGAATAAACTTGGTGAGATAATCATCACCATAATGACAAGAATTACATTTAAATCTTTATTCATAATTAGTGAAAACATGTTCCTCCTGCTTTCTTGTCCATTAATTTACTCTCAGAAATCCGTTAAAAGAAGCCATACACATGCAATTGCTTTTTTCTTTCAATTTAACTCTTTAATTTTATACATATCACATTAGCACAACTCAACATCAAGTAACATAGGAGCTTTGGATATTTACCAAATTCACAGATCGGGGAACCCGTAATAATGAAATGGGACGATTGCCAGTGTTATTGCTATAGGTCGCGTTGTACCAGATGCTCACGTTGAATTTGCTACCATCTGAGTCTAAGAAATCATAGGCTGAGAAAAGAAAAATAATAAGTTCTTCCTGTTGTATAATGACTATGACAACCAGTAAAGTATATACTTATACAGTAAGGAAACAGATACGCAACATCAGCAGACAAACCTGCAACAATTTCATTGATTTTCCCTTCTGAATTTCCTTTCCGATAACCCTTATACAGTTCATCATTGACCTCAGAGGAGCTGTTTCTCCACAAATATAAACCTTGAGCACATGCCACTTCTACATTCACAATTGAAGAAGAGAAAACTGTTAAGTTACTACTGACAAAGTGCTCCTAGCCATCTGGTTAATAGATATTGGTAAACATAATTACATAAACCAATTACAAATGCTGACATAGGAAGTGCTTGTGTATTGTCAAGCCGCAAGTAGACATTTTCTAACTTGAAAAATTCATTCTTATGCTCAGCTCATTGATTACATCATTTTTAGTACTGGTGTTGATAAATGAAGTTCACAGGAACCTAACTCTCAAAGGTGGTCTTGGTATCCTAAAATTAAACGTGTGGAACAAAGTGGCTCAACTGAAGCATATTTGGTACCTATGTAATGAAGGCCCTAAGTGGTTGTGGATTGACTGGATTCACACTGTTTTCTTTAAAGGAAATAGCGTTTGGACAATTAAATGCCCCACTTTATGTCTTGGAATTGGTGTTAACCACTCAAGCATTGTTCTTTAGCTTAATCTTAGTTATTCTGGAAGGTAGGGATGGAGTTTCCATCTCTCTTTGGTTTGATTTCTAGCTACCTTATGGGCCCCTAGATTGGATACAATGCTAGAGAGACTGCTAATTCAGGGTTACCAAGGAATGCTATACCATACTTGTTGATAGAGCATGATGCATGGACAATTTCCCAAGGAAGCTTTTGGAAGATTTTTCCATCCTGGCAATCTCACAACCTGATTTCTTCAGACCAGACAGGATAACATGGATCCACTCTACTTCAGGGGGGCTTTCCCATCAAAAATGCCTAAAGAGCTTTGAGAAATCTCAGATAAAGAGTCCAACACCTAGATCCCTTACAGTTTTTTCTTAACTCTTTATGTATGAGCCTTAGAGTTTTGCTATATACCCTTTCCTGCATTGAGTTGTTGTAATCAACTTCTTCTTTTGCAATAAAATCATTTATTAAATCAAAGTTGTGTGCATCTGTGGTGTTTCAGCAAAATTGGCCAGAAAGAAAAGCACTGTATGAAGCAACCGGATGTGCCTCACTGTTTGAAACTCTATCATCCCAAATGCATGGAAGATAGTGACATGCGTAAAGTATAAGGAGGCAAAAATTACCTTGTGCAAAAGAAATGGGACCTATTTGAATTGGGATTGTAAGCATAGTATTTGCTATGCATTGGCTTTGAACATCATAGATAGGAAGAGCCGAAAAGAAAGCAGGATCAAGGTAATTTAGCGAGTCAGTATATGATGCTGAACCCTGTCACATTCCAAAACATAAGATCAGGGCCAAAATTCTTGTGCTACAACTGTTCCAAGAAGAAATGTTTACTGAAACTGAAGAAAGAATCAAAACATGATAGAACTTAGGATACCTACCAAAACACGCTGAGCTAAGCTGTTCGTATCAGACGTATTTATAGTGGAAGAACTTGAGAACATAGTAGCTGCCACAACTGGAAAAGATAAAATCACAAGTGAAGTTAGAACAAATTTATTTACATTCATATGAATAACCTTAAGACAAGCAGTTATATCAAAGGGAACTTTTCAAGAGTATATACTTCCTCCAAGAGTCTGATTATTTCCCGTCAAAAGGGTGGTCACTGGACAAGACCCTGTACTCTGGCAAGAATCATCAGGTAAGTCTGTGAAGGGGATCAAATCAGTTCTCACAGCACGATACTGAGGAGCTGGTATCTGCAACAGTGGAGGCCATTCGGGAGGATTTGGGATGGAACAAGTCGAAACCTGATCCACTGTCGAGTACTCAATTCCACACTTCTCCTCACACTGACCATCTCCATCCGTATCAACGCACTGGCAGCCACACCTATTTTTAGGTTTGTCCAATTCATTATTGACGATAGCTTGGATTAAAACAAGAAGTAAACAGACTATGAATGGAAACGAAATGAGCCCAATGTTCGTCTTCAGATCCCGTTTCTGCAAAAGAATGGAGGTAAATAAAAATGTCAGTACTCTTGATCAAGAAAAATAGAGCTCCTATTTCTTTTCTTGGTAACATCCATCAGCATGTCATAACTCATAAGCAAATAACAAAACCAATAAGCCATATACTTTTAATCCACAAAGATGTGTCAACAGCAATAAAATCCAACCCCATTTTTCTTTTTGCAGATAGAATCTTTGTTTCACATGCAAAACAAGAATTCAAACAAATGTGTTTCCAACTTCATCCATAGTTCGTTCTGAATGAGGCACGCACTGCAGATTAACGAGGAAAAAGGAAAAAGAAAAAGAAAAATTTAAGGAAAGATTAAAATACAATTATAGCAATGAAAAATCTTTTCGAATGGGGAAATATCAAAATAAAACATTTCCATAGACTTTGCTAGATAATTTACTACTTTTTTTTTTTTTTTTGAAATTTCAGTAGATCATCTCTTTTATCTGAAAAATCCGGAACTTGCAAATTAAAAACGTGAAACATATAAAGGAATTACGGATTATTAGATTTATATTTCTTTTTACATCTTAGAAATTAAAGAAAAGATGAAAATTACACCATAGCTAACACTAACTAACCAGATTTAAGTATTGAAATAAAACAACAGAGAAGGAAAAATAAAAAAAGAAAAAGAAAATCCAACCTATAGAGAGAGAGAGAGGCAAAGGAACAAATGAGTAAAAGGAGGAAAAACCCATTTGACTAAATCAGAAATTCAACGGCAAAAGACACCACTTACAATATACTATCTTACACTCAGACCCAAAACTAAATATTCATAAAAGTTTTCGACTTTAATTAAATTTTACCCAAAAAAAATAAAAATCAAACCCAAAGAAAATCAGAAAATTAAAGAACAAACTGGCGATGGAAGCTCTTGCCACTTGTTAAGAGGAAATAGTAAAACTTGGAACGGGGCTGAAAAAACATGAAGAAACAAAGTATCAACAAACATAACCTGGAATGTCAAGTTCTTCCTGACTAAAGCATTTGCCTGAGTCCAGAAACTTGATGTCTCCCCCATTACACACAGACACACACACACTCTCTCTCTCTCTAATTTGTCTTGTGTGTATATTTATGTATGTATATATGTGTATGATATGTAACCGTTAATTTTCTCTGGAAACAAACAGAAGTTCGCGCCAAAAATGTAAGCCCGTAAAGTGATCCGGTTCCATTTTGATCTCTCTCTCTCTCTCTCTCGATGCATCAACTTACAGCAGTCCGACTCAGCTTTATATAATTTTTGCTAGTGAAATAGGAGAGAGGCTTTGGGTTGCTATGACGAAATTGCCCTCGCTGGAATTACTTCTTTGCCATTCACGAATCACGCGTCTTTACACCAACGGGGACCGCGCGTGGGAGCCTGTCACAAAACTGTTGTCCACATGACATTTGCCGTCTAAAATGTCGAGAATGCCCTCGCAGTATTGACTTTTGGGATGGATGTTCCGTGTGTACTACATGTGTCCACGTTCCAACAATAGAAAAGCTAGAGGTTTTTCTTGTTTTTTCAATTTTATATTTTTTAACTTATATGACCTCAGGCTAGTTTATCATATTTTGGCCGTCTCTCTCCATCTCAGCCATAATTAAACGAAATCGCATCACAAAAAGTCGTTTAAAATTAGATTTGAAGATTTACGGATACCTATGGCTATCTTCGAAACTCCTACTCGTATATTAATATTATCATAAGAGATCCATAGTGAATTTGATGTGTCATAATTTCTAATCACAACCCGACAGTAATCACTCAATTGGATATAGATAATTTGTCGTTTTAAGGTTCTTTTGAATATAAAGAATACGAACGACCCTCTCTAGCGATATTATGCACCATTAAAAAATTGTACTGCTCTCATCTGAATTGATGTGATACGCAGATCTCATGAACCAGTTTGCCCGCCACAATATATTCTGCTGATAACTTGGTTTATTACGTTAGGCTCAATTAAAGAATAGTTTTATTAAAAATTGTGTCGATTCGAATAAAAAGAGATTACGTATATATTGCATATCGTATCATGCTATACATAACTCAGGAAATAATTTGATTTATATGTATAAGATGATCAAGTGAGGTAAGGTAAATAAGAGGAATAAGCAGTCTTAATAAATTTTAACACGTTAGGTAATAGATAGAGAAGTGTGGTGGCATCAAACTCCACAATAGGTGAAAAACGAAGTAGTGTTCTTGAAATATTTGTATATTTTGATTTTTGAGACAGAATTCTAGTAGAATAATAGCATTAGTGAGAATTTATCTCCTTTCTAAATAAAGAAGTAAATGGGGTATTTATAGGAAAAAGTAAGTGGATTTGATCCATTAAATCATGCTGTTGATCAATGACTGATATTAAAATTCTTTTATAAATAGATATTAAGTAGACTTCTTTTTATGGGTTTAGACCTAAATAAATAGATTTATTATAAGTCAAACTAAGAAATGTTGGATCGAGTAGACTGATCAAATAAGCTCCACCATACCAAATCTCCCTTAGTCATTTCAAGTTTCACGGGCTTAACTCTTCAAGTCTTATCACCTCAACCTAAAGAGTCAAATCCATGTCATTATTGGACTTGAAGTTTATGAATCAGATTTAACCCTTTATATTTTGTCTCCTGACCAAAATCCTTCAAATGGAGTCATAAGGAATTTGAGTATCGAATGAATCCTTTAATTAACTTTAGCGCGTGTGCCACGGATGGATTCCGTCGCTCGACCCCGTGTGGTACTTAACGTTACTAACCTCACTAAGGAAAGCTAAGTCAGTCTGTAACACACTCACAAAGTTAAAGAGAGAAAGTAGAGAGAAAAACTCTGAAAGTATATTGTATTCACTCAAATAACTTGTGTGTTACATCTGAGGGGAATATCCCTATATATACAGAAAGCCTTTACAATCTAATGGTTAAGATCAATTCGATCTAATGGTTACAATTGATTCCTAACTACCACATTCACCTACCCCACTTACTACTATATAAGATTCTAAACTTCTTTAGAACCTTCTAGAACTTTTCATCATCTAGAAGCTTTTAGTGGGCTTGGGCTTTCGTCTTTGGGCTTTATGAACCTCCTAAGAATGGCCCATTTTAGGAAGTCCGTAACATTCTCCCCCGTTCAATTTAGCGAAGCCCTCATCGCTCCTTCATCATGGAACTGTCGAATCTTGTCTTTAAATTGCCACAGTGCTTCGGCTGGTTCCCAACTGGCCTCACTCTCTGGTCTTCCTTTCCACATTACCATATACTCATGTCTGGGAGTTTATCCACGTCTCCTCACATGTCTATCAGCTATGATCCCTTCCACTTCCTTATCAAATGAATCCTGTACTCCTATTAGGGCCCTTTATGATATAGCTCTCATAGGGTCTTCCTCATCTTTGTGGAATAGTTTTAGCATGCTCATGTGGAAAACTAGCTAGAATTTCAGTTTGGATGGGAGTTTCAATTTGTAAGATACTCGCCCCACTCGTTTCACAATTGGGAATGAACCCTCGTAGCGCCTCATTAGACCTTTATGTAGTTGTCCCTTCGTACGTTGTATCAAATGTAACTTAACAAGCACTTGGTCACCTACCTGATATTCTATTGGCATTCGCTTCTTGTCTGCAATCTTCTTCATTCTCTTGATAGCTCGGTCTAAGTATGTCCGAGCTAAGTCGTGATTTTCCTGCCATTCCCTTGCAAATTTATATGTGGGAGGGCTGGACCCTGTATATCCTATTGCCACTGTATGAGGAGTTAAGGGTTGCCTTCCCAGGACGATCTCGAAGGGACTTTGTCCGATAGACTCATTCTTCTGTAGGTTAAACGACAACTGCGCCACATCTAACAACTTAGTCCAATTGTGTTGGTTAACTCCAACAAAATGCCTTAAGTATAATTCCACTAAAGCATTCACTCACTCCGTCTAACCATCCGTCTGAGGATGCAAACTAGTTGAAAAGTTCAACTCGGATCCCAGAAGTTTGAACAGTTCTGTCTAAAATTTCCCTGTAAATCGCCCATCTCGATCACTCACAATATTTCTTGACAAGCCCCAATACTTTACTACATGTTTCAAGAATAATCGGGCAGCTTCATCTGCTGAGCACTCCTTTGTTGCTGGGACAAAAGTCGCGCATTTTGGGAACCTGTCTACCACAACCATGATTGTAACATACCCTTCTGATCGGGGTAAACTTACAATGAAGTCCATAGAAACACTTTCCCATGGCCGTTCAGGAATGGGAAGAGGCTCCAGTAGTCCCAGAGTTGCCTTGTGTTCAACTTTGTCTTGTTGGCACACGAGATAAGTTTGGGCGTAGCTTTCAATATCTTCCCTCATGTGTAGCTAAAAATACTTTTCTTCCACTAAGGCTTGGGTACGGTACATTCCTGGATGACCTCATAACACTCTTTAAATATCTCCTTTCTTAGATTTAAGGAATAGGGCACATAAATTCGTTATCCCTTTGTATATATTAGTCCATTCTCTTGCCAAAATCTCTTTATCTTCCCTTCTTGACATTGGATCAATAGAGCTTTAGCTTGTTTATCACTCTCCATCCCCTCTTGGATTCTATCAATGAGGTTGCTTTCAGGCTTGCTGATGGCTACCAACTCAATCCTTCAGATCAAAGCATCCGGCACAATATTAATCTTACCTGACTTATGTTCAAGGTCGAATTCTACCAGAAAAACCTACCATCGGGCTTGCTTAGGAGAGAGCTTCTTTTGAGTCTGAAAATTGCTGGTGGCCATATTGTCAGTCTTGACCACAAACTTCTTCCCTAACAAGTAGTGCCTCCATACTCGAAAACAGTGTACTATCGCCGTCATCTCCTTTTTATGCACTGAATATCGCTTCTCTGTATCATTTAACTTTCGGCTCTCAAATGCCAGAGGGTGTCCTTCCTGCATTAAAACCCCTTCCAATAGCAAAGTCACTAATATCAGTACATACCTCAAAGGGTTTACTAAAGTTGGGAAGGAGGAGGACCGGCTCCTTAGTGATTGCTATTTTCAAGGTCTCGAGTGCCCGTCGTCTCTCTATACTCCAAACCCAAGGGGTATCCTTTTTGAGTAAGTTCGTCAATAGGCTTGCTATCTTCAAATAGCCCTTAATGAATCTTCTATAGTAATTTACTAAGCCAATGAAGGATCTCAACTCAGTAGGCTTGGTAGGTTCCTTCTAATCCCAGATGGCCCGCACCTTTCCTTCGTCCATTCTAATCTTTCCTCTCCCCACTATGTGACCGAGGAACGTCACCTCTTCTTGTGCAAAAGCACATTTTTCTATTTTCACGTATAGATCATTCCTCCTCAAAGCTAAGAATACTGAGCGAATGTGCTCTATATGTTCCTCCAACGTCTTACTATAAATCATAACGTCATCCAAGTACATTACTACAAATTGATTAAGAAAGGGGGCTAAAACACAATTCATAAGTGTACAAAAAGTAGCCGAGGTATTGGTAAGGCCGAACAGCATAACTAGGAATTCAAAAGCATCATACCTTGTAACACAAGTGGTCTTGGGTTCATCTCCTTCTGCAATCCTTACTTGGTGATATCCCGAGCGTAAATCCAATTTGGAGAAGTATCTAGCTTCTCCCAACTTATCGAATAGATCCAATACCAGTGGAATGGGATACTTATTCTTTATCGTGACCTTATTTAAGGCTCGATAATCAATACACATTCGAAGTGATCAATCTTGTTTCTTCTGAAAAAGTACGGGAGCTCCAAAAGGTGCCTTTGAAGGCCTAATGAAACCTACTTCTAGTAATTCCTTCAATTGTCGCCTCAACTCTTCTAATTCTGGAGGTGACATCCTATATGGGACGGCGGCGGGCGGCCTAGCTCTAGGTTCCAATTCTATCACATGGTTTACCTCTCTTCTTAGTGGTAACTTCTTAGGCGACATTATATCCTTAAATTCTTCCAATATTTCCCCCACTTGAGGTGGAACACTTTCTTGACCACTAGTCTCTTCCTTAACTTTTAAGGCAGCCAAGAAAGTTACTTCATTCTTCTTAAGTCCCTTTTCCAATTGCATAGCCGATAGGAATTTGGTGGCTTAGCCTACCTTTCTTACGACAGGTACCACACATTGCGAGTTGTGATCAAGTACATAAATGCAGTTAGCCTGCGGTAAGATAAGTGCATCAATGCGATCTAAGAAATCCATCCCAATCACAAACTCAAAATCATCCATTGGCACTACTTCGACTGTCTCCTTTCCCTGCTAACCCCAATACAGAGCTCTATCCCCCTAGCTACTCCAATGGTGGGAACTTCTTTTAAGTTAACTGTTTTGAGCTATGTTTTGGTCTCCCCCACTTTTAGCCCCAACTCCTTTGCTGCTATATCAGAAATAACAAGATAAGATACTCCTGTATCTACGAGGGCATTAAGTTTCTTAACTGCTACCGATACTTCGGTATACATCAATCCTTTTCTTTCATTGACTTGAGACTTCATAGCACTGAGTAGACGAACTGACCCTAACTAGGCCTCATCTCTATCATCTGAGCTTTCACCTGCTACTAGTGCCGCCAATCTCTCTTTCTTTGGACACTCCCTGGCATAATGGGGTCCATTACAAAAATAACATTTCAATTCACGAGGTTTTCATCTTTCCCCGTCTCTCCCTTCACGAGTTCTTCCTCGATCTTTATCTCTTTCTTTTGCTTTGGTTTTTCCTTTGGAAGAAATCCCACTCTTCTCCCTTTCAACTCCCCCTTTCCATCTTCCCCCTGTGATCTTAGGATCAGTCTTCCGAAATTCCATTAGGCCTTCAGCAACTGCTATAGCCTTAGAAATGTCTTCCACTCCCCTTCGCTCCAACTCTAATTTAGCCCAGGGCTTTAAGCCATCCACAAACATCACCAAAGCATCTTCTTGGTTGAGGTCTGGGATCTCCAACATCAACTCTAAAAATTCATTTACATATTGCTTTATGTCACCCTTATGAGTTAGGTGACGCAATTTCACCTTTGCTTCCTTAACAGCATTTTGAGAGGAAAACTGACCCTTTAACTCTTGTACAAAGCTATCCCATATGTTGATATCAGCCACCCTCCTATGCTACCATACCATAGCAGAGTCTTTCAGATACATGACAGTATTACGTACCTTTCCAGCATCATCTAAGATTCCCACAGCATTAAAGTATTATTCCACTCCCCATAAGAATTATCTACTTCTCGAGCAGACCGCATCCCGTTAAAGTGCTTTGGCTTTGGAATATCAACCCTATGGCCGGTCTGGAGGGTCATTCCATTTGCAACAGCAATTCGATAAGCTGTTAATTGCGTCTTGAGATCTTCAATCTCTTGACACATGACTACTACCACTGCATCAATCTTAGCTTCATAAGCTTCTTCCTTAGTTTCTAAGGCCGTGACTCGGGCTTGGAGAGCATCACCCTTCTCTTCAATAACATTTCCATGCTGCCTAAGCTCTTCTACAGCCCGATTCAGTGCTCCTTGCAATTCGCCTTGGAGTTCTTGCTCCATTTCCTCAAGACTGCCTTGAGACTCATCAAATTGTTCCTTGGCCTCATCAATGCTCAACTCTGCCTTATCCATCCTATTAAGGAGAGAGTTCAGTAAGTCCTGAGACCTAGCCCTTTGCCTAGTAACACGGCGATCGTCATGGTCAGCCAACTCATCGACCATTGAAGTATTGTTATCTCCTCCAGATGACATCTTCTCCACACGCGATTCCTTTTTCAGGCTCTGATGCCACTTTTCACGGGCGGATTCCGTCACTCAACCCCGTGCGGCACTTAGCATTCCTAACCTCACTAAGGAAGGCTAAGTCAGCCTGTAATACGCTCACAAAGTTAGGGAGAGAAAGTAGAAAGAGAAACTCTGAAAGTATATTGTATTCACTCAAATAACTTGTATGTTACATCTAAGGGGAATACTCCTATATATATAGAAAGCCTTTACAATTTAATGGTTAAGATCAATTCGATCTAATGGTTACAATTGACTCCCAACTACTATATTCACCTACCTCACCTACTATTATACAAGATTCTAGACTTCTCTAAAACCTTCTAGAGTTTTTCATCATCTAGAAGCTTTTAGCGGGCTTGGGCTTTCGTCTTTGGGCTTTAGGAATCTCCTAAGAATGGCCCATTTTGGAAGGTCCGTAACACGTGTACGCTATTCAACAATTGCACTGCTACCAAACCCATTTAAGAATTAGCTTAGTGCATGAATTCGTAGCACCTCGTACTTACGTTTCATGTTTTAACTAGATTGAGTTGCATACTGCCTCCATGGGAATACTAAAATAGATTTACTCTGAATTGTCCATTTTCGAGCCAATCCGTCTCTTCAAGTTGATCTTCATGAGTTATTAGTTTTGTGGAGTTGAATTCATTTGCTGAGTTCACCTTGGTAATCTCATTAAGTTGACTTATTGTATCAATATCGCCGTGATTCTCTCCATACGTTGGAGGATTCTTCTTTTGGAGTTTTCATATGCATATAGTTGACGAATCAACCACTTCTCACTATGAGTAGTAAATAGTATTTTTATAGGGAACTCCGTTTTGTTTATAGCCTCTTGATCATCATCGTAGAACACTAAATAAGGATAATTAACTTATATCATGCTTGTTTCCTCCATTCGCATACTACTTTCATTCATATTGTGAATATAACCTCCATAATGTAAACAACATAGCTCGTATTTTATTGAACTGTAGCTTTTTTATTAAGTCTGATCCTTAAAACTTATCTCATAGAATAAATAATCTCCTCAAACTGTTTGGGATAAGGTTTATTATTGTCCACTTCGTAATCATTTATCCCAATCACCTCAAATTCTTGATATTGTGTTAAAAATCCACTAATCTATTTCAACAATGTAATATTCCCTTATACATCCAAATACATTCATCAGCTATGATTTTTTTTATTCTATATATATATATATATTTATAATCCCTCCATTAAATGCACACCACTTTAGTTATTCAAATATCCACCTTTAAGCGATCTTCTTTTGACTTTAAACAAAAGTCCCTATAATAAAGCAATAATTTAAGATCTTAGCTCATTGTAGTATAGTATGTCACATTCACGTGAGCCGAATTTGGACAAATGCTTGATCCATTATCTATCAAACGTTGCAAAATTGAAGAGGATCATATTTACACAGGGATGTAATTTATATTCGAACAATCATAGTGGAATAATATTACTAAAGGAAAAAAATTCTATTATATTGACACATGCCTAATATAGGTGTCACATTTTAATTGCATGGAAGATACTAAAGAATATTTTTCTGTTATTGCTTGCATTGTGTATATATCGGCATCTTCATCCTTTTGAAAGTATCTAAGCCAACCCTTATGGAAAGAAAAACAGTAGACCTTCATCCTCATAAAATTATCCATCATTTTCATTCCCAGTTGTAGACACCTAATTTTTACCCCTCTGAAATCCTAATTTTTACTTTTATAAAAAGTGTCCTAATTAAATAAATAAATAAATAAAACAAAAAATTACTAAAAAAAAAGATAATAAAAATTAACAAATAATGAAAATACCAAAAAAATAAGAAAAGGAAAAATCATGAAGATTTCGTATATTTTTAGGAAGTAATTTATATTATGAATAATTAGTTTTAGTGTTAGTTTTAGCTTTAGTTTAGTTTAGTTAAAAATTTTATTTTAGCGAATCGGATAGTTTAAATATAATTTAATGGTAATGAATATTAATACATAGGCCAACGGTTTAATGGATAAGAATCGGAATTTGGGTTAGATTTAATGTGAGGTCAGGGGTTTGAGTCTCGCCAGGCATTTATGTCTGTTGTTTTTTTATATATTTTACAAGAGTAAGAGAAATAAACGGGATTCATAGCTAATTAAAAACATTTTAATCTAATTTGATTTTATCGAGTCAGATTTGAATTAATTTGGATCTAGTTTAATTAGATACAATTGATACGATATGGTTTGGATTTAAAAAGATAACAATATAACTCCGTTTGGCGGTAACCAATTGATCACGATATTACTGCACACAAACAACACAATAGAATTATTCTTTTGGCTAAATAGTACACGAATACAAATTGTTGACGACGTCCGACCCTCACACACAGCAGCACACGGTGAAATACATACTGCACAATATAATCAAATCAGGCACTGAGCATGCACGGTTTTCATCCTTCGTCCATCCACTGTTCATCGTTGACGTTATCAGTAACCATAGCAACAGAGTAAGCAGATGTGATCCAGTACCAGATTCTGCTACAAATCTTCGACCCTTTTCTCCAACCCCATAATAGCCCAACCATCAACAGTAGCTACAACAACCACAGCAACTGAATGCGGTAGCCCCCCACGCTCATTTTCCTCCTTGCCTTCGATACGCCACCACATTCCCTGGCACATACACACTTCAACCTCACGTCCACCACGTCCTAGCTCCTGCACACAGCTTCACCGTATTGCCGAACAGCAAGCCCAGCCAGCAGCACTGTCGCAACTTTCAGATTAACTTGCTATACCAACGTTTGCAACAGCAAGCCAAACCGAGTTCCAATGTCCAGCCATACGCTTCACACAAGCCACCACAGCCGTAAATCTATCATTGCTATAAACATCCGATTGATCTAACGCTGCTCCATACGACAATATACGCATGCCGTAGCTGGGCATCATCAGGTTCAGTTTCTATCTAAGTTTTTTCTTTATTATTACTATTTCTGATTTATTATTATCATACTATATTATTGCTTTTAGGATTTTCGTGGTTTAACATGCTGTGCTATATATATATATATATATGTGTGTGTGTATATTTCTTAGTTTGAGATATTTCTTTTAGCATTAGCTTTAATATGGATTAGGTATATTATGATAATATAGAGATATATAGACCTTAGAAGATTTTTTTTTTATTTTTATTATATGCCTTATTACATTATCTATTAGTGATATAATATATATATATATGTTAGTTTAGGAGTTTATTATTAGTTCTTGTACAAGTTTATTGTATATAATTAATTTATTTTGATAGATAGTTATATATATTAGTTCAGTGGTTGTTAGAATTAGTCATATTTTAAGATTTGGTTTTATTTAAGAATTTATCATATAGAAGGTTGTTTTTCTTTAAATAAAAATTAATAAAAGACCTTTTTTAAAAATAGGATTGTTAGAGAAAAATTGTTTTTTATAAAACAATAACATTTAAGAATTAAGACCCTTTTTGTAAAAAAAAAAAAATTACACATTTGTTAAAAACACGCTCGAACCCACTCCTCAAACCAATTCTATAATTATGCGCATGATAGGACTGAGAATCCAATATGTTCCCTTTCATCAGTTTTGCGTGCTTTACCTTACAAGTACGTAATAGTGGTTTTTTAATTGTTGTCTATAGGTTGTTTCATTTATTTATTTATTTTTATCTCACTTAGTATATACATAGTTATTATTAAGACTTGTACTAATTTTTTATTTTATTTTATTTTATTTTATTTTTATCACGTCTTTAATTGCTAGTAATTAGTTATAACATTAGTGTCTAGTGAACATATGTTAAGTTAAGTTTTAGTTTATTTATTTTTTATTATTTTTTTTATTTCATGTTTTCAAAATGATATTTTTATAAAATCTCATATTCTACAAAATCTTATTCTTTGCATATTGTATTAATTTAGAAAAATTGCATTAGGCATGTTAGGATTTTTCTAAATAAAAAAATCATTTTGATGTTCATAAAATTAAAAAAAAAATCTTTAATTGACTTTTTTTCTATGGTTAGACATCTTTTCCATAGTTTAGACTTGTTTTCCATAATTTAGATGTCTTTTCCATAATTTAGGTTTCCTTTTTATGATTAAGACATCTTTTTTCAAACATCTTTTTTATGATTTAAATTTTTTTTCTATAGTTTAAACATCTTTTTCATAGTTTAAATTTCTTTTCTATCATTCAGACATTTTTTCTATAATTTAGATTTTTTTTTCTATAATTTAAATATCTTTTTCATAATTTAGATATCTTTTCTATGATTTAGATATCTTTTCTATGATTTAGATATCTTTTCTATGGTTTAGATATCTTTTCTATGATTAAGGTATCTTTTCTATGATTAGAAAATTTTCTTTCTTTCTTTTTTATGTTTTAAGCATCTATTCTATATAAAATATTCATTATGTACAACATTGTATATTTCATAAAATCTTTAAGGTTTTTTTTTAAATAAAAAAAATTATTATCACTTAGTTGTTTTTAAATGAAAAGTTTAATTTGGGACTTTTCAAAAATTAGGTTTTTAGGTTTTTTTTTTTATAATTAGGAATAAAAATTAGGCTTCTAAGGATTTTTCTTTATAAAAATAAAATGGTCAATAAAAACGCAAATTCAACCAATCATTTTTTATAAAAAAAACCAACGCATTAAAGTTTTCGAAAAGAACTACGATCGTCTGATCCCAACTAGCAGGTACGTAGACACCTTTGGGGCGACGATAAAATATGTAGAAACTTAGGTTCTCTTTTTTCTCTCTTTTGATTTTATTTATTTAATTATTTTTATTTTAAATATTATAATTAGAAAAATAATCATAATTATAGTAAATAGATATTAGTACCTGTAAAGAATTTAATAGGTTAGCCCCCGAATTCAGAAACCTCTAGTTCTTTATTAAATTGAAATCAATGACCGGTAGCTAAATCGTAACCAATCCACCCGATTGATTAAGATTTCTTTTCTTTTCCCGACTTCGGTCGAGTGGCGACTCCAAAAATTATTTTTAATAAAAAACCGGAATTTCTTAATTTCTTTATTCGAAGATTAATATTAAATGGGTTAGGGTTTAGTATTAATCAAGAAATGAGAAATTAATTTTAAGTAAAAGAAATAAAAAAATCAGACTCGACAGTTTGGCGACTCTACTGGGGACCGCTAGAGGGTTAGCCACTAGAAGTTGCTGAAAATAGGATTATTTTAAAAAAAAAATGGAATAATAAGAAAAATAATAAAAAAAGAACTTAGGTATATTATTTGATGTATTTGTTTATTTTATTTATTTATTTTTTTTACGAACATTTTTTTGTTGTGGCAGTTTATTTAAGAGGGAATTTTTTGGGGTTTTACTTTTACTTTGTTTTCTGCATCATAAATATATGGTAGATATGGTCAGAACCAGGCCGTCTTAGGATCTTAGGAGGGGGGTCATTGTATAAGTTTCGGATGTTGTGGGGTAACCACCTTCCGGGGCCGATCAGGCTACCCCACTCAAGTTCAGATGCAACCACAAAACCTTTTCTTTGAAAAAATGCGGTGGTTGCAGAACTTGAGGACCTTTAGAACCCATCCGTTGCATCGCATGAAAACATTTTTCTTCTTTAAAAAAATTTACAAGAACTTATGATGTGGTAAACTTAAATGAATAAAGGCAGTTGTGAAGTTGTAATTGTAATATTTCCTTGTAAATAATTTGTAAAAATTTTATGTAAGGTGTAGATTACGTTGTAATTGTAACTTTAATTTTGATTTTGATTAGTCATGGCTATATCTAATCAAGGGTATTTTGAAGACATTCATGTTTACCTACCGCATTGGCCTCAAAAACTGCTTCACACGTAGTTTCGACTCTTCAGACCATATAAACAGGAGTTTATTAAGAATAAGATTGGGCTCATCCTGTCTTTACAGAAGATCCCCGTAAACATCACTCTAGTGCGGGCCTTCGTACATCTATAAGAGCCCGAATCTATCACTTTTTATTTGGGCCCATATTAGTTGAGCCCAACCTTTATAGAGTAAATAAATAAAAAATAAAAAAAAAGAAACAAAACAAAAGAATCAAACTTGTAAAATAACAGGTAATTATCATTATGCCCAGTATTTTACCCACCAGAAATATCCATTCTTTTAGGTAAATTCAATATTTTGCAAATAGCCTTCTTCATTTAAAATAAATAAGATTTAGATATTTTCTTTGTTTAGTCTTTTATTCTTCAGAATTCCTCTCTTGTAAATAGATTCTCAATAATGTTGTTCTCGACTTGTATATTTTCCATGAAAGCAATCTTCTGTAATCATCCATTCACAATTTCATCATTCGGTCTTTGTAACACAAAAGCCCTAACTTTTCCTCTCTCTCTTTCCAAAAAAAAAAAGAAAAGAAAAGAAAAAAAAAAGAAAGTTGCTAACGGTTACAAATCCTTATAAGGTTCGGGATAAACACAATCACTTGGCCCATTAAGGCAAATAACTCTCATAATCTTCTTTTCTACTTCGCCGAATTTCCCATCTTTTGTACAATCTTTTTTTTTTCCAATTTTATTTCACTTTTCCTGCATCTCTCATTTTCCTTTTTCGTATACATAATAGCTCTAATCTTCATCCATTGCTTTCGTCTTATCTTCTTTTATTACTTCTCCTTTCATTTCATTCACTAAATTTCAGCTTCCATTTTCATTTCATGTAACATCTTCTCCTTGTTATCTCATTATTACTTCATTTTTCCTCTTTCTATTCTGATTTCTTTAGCTATTCCTTACGCATTCACATCTTTGCTCTTTGCATCGTTTCATCACTTTCTTTTATATCTTCCACACGATCTTTCTCAACTTTAATTCACTTCTCCTACACTTCCTTGCTTTCATTTCATTTCTTTATTCCAAACCTCAACAACACTTTCCCATATACGTTTCTCCTTCCATTTCTTGTCTTCTATACACTTTTCTTTTTCAATTTTGTTTCTATCTACCTCATACACATTTTATATAGCTCCCTTCTGTCTTCTTTTTATCTTATCTCTATCACCAACAACCAACGATAGTGCAGCTTCAGAATCAACACCTTGAGGACCACAACGAAGGAGATTGGAGTCCAGGGAGGAAACAATTGAGGAAAGCTTCTAAAACACCCACACTTCTTGGTAGGTTTGTTTTATTTCATTTATTGGCCTTTCCCATGCTTCTTACACTCCTTTTAATGGAATCAGGCTACTGGATCTCTGACCCGTAGTCTAGCCCGAAAACTAGAGGGACTAGGACAATGAATCCTTATGTTCCAATTGATTCTTACTAAGGCCGAGTACTTCCTTATCGAGTCACCCTTCATGTCAAGCCGTATGATTGCCTATCTTTTTGTAGTGCACCAAATTGAAGATTATTCACTAGCGCTCAAGTTAACTATTTACTTAGCATCTTCCTTGCCAAAAAACTGAGAAAGAGAGACTTTAGACTGACTAAGTCATCCCTGCTCGAACAAGTCATCTGTCCGTATTTTTTGTCCGTATCTTCTAATAACTTCGCCAATATAGTATTACCGCTTGTATAATATCATGTCCAGAATCTATTGCACCAATGATTTTATATATATATATATATTCATTTTTACCGTTTTGTATTTTATACATTACTCCCTTAGGAAATATCCCTTTTGTTTTTTCCTTTTTAGACAAGTTGTCTTAACTTATGGGTATAAATACCCTTGTACTTGTAATTATTAAAGAGATCAAATCATCATTAATATACACTTGGAGTATTTTCTTCCTTACGTAAACACTATTTGTTTATTCTTAACATCACTCCTATCCTAACCCTTGAGTAAGGCTAGGTCGTAAGTAATCTCACCGAACCAATTTATATGTCATATTGAATTGTGTTGTGAGTCCTTGGAAGTTCCATTAGTGCATCATATCCTCTGGAGCTATTCGTATGTTTTGCTTACTATTCCATTTGTCATTTTTCCCCTTTCGCACTTTCGTCATTAATCATTTTCAAGCTTGCTATAAGCTTGGACCCATCTAACAACTGACCTTGTCTGTTCTTGGTCACGGTTTGTAACATTTTGGTATCAAAGTAGAGGTTTTGTATGAACTGTAGTGGTTCTTCTTGAAGTTCTATTATACTCTGTTTTACGTGTGTGAAATAGAGCAAGTTACTATGTTCATTTGACTGCTGTGTTGTTAATTATTAATTTCTTGAAGTGTTTGTTTGAGCTTTGAATTTGTAAGGAAAAATGATAGACTCATGTATGAATGTTGGTACTGGTGATGACAATGAAGTTGTCCACCATGGACGACAATTTTAGGGAACTCCTAGAAGCATTAACGAGAGACTTGATGAGATAGGTAAACTCTTAGCAAATTTAACCCGAGTTGTTCATGTGTTGTCTTACCAACCCACTGAGGTTGCGCAAAACACTCCCTAAGCTACTTAACCTGTTAGAGATCAGAAGCCAGCTTGAATAGTTCAAGGTGGAAGACTTGGCGAACGAGTAAGGTGAAGGATAAACCTGAGAGGGCTTGATGAAGAGGAAGAAGAGTATTATGAAGAAGAGTGTATACGAATCCTCAGAGTATCTAACCATGTGAAGCTTCAGATTCGAAGTTTCAATGGATCTAAGAATGTTGATGAACATTTGGATTAGAAAGAGAAGGTGGAGCGTGTGTTTGATTACTATCAATATGAGGATTATGAGAAGATAAGAATTACTGCTGTTGAGTTCTTTGGATATGCTACCATATGGTGGAAGAATTTTCAGACCATGAGAAGACGAGAGGACTACCGAGAGATTAACACTTGGCCCGAGATGAAGAGAGTGCTCAGAGACAGGTTTGTGTCGAAAGCTTATCTCCAAGATACTTTCATTCAGCTTCAAGAGCTGAGACAAAGAGGCCAAACTGTTGACGAGTATGTTCAAGAATTTCAAATGCTTTTGATACGTTATGAAGTGTGAGAACCACCAGCTCAAATAGTTTCAAGATTCATTACTAAGTTGAGAGGAGATATTTGAGACATTATGGAGCTTCAACGATTCACCACAATGGATGAAGTTGTTAAGATCGCCTAACGAGTAGAGAGGCAGAGAAAGGATTGAGTGCCAACTAGAAAGCCGACTTACTGACCAGAAGGCCGACTAGTCGACCCGGATAGAAAAGTCACCAAACTCTACTGAATACCGACCAAAGTAGAAAAGTTAATGTCCGAGCAGAGCAGAAAGGTCGATCCGACAATGAATTGCCGACCTGAACTTATAAGAAGGGGTAAGAGTCTAGAAAGAAGACGAACCAGATCAAATGTTTCAAGTGCTAGGGGTTTGGACATATGGTTGCTCATTGTCCAAACCGAAGAATGATGATTATCAAAGGAGAAGTCTTGAAGCTAGAAGTAGAGAGTGGGGATGAGGAACCCGAGGAAGAAGAGGTTCCTATTAAAAAAGAAAATGTCGAGAAAAAGCTGATTGAGAAGGACGTATTTGTTGAGAACTTGGACAAGTTACTCATGGCTATCTAACTCACTATGAATGTAGAACTCTCGCGAGAGAAGGAGTAGAGAGAGAATTTGTTCCATACTACTTGTAAGGTAAATGACCAGGTGTATACCGTCATTGTGGATAGTGAAAGTTGTACTAATGTAGCATCAGCCAATCTTATTTCAAAACTAAAGTTGCCGACTGGTACACATCGAGGCCGTACAAGTTGCATTAATTGAGTAAGAAGGGAGCATTACATGTCACTCGGTAAATACTATTACCGATCGCTATTGGGAACTACTCTGACCAAATTCTCTACAACGTACTATTCATGTGTGCTTCCCACGTGTTACCCGGTAGACCGTGGTTATTTGATAGGAGAGTTATACATAACGGTTATAGGAACATGTAAATGTTCGAGAAGGATGACCAGAAGATCATGTTGAATCCGATGCCATCAAGAGAAGTTAGTAAGTTGCAAACAAACTTACTCGCAGATAAAAGAAAGCTCTGGTGATGAGTAGAGCCAAGCTTTGAGAGGCCATCAATGCTAATAGGCTGACACTCTTATTGGTCAGGTGACTATTAGAAATTAAGGAGCGGGGTAAGTTACCTTAAGAAATCAAGGAGTTGGTAAATGAATATGCTTACCTGTTTTCAAAGTAGTTACTTGAAGGGTTGCCCCCAACTCAAAGCATAGAGCACTACACCAACTTAGTACCAAGCACCGCATTGCCAAACAAACAAACTTATTGAATGAATCCCGAGTAAGCTTTTGAACTCTAATGTCAAGTCAATGAGTTACTGGAGAGAGGCTATGTAAGAAAGAGTCTCAACCCTTGTGATGTACCTATGCTTCTAGTGCCGAAGAAGGATGGAACCTGGCGAATATGTGTAGATAGCTAAGCTATGAACAAAATCACGATCAAATGCAAGTATCAAATCCTAGGGCCAAAAGACATGTTAAATGAACTCAGTAGAGCCAAGATTTTCAGCAAGATTGATCTTAAATCTGGATACCATCAAATCCGCATGAAGCCAGGAGTCGAGTGGAAAATTGCATTCAAGACTCGACATGGACTTTAGAATGAATGGTCATGCTCTTTGGCTTGTCGAATGCCCCGAGAACTTTCATGAGGCTAATGAACCATGTGTTGAGACATCTTATAAGGAAGTGTGTCCTGGTGTACTTTGACAACATTCTGGTCTATAGTGCCAACATATCGAGTCACTAAGAACGTCTCAGAGCAATCCTAGATATCCTTTATGCCGAGAGACTATTCGATAATCTAAAGAAACATTGCTTTTGCCAAGAGGAAGTGGTATTCTTGGATTATGTAGTCAGTGGAGGAGGCTTGCGAATCGATGATGAAAATATTTAAGCGATTGTCAAGTTGCCGACTCTGATGACTTGTGCCAACGTAAGAAGTTTCCACGAACTAACTTCGTTTTATAGAAGGTTCATTAGGAATTTCATTACCTTCATTACACCACTCACTGAGTTAACAAAGAAGAACACCAAATTCCGAGGGGGAGAAAGAGAGGAGAAGAGTTTTGCCGAGATAAAGAAAGATTGACCTTCGCCCTAATGTTAGTGTTACCTAACTTCGACAAAATTTTTGAGCTAGAATATAGCTCGTTAAGCATTGGAATAGACACTGTCCGAATGTAGGAAAGTCGACCAATTGCCTTCTACAAGGACAAGCTTTGAGGATTGCAACTGAACTACTCTATATATGACAAGGAACTTTTGGCACTGATTCGAGCAATGTAACTATGGTAACATTATTTACTATCAAGAGAATTTGTCATATATACTGACCATGAATCGCTGAGACACCTCCGAAGTTAGACTAAGTTGTCAAAATGGCAGGCAAGATGGGTTGAATTCCTTGAAGGATTCGATTTTGTAATAAAGTACAAGCAGAGAAAGAGCAACGTAGTTACAGATGCTCTTTTAAAGAGATATTGGCTTTTATCAAAATTGTAGACTAGACTGTTTGGGTTTGCAAGTATTAAAAAATATTACTTTAAGGATCCACACTTTGGACCCATAATTTCGTGATACGTTAATGGGAGGGTAGTAGACAAGTATCATGTGAAGGATGGCTACTTATTCCAAGGCAGAAAATTATGTGTGCCAATTTGCTCACTAAGGGAGCTACTAATCAGGGAACCCCATAGTAGAGGTCTCTTAGGACATTTTTGAGAAGAGAAGACCTATGAACTATTGAATGGTTGATTCTTTTGGCCAAGAATGAGGAGAGATGTATACCAGGTGGTCGAAAGTTGTACCGTATGCAAGATGGCTAAGTATCGAGCTGAGTGAGGGAGAGCAATGCCCCTACCTATCCCAATGAAGCTGTAGATTGAATTGAGCATGGACTTTGGTCTCGGACTACCATAAACTGCCTAAAGCAATGATTTTATAATAGTCATTATGGATAGGTTTAGTAAGATGGCACACTTCGTGCCTTGCACCAAAACTAACAACGCTTAGGCTATTGCTTCTCTTTTCTTACAAAAGATTGTGCGAATACACAACATACATAACGTGCTGAAAAGTGTAGTCTCTGATAGAGATCTAAAGTTTTTAAGCCATTTCTAGAGAACCCTGTAGCATTGGTTGGGAACCAAATTACTCTTCAATACTTCATGTCACCCCCAAACTGACGGCCAAACAGAGGTCGTTAATTGTACTTTGAGGTCATTTCTTTGAGCTGCAATAGGCAAGAACTTAGCTAATTGGGACATTTACTTGCTAGTAGTCGAGTTTACCTATAACTGAATAGTACATGACATCATTAAGCAAACTCTCTTCAAGGTAGTCTATAGGTTCAATCTCGAGTTACCCCTCGACTACACCCTTTTACTAGTACCTACACAAGAGGACCTTGATGCATTGGCCAGAGCACAATCCCTTCAGTATATCTATGACAATGTCACTTAATACATAGACTAAGTTGCTAAAAGAATGCTAGAAAAAACCACGGGTAGAATAACTAAACAAATTCAGCTGAGAGACTTAGTGTAGCTACACCTCAGTAGGGAACGGTTCCCAAATGAGATGAGGAACAAATTATCTGCAAGAGTGGAAGGACCTTTTAGAATCCTCCAAAAGATCAATGATAATGCCTACAAATTAGAATTGCTCGAGAACAATGGGGTTTCTAATGCCTTCAACATTGTCGACCTCAATTCGTATCACCCTAATAGAGAATTGAGTGAACACAATTTGGATTTGATCCTAAGTTTAAAACAACCCGAAGGAAATGATGGGAATTAAGCTACCGAACCTCTGACCCATAGCCGAGCCTGAGGACTAGAGGGACTGGTACCTCGGTACGACAAATCCTTCTGTTCCAACCAATCCCTACCAAGGCTAAGTACTTCCTTACCTAGTCACTCTTCATGCTGAGCCGTATGACTACCCATCTTTCTATAGTGTGCTGAATTAAAGATTACTCACTAGCACTTAAGCCGACCAATTACTCAGCATTTTCCTTGCCGAAAAGCCAAGATAGAGATACTCTGCACTCTAACTAAGCAATCCCTGCTTAAACAAGCCATCACACCTCTTGTCTAATGCTTCCAGGTTTATCATTCATAGTATATTGGGTTCAAGGTTAGCATTTATGGCCAATCTGATAGATGGAATCAAAACTTCTATTGGAACTACCAGCTCAACTTCATACATTAATGAAAAAGGAGTTGCTTGTGTTGGCTTTCGTTTTGACGTCCTATAAGCCCAAAAGGCTAGTAGCAGCTTATCATGCCATTCTTTATGATTATTGTATACCATACGACTAAGGACTCTCAATAAACTTTTGTTTGTTGCCTTAACTTAACCTTTCCTTTTTGGATAGTACGGTATGGATTTAATATGATTGATACTGTAGGAAGCCAATAATTGTCGAACATGAGAATTAATGAAAGGAGTTCCATTGTCGGAAAGGACGTGCTTTGGGATCTTGAATCGGCATATAATGTTCTCCTTTATAAAAGTTGCTAGAGTTGGCTCCGTTGCTTTCTTTGGGGGAATTGCCTCCACCCATTTCGTAAAGCACTCTGTTTCGACCAAGATCCAAATATATCCCTTTGATGGAGGATTTATAGGTCCAACAAGATTGAATGCCCATGTATGGAAAGGCTAAGGGGTTGTAACATTATGAAGTGTAAACGCAGGGGCATGGATAGCATCATCATGTTGTTGACAAATAGAATACCTCTTGGTAAAATTGAAAGTGTCTACCTCCAATTTAAGCCAATAGTATCCTTTATCGAGTAAATAATAATATAACTTTCTTCCTCCCTGATGCTCTCCACACTTTCCACTATGTACCTCTATCAGAATCGTTTTTGTTTTAGGAAGGGTAATGCATTTTAAGGGTTTTCCCATGAATGATATCCTATAAAGCTCACCTTCATGAATGAGATATTTTCTAACCTTATGTTTTACGAATCTAACATTCATACCATTTGTAGGTAGCACATTAATTTCTAAATAGTCAATATACAGACGCCTCCAGTCTCTTGCACTAGACACAAAATTGCATTCACCTTGATCTGGTAACTCAAAAAATTTAGGACAATATGTTTGGACTTGGAGTGTATCCTTCACCATCGAGGGCTAATAGTAACTTGTACGTTGAATATGTCAATATAATAGAGGCCCCTCCTCTCCACATCAAATCTGGTGATACTCGTCCAATTTAAGAAAAGCCTCCTTTGCTCCGATGCAGCGAGACAATACACCTTTTGAGCCTTTGTAATACAACATTCCCTTGATGTTGATGAAGTTCTTCAATGTTGAAACAGAGGCTGCACTAGGATACGCCAACTGTTCGATAAGCAGTATACGCCAATCATTCTGTACTTCTTCCTGTTCCTTAAGAAAATTCAACATTGTATATTGGATAGATTTCTTTATTACTCGAACATTCACACCATTACTTGTATCTTGAATCGGAATCTTAGATGCCAAAGTAGCTAACGCATCAGCATATCAATTCATAGATTATGTTGTGTGCTCATATTGCACGGAGTTGAACTTTTTGATGAAGGTCTATACTGTAGCCCTATAAGGTGCTAATGTAGGCTCTTTCAATCCAAATTCACCTGTATCTTCTTTAATGATTAAGTTCGAGTCACCTTGAACACATAAATTGTTTGCCCTGACTTCTTATGCTAACAATAAGCTAAGTAACAATGCTTCATATTCGACCTCATTATTAGTGCATCGAAAATCAAGTTTAAATGCCAGTGGTACATCATGACCTTCAAGTGATGTCAATATGATTCTTCCTCCCTAACCTTGATTTCTTACAGAACCATCAAATTGAAGTATCCATTCTTCTTTTGTTTCAACCATAAAAGAATCCTCATGAAATTCAACGGTGTAGCATCCGTACTCAAGCCCTCTTGTGCATTTGGAAAATATGCTAAAAGATCAACTAAAGCCTATGGCTTGATAGCTTTAGGGGATTGATTATAATATCGAACTCTCTAAGGAGAAGCAACCATTTTGCTACGCGTCTTAATAAGGTTAGTCGAGACAGTATGTACTTGATTGAATCAGACTAAGTCACCAAATTGATCTTGTGTGCAAGAAAATAGTGCTATAGTTTCTACATGACAAATACTAGTACAAGACAATGTTTCTCGCAAGTCGGGTAATTGACCTTGCTCCCCTAAAAGGTTTGGCTCAAATAGTATACAAATTGCTCTTGACCTTCTACTTCTTATGCAAGTAAAGTTTCGACAGATCTATCGGTAGAAGTAAGATATAAGACCAACGACGTCCCTTTGATAGGCATAGTTATAGTCTGTAGAGAAATCAAGATTGTCTTAATCTTCTGAACTGCCTCATGGATTCGATCCCATTCAAACAAGACTCCTTTTTTCAAAAGTTGATGCAACGGGTATGAAATTTCTGCAAGTGCAAGCATAAGCCTTCTAATGTATAAGATCTTTCTCATAAAGTTTTTAAATTCCTTTAAGGTGGTGGGAGATAGCATTGATCTTATGGCTTGTACTTTTGCAAGGTCAACATCAATCCCCTTTCGATGCATAATAAAGCCAAGAAACTTCCTTGAAGATACGCAAAAAATACACTTAAGAGGGTGCATGCGAAGTTTATATGGTCGACATCGTTCAAATACCCTTTGTAAATGAACCAAACAACTAAGTGCTCTTCTAGACTTGATGACTATGTCATCAACATAGCCCTCTATACAATCATGCATCATGTCATGAAATAGAGTAGTCATTGCCCTCTGATATGTGGTGCTTGTGTTCTTAAGTTCGAATGGCATGATGGTATAATAAAATTTTCCAATTGGTGTACGAAAGGTCATGCACTCTACGTCTCTTTTTGCCATCTTAATTTCATTATATCTACTAAAGCCATCCATGAATGAAAATAACTCATGACTTGCAATTACATCTATCAAAGTGTCAACATTTGGTAAAGGAAAATCATTCTTATGGCAAGCTTTGTTTAGATCTCGAAAGTCTATGCATACTCTTATCTGTCCATTCTTTTTCCTTACAGGAACAATATTAGCAAGCCAGGTAAGATGTTCGATTGGCCTTATGAAACCAGCTCATAACAATTTCTCTGTCTCCTGCTTGATTTGCACTCCAATCTCAGGATGGAAAACTCTTTGCCCTTGCTTTACAGGGGGTAGCCCCAAGAGTAATATTCAATCTATGTACTATAAGGTTGGGAACCAATCCAGGCATCTCTTCATAAGTCCATGCAAACACATCTCTGTACTCCTTCAATAACTTGGTAATATGAACTTTCATTTCCTACGGGAGACCCTTACTAATGAAGATTGGCCATCATGACTCCCTTGATCATATCAGGTCCAATTCTTCTATTTCCTCAGCTTGAAGCTTCATTTGATCTTGTACCATCATAAACAGTACACATGCCGTCCATCCTCTCTTATGAAACTTTCGATTTTAGTAGATTGCTTATTCATTTTTCTCCCTTCAAGACATCCATACATCCTTCTTTTCTTTTGTTGGTCCTCTTAAGTTTCCTCCCATATATAGTCAAGGGAATACCAAACAGCTTAACTATGGCTGTTTCCTTATCCTTAGTAAATTCATCGAAGAATCCTAATTCAGTAAAATAAGACTTGTGTTGTTCAAAAGGATTATTTGTAGCTAGAATAAATATGTCTTTCCCATTCTAATGTCCTTTGATGCACTGATGTAATGCTGAAGGAGCTAAATTGTGATCATGTAGCCACTTCTTACCTATAAGTAAGTGATATTGTACAAGCACATCGATCACATGAAAAGTAGTGATGCTATGAATAAGCCCAATTTTAAGATCAACATTAACATATCCAATAGAGTTAGTAGGGGTGTGACTGAAGCCATTTGTCAATATATATTGTCTAATTAAGCGTCAGATATCGATCCCTGCAACTCTAAATTTATTCATTAGTATTATATTTAAGGAAGAACTGTTGTCAATGAACGTTCTTTTAACTGGATAGCCATTAAAAACTCCTTCTACATATAATGGACAGTCATGGTTAGGGCTTTTCATACATATAACTGCTTCAGTTAATAAGATGGCATTTTCGTACGCCCTGGTCATTCTCTTTACGAGCTGCACTGCATTATACTTCGCATATTGACCTTCAAAGATCTGCATAAATGCAACCATTGCTATAAGCTTGGTATTTTCATCAAATCCCAGCAAGTCCAAGAAGTTCCTAAAGTTTGTATTCTTTAATAATGTTGTAGCAAGAGGCGGATACTCATCGTCATGAGCTTCCATCAACTTTTCCTTACTTCCAGAGGGTTATGCGTTAACCGCTTCAATCATAGAACAGTCGTGGCTAATGGCATTGACAACTCCTCTCTGGTCGTTATGAGTTGGAAGTAAATTATTTCTGACATTGTTGTTGCCTATAATCAACTCTTCACGTGCAACTTGTTTATTGAATATTCTCTTTAGAGTGAAATAGTCCTTAGTTGGATGACCAACAGTCCGGTGAAATCTGCAATACTTAAGATCACTCTTCTCTTCATTTATAGGGAGATGTTCAACCCTTAGGAGCTTGAGATTTCCATTGTGCAACCATTGATCCAACATTTGATGTACCTTGGCTACTGGACAAGGATATGTCGGTACAAGCCTAGAGTAGTAAGACTTATCGTTTCTAGGTTTCTTTGTTTCTTTTTGCAACTCACCTTGAGCAACATTTACAGACAAGATACGCTTATTAAACCTTTTATCTTCATTCCTTTACCGAGCCATCGAATTGTTGGTCCTTTGCACATTCTCAACTAATGCAACAAAAGAAGCCAACGATAAGTTCTTAAGATAGACCACGTATTCAGGGAACATCCCTTAGATTCAAATCTTAACTAGTTATCTCTCATCACAAACATCTTGTATATCCAAAAAGCATTCTTTGAACCACTCAATATAATCTATGAGATTTTCCTTAGACCTCTGATGAATTCATCCCATGTTAGTGAGAGTCACCCTTTCTTTAGTGGAAAAGAATTTTTCAAGAAACATCTTACACATTCTACTACATGAATCAATTGAGCCTGGCGAGAGATTGACATACCAAGTATAAGCTTTTTCAATAAGTGATTTTGAGAATTCCTTTAATTTTAGATTGTCATCTAAGCCATAGACCTCTAATGTCTCAATAAATTTCAATAAGTGTTCCTTAGCATTCCCTTTCTTCTCATTAAATAATATAAACTTCGAACTCACATAGTCCTTTGGATATGGCTTAATAGCGATGCATGAATTATATGGGAGCTTTAATTCTAAGATGGTTGACGAAGATTTTGCTTATATCTCCCTCATGTATACATCCAAATCCTCTTTAGTCACAAACGACGCTCTCTACGTAGTTGTTTCTATCCTTACTAGCCTTGCAGGAGCATAGTTGGTGAAGTTTACAAAAATAAAATTCACTAAAAGCAGTATGGGTTAACATGTGAAGACGATGAACCTCCTATCTGAATTCTCTAATTTACCAATTCAAGTGGGGTATGCTGTATGGGTTCAAGTTCCATTGTAAGAGGCTGTTCCTCAGCTTAAGAGCATCTTGCTCATCAGTAATCGAGGGATTTAATGCTTAGGAAGCCGATGTAACATATTGTTGCATCACATTGGGGGGATCCGTAGTAGTTGCCCCTTATTGCGAACAGTAAAAGCAGCTAAAACAGGTACACATTAGACAAACATTGCCTTAAGCTCATTTAGACTTTGATTAGTTTGTCGCAACTCTTGTGCTAGTTGCACATTGTCGGAGATAACTTCTTGAGTGCCCTCTCCTTGATTCGTAACTCCTATTAGAGGTGGATTCTGGTTATTGATAACAACAGTACCATCTTGTTCTTGATCGTTAACATTGGTAGGATCAGCAAGCCTTCTTCACAAAGGTACCATGACGTGAATGTCAAACCCTTCCTCTCCAGTAAAGTTGCTAAGAAATGTATGGGATTTGAACTAAAAGAAGTCACGTGTGTACTGCGGGTCATACCACGCTACACGTAACTAAGTAAATGATTTGAATTACACATATGGAATGATCAAGTGAGGTAAGGTAAAGAGGAAGAGGAGGGGGAGTAGGCAATCTTAGTAAGCTCTAATATGTCAAGTGATAGGTGGAAGAGCGTGATGGCATCAAACTTGACAATGGGTGAAGAATGAGGTAGTGTTCTTAAGGTGTTTGCATGTTTTGATTTTTGAGACAAAATTCCAATAGAGTAATGGCGTTAGTAGGAATTTATCTCCTCTCCAAATAAGGTTGTAAAGGGGGCATTTATAGGAAATAGTAAGTGGACTTGATTCGTTGGATCATAATGTTGATCAATAGCTGGGATTAAAGCCTTTTATAAATAGATATTAAATGGGCTTCTTTTTATGGGTTTAGGCCTAAATAGAGGGATTTATTATCTTTTTGGTGTGATTTAAACTAAGAAAGGTTGGATTAGGTAGATCAATCAAACGGACTCTACTCTAAGCCCACGATACCAAATCTCCCTTGATTATCCCAAGTTTTATGGGCTTAACTCTTCAAGCCTTATCACCTCAACCTAAAAAGTCAAATCTATGTCGTTATTGGGCTTGAAACCTATGAATCAAATTTAGCCCTCTACAAGGATCAATAATCATAGCTAATATAATAAAACACTTAGTCTATTTTTAAGGGTATTAGAAATAGAAAGAATATTTAAATGTACTTATTAGGGCTAAAACATAACATAATATTTATTATGTGTTGCTAGCCATTTGGATGGAAAGAGAATGGCCATTTGGATGATAAGAAAAGCATTCTATGTATCATCTATGCGATTCTGTCGATATAGATTATTAAGATTGAGTTTTATGTTAACGAGATGAGCTTACAAAAAAGACATAATAGTAACGGGTGCTAAAGTGTTATATGACGTAACTACTTCAATACTTAAGTCAATAATTTGTGAGTGTAAGAGAGAGGCTTGAATGCTAAGAGGCTTGAATGTAGTACAAATGCGCAAAGAATGTAAGTGCATTATCATTAGGAGGTTAGTTGGTATTTATAGAGGAGAGTAGCTAGTAATTGAGGGACTTAGAGTAGCACTTTAGCACATTTGTGCTTCACGAATAGTAGGTAGTTGTAGTTCAACATAGTCCAAATTTATTGTATAATCGCTATTGATCAAGTCTCCAAGCTTTATCCTTCTATCTACTAGTTGTTGTGAGCTATATAATTGGGTAGACCATCTAGTAAGCTAGGGTTAAGGTCAACTATGAAGACAACAAAATTTGATGTTGACAAATCGAACTAGGCTATGAGCCCAAACAGGTCGACATGGGCCTAAGAGATCTAAATCCAAAAATATTCTATCAACACTATGAATTCAAGATTTACCCTTGCTCTTAAGGGTGCAATTGGTCCTATAATGACTTGAATCCTATCATTTCCCTTGGGTTGATAAAGATTTACCCTCAAATTGGAGTAGTTTTTAGTGTCTTCATCTTCAAGCACATAAGGCAATAAGTCTCCAATATTGAAAGTAGCTGAGGCTCGATAATTGCCTAATAACTCCAACTTATGAGCGTTGTCTTTGATATTTCTGAAGTATCTTGAACAATCCATTTGCTTGGGGTGCTTGTTTTTGCGATAAAATAGTATACTATATTTTTGCTATATATCCTCTAATATAGTCATAATGTACTAATAGATTAGTGTAAACAACTACTTTTAACTCGGTGAGACATCCAAAGGTGAGCTTCCATTACTCTAAGGACCCAGCAAAGTAATAGTGATGTTGTGTTTTAGAGCTTATCTCGAAGTTGCCCACTAGTTTAAAAACTTTTTTTTTTTTAATTTGCTTTAAATTTTCAAAAAGGATTGAAACACATGTATATTTAAACTTGATCATTTAGTTAATAATTATCAGTACAATAAGGTAACTATATTAAGTTTATAACCAAGCTTCTATGTATTGATTGTGGAAAAGTATACATTTACTTTATCCAAATTTACCTAATTTTCTTTCTTTTTTTTTTCTTTTCACTATGACTCCTCAACATTTTTCACTACTTGATAAAAATGAAATTTCTTTTTATTGTATTAAATTTTCCATCCATTTTGGATATGTGTTATTTTTTAATGGCCTTAATCCAGTCGGCTGAGGTGGCTAAGATATAAACAATTTCCTTGTCCCCTTTTTCTTATTTTTATTTGTATTTCTTATTATTTTTATTATATTTAATAATTAAACATATTTAATACTATTTTATTATTTTATGTAATTAAATATATTTAATATTATCATTTTATTAAATTAATTATTGTGGACTAATTTGAGATTGACACATGTCATGAATGGATGAAAATTTTAATAGATTCAATAGAAATCTTAATCAAGAGTTTGAAAATATTAGGAACTCAAATAGAAGAAAAAAAAGAAGGTAAATATCGATAATTCAAATAGAAAAGTAAATGAAACATTTAGAACTAAAAGTGTATTTGGAAATGTATCCAAGGAATTAAATGGAATGTAATGTATATATAACAGTATTCATCAAAGTAATTGAATGGAATAGAATGCATATATGGTAGTATTTGTGAAAAATACTCTTAACTAATCATTAAATGTAATTACGTTGAAGGTTAAATAAGTAATTTTAGTTAATAATAATTAATGGGTGAGAATAAAACAACATTCCACTATTTTAAGATGGATAATGAAATTGTGATTCCATATTCTAAATGGACTTATAAACATAAGGAAAGACATGAAAACCAAGATTATGATTTGACTCCCATCCACTTTCTACGTATCAAATGTAAGACAATAGTAATTAACATCTTTGGATTTTTTTTTTTTCTTTTTCCTCTCTTTCTTTTGTCTACAAATAAGAAGAAGGTTTTATTCATCACCTTTGGAATTGATTCAACGTTCAACCAATTAGTTTCCCTATGTAGATGCAGTTTGTCATAATTTGCATTCCCAAGCATAACCACATGCGCGTAAATATATAATAACAATGTAGTTTCTTGCAAGTCACCGTGAGAAGGGTTCTCGTAGCAAGGAATTAGCTCCCGAAATTCATGATGTTAGTTGGAAAAGTAACAAATGTTTTTCTTTTCAAGTTTTAACTAAAGTAGGCTTGTTAACCAGTATTTCGGATAAATAAGTTTTTTAATTTTCTTTAAAATGGACTAGACTATTTATATAGATACAGTTGTAAAAAAAAAGAGAGAGAGAGATTTTGTTTTTTCTGACTCTTAACGAGTGTACTGTGTTCCCATCACATCCTCAACTAATTTTACCATCAAATAAGAACTTATATTATTAGTATAGCATTATATTCAACGGTTAAAGAGATAAACAAGCATTTTGAGGCCCAATACTTAAGATTCCTAGAATCCAAAAGTCCTAATATGGGTCAACGATCTCAAGGTTGGAAGAATCGAATATAAATTATCCGACCCCCAAGAGTCAAATCGTATCTTACTACCTTCACCGACTTGTATCAGCCATTAGATAACCAATCAACTATAACCGGACCGGCCATCCTAATGTCTCACTCCATTAACATTCCTCGTTATTGAACAGGACCACTTTTCTTTGATTCTAATGTAATTGTTGGTTTTCTTAAACAAGGCAAGATGCAGTAATTTTTTTTGTCCTGTTTAACCATTTGCGCGTATGGACCCAATACTAATAGATGGATATCAATTCATAGTAATTTAAGTGCAGATAATACAGTAATAACTATGACTTATCTATTTTATTCCTTAGGAGTCATAAGTCAATTTCTATTTTATTCCATCACGCAAACTAAACTTACAACAATTTGGTTAGTTTTTCCAGTTAAACTTTGGCATCTCCTCCAAGGCCGAAATAGTATTAAGTTTGCAAGGAAAAATAAAATAATCATCGGCCTGAGAAGAAAAGTCAAATTGTCAAAATCCATGGAGCACAGAAAAAGGTCGGATTAGATTTTATTGTCGGACACATAAGACGTCGTAGTTTCAGCTGCAACAAAAGCGTTTGTAGTTTCTCGGAATCCATCCTGAAAAGGACCTTAGAAATCCTTTATGCCCGGGAGAGTAAAAATCTATAGACACTAGAGAGTCGAACAGCAGTTTGGCATAAGTATTTAATTAAGAATAATTAAGAATGCCCTATCCTGTTTACATCATTTTCCAAAACAACGAACGTAGACTTTATTTAGTTGATGGTGATCTTGTTGGATGAAACGGTGACTGTGTTCCTTAGTTCCCAAGAAAATACTTATGGTCGATGGCATAAAAGCGTTTCTATGGTCGGGACACTTAAAATGTAATTATACGGTATGATCATTTTTTAGTTTTGTAAATTACCCTCAATAAACAGTAAATTATGCTTATCAAATGTAAAAACAATCTATAAACAGCAAAAAAAAAAAAGACTATTAATAACATTTTATAAGAGTTATCGATAGTTTCTATTATATTATCGATAGCTTTTTTAATTGTTGATAAGTACTATTTTACTGTAAATTAGGGATAATTTATTGAATTTAAAAGAAATAATATTGTATGATCGTTTTTAAATGATTAAACTGTAAAATTATTTAGAACATAAATATATGAGAAATATAATAATAATGAGATATAGTCGAGATTATTTAAAGTGTTGATGCATGTCCATTAGCGTGGACAGACGCAACTTCATTGAAAGTACTTTTAACTTTGGTTAAAAGCCATTTGTCTAATCAAATCAGGCTTGCGTTTTTAAACTGTGTAATTTGAGGATAAATAGTTATATTATTGGTACATATCTAAAATAATAGTTTAGTCCCTGTCGTAATTTTAATCCATTGACGTGTTGATTAAAGCTTCTTCCATCCGAGGCAAAAGCTGCTGTTAGTTTCTTAACGCCTTTAATTAATCAAGCGGTTAAAATAAATTAATACGAATTGACGTCGTCCATTAGTTTACTAGTACTCGAACACATATTGTTCTTCGTATCGTCGAGCGATTCAACATGTATTGGTCAATATATTGCTTTCTCATTATTCGTATTTGTATATCAATTCACCATTTGTATATTGTGTATTGATTATTTAATATAATCATGCATCTTCCTTACCGTTCTCTTCTCATGATGTAATAAAAACAAACAATTGTTTTAACATAATGCAATCCAATAATTTTTTTTTCTTGGGTCGCAGCAATCCAATAATTGTTTAAGATTATTTTTTCTTTTTCTTTCTTATATAAAACCAGCCAAAAAGTTAATGCGGTGCGAGGATAAAAATTTGAATAATCATTATAATTTTTCTAACAAAAGAATATGTATATGCCATTAATGACATTTGACATTTTTTAAAGTAAAATATGTAAATATCATTAATTTCAAAAGCTCTAAATATGATATACATATTTTATATCAAAATATGTGGATCATATTATATGCTATATAATATATATTACATTGCATTCTATTACAAATAATTATGTTATAATATTATTGTTACAATACATATTACATTACTTCATAATATATAAATTATATTAACGATATTTGACCCGGTCACTTCAAGATATTGAATGGTAATGACCATTCTATTGATGGTATATTTTTCATATCAATTACATTATATTTTAACCCATCAATATTCAAACACATATCATAATTGATTCTCATTTTAAATATGGTATTAACCGCATTTTAATTTAATCATTTTATATGTTTATATATATTATTTCATACTTGAAATACTTTAATAACGAAGAGATTGAGAGAGATAAAAGTATTATACAAATTATATTAGAATTTGTTATTTATTATGGGATCACACGTATTTTCACTTCCAATTTTCAATTAGATCTTATTATATTAATTAATTTATATTTCGTTTAATGGATTGTCTCTTACATACATATATGTGGAAGTTATTGCTACTAATATACCTTAATGTTTATTTAAATTTAAACATGATATTAACAATGGCATTGAAGTCATATTCTCATTTCAATCACAATATAACTTAAGATTTTTTACATTCAAACATTACATCATATCCATTTCTCATCTCAATAATGGTATTAAATATTTCATTCATGCTACTCCGACACAATAAGTGAATCAAATAATATAGTTTTATTAATAATCCAATCATTTTTTAAAAAGTAAGAATTGGAATGCTACAAATATTATATTGGAATATTTTATTTATTATGAGATTACATATATTTCCATTTGTTACTCTCAGTAGTTTAATTTATTTTCTTATTAATATACCCTAATATTTATTAAAAATATTGATGTGATAATAACAATAGTATTGAAGCCATATTTTACACTCAAGTGTTCCAACATATTAAATTCTCATATTGATGATGCTACTAATTATATTCTAATTTAATTCTTCTATCTATAATTATTCTTTCATACTTAAATACATAAAAATAGTATAATGAGAGAGAGATAGAGAGAAAGAGGGTATGTGTGTCTTTTTATTCTTTTTGAATTTGATTTTTATTAAATTAAAGTGGCAAATGCAGGATTTTCTAATGGAGTTCGATAGAACAATAAATTTTTGAACTTAAAAGTATAATAATAACATTTACTTTTTGAAAATGATACTTCTAAGTATGAGTCTAAAAGTAATACGATTTTTATAATTAATTATTGAATAAATAGATTTGGTTCTTTTAGTTATTTTAGTATGTACCTTAAGTAACGTTTAATTGTAAGAACTAGATAAGACAATTATAAGGAGGACTGGATATGATAAACTTATTATTCCATGTTTGGTTTGTACAGTACTAAATGTAAAATTTATATTTAAACATTAATTATTTATATTATAAAATAAATATTTTTTTGTAATATTTAATAAAAATAATATTCATTAACTTAATATTATAACATGGAGGAATATTTTTGGAAATGAAAAATATTTTTTATTTTTGTACCGTAGTTTAGATGGGACAAAATTTAAGCATTTTATTCAGTTTATTAATCTAGTTTTTTATCCAGTCACCATGTAAATTTACAAATTAAATATAGGATAAAATTTTTTATACAATCTAATACCATAAAAATCGTGCAACCAAACGCTATCTTAGAGTAACTTGTGAATATTTTATGTAAAAACACATATCCATACATTCTAACCAAATTTCCAATACTTTGGGGAAATTTTTAAAATTATAACACCAAGTTTTGAATTCTAATAAATATATTCTCTTATAATAATATAGAAGGAAATAAAAGTAATATATAATATAATAAATATCTAAGGTCAAAGTGAAATTAAGGGATGTAAAGATTTGCCAGAACAATATAGTTATAGATATAAATAAAAGAAAATGTGAAAAGAAACGTTCTTACATTATATAAAAGAAAGATTAATGGGAAGAACAATACATAAGAATGAATTAGTAAAATACTATTAGACCAAATTAACTATGCCTTATTATATGTAAGGGATGTAGGAACCTTAGTTTCAAATATGAATACTATTCAACATTAAAATAAAAGGTCAACTAAGCACCTTTAAGTCGAATAGTTAAAGAATTTTATTGATTAGGATTTAAAGGAAAAGATGAAGCTACGAAAATCAAAATAAGGAAATTAAGAGCAACATTAAATTGAGAGAACCAAGTAACTTTTTTCCCTAATTAGAAAAGAAATCGACATTGGCCAAATGGGAACTATTAAGGAGAAAAACAAAAAAAAGGCAAGGATTGTATTTATTGATTGTTCACAACCCTTAAATTGGTATTTATTAATCGTAATCCATTATTGTAAACCACATAAATAAAATTATAGTGTGAATCTTAAACTGAATTCAGATAACCAAATAACTTTATGAGGCTATATAGACTAAAAACTTTATTAATTTATAAACTCTAAATTACTTTAATAAGAAAACCTTAAAATATTGATAAAAATCCTAGTCGCATGTAAAGATCTTAAACCCTAAATATGAGTAAATACTAGAAATTTTATTCAAATATAATAAAAACTCTAAAACTTAAATTTTAAGCTTATAAATGTATCGATTTGTTATGAAAACGATAAAACATTAATTGAGCCAAATAGTAAAACAATATGTCAAATCACATAAAATTGCTAATGAACGATTGGAGATAACTTCTAAATATTTATAAAAATAAAAATAATAAATAAATTAATTAAAAATTATAATATTATTTTATAATTACTATTAACCTTATATTTATATAAATAAGTTACTATGATGTCAATTTAGACATTTATTGGTAATTTAGACAATATGTAATACATATTAATAACATGATTTATAATTTACCTTATAGCTATATTATTTATTATTTTAAATATTATTTATAGGGTTAGAAATATATAAGGAAATTTTAATATATGTTTTATTGATTTATTACATTTGATTTTCTATTTTTCCTCTTAGTTCAGCTTTTTGTCTATTTTTTTTTATTTCCAAATTATTTATATATAATACATATAATATTTTAGGAGTTGACCAAGTCAATATGTCCTTATCAAAAACATTAAATTCTCTTATCACTTACATTTAATTCTCTTATCTTATCTTTTTCTTTTCTTTTTCCCTTCCATTTTTCCCCTTTGGTCATGACCCCTGAGTTCCCCTAGAACCTTCCCTAATTTTCCTTATTTGTCTTCAAATTACATACATGATTAACTCACTTTTTCTTCCCATTTAGGCCAACATACGTACACCTATTTTCTCTCATCTTCTTCCCTCATTTCTCCTTCATTTTCTTGTCTACTTTCTCACCTACGAATCCTAATATCAAATTACCTAACTTTCAACACAAAAAGGAAGGATTAAGAGGGGAATTATTCACTAAACTACATAATAAGGTTAGTAATTATAGTTACTTTACATAATATTAATAGTAATCTTTTATGTGAAAATAGGTTTTATGTACTTTCTTGCTATATTTTGTTCTATCATATTTTTTATACATTTAGTATATATTTTAGTACAAGGATTTAGAGTTTATATGTAAATAGGTTAGCTTTAGATGTATAACTCTTTTCTTTTGAAGACTTTGGTATATATATCTATGTACTATTATATGTATAGATAGATGAATATATATATCTTATTACTATAACTAGATGTATGAACATATATATAAATATATGTATACGGTTTACATACATATGTATGAGAATATATATATATATAGTGTAACATGTACATAGATACATATATATAATACTTAATATATATATATGTAGGTCTAAAATCGAAAATATGTATATGTATAGGTATTATATATATATTGAAAGATCCTTAAAAATACATTAAGAAAATATAAAAATATGTATAGATATATATACGTATAAAATTACGTATAAAATTAGGTATAAATACATATACTTGTATATGTACATATACATAAATATGTATAATAAAAGGTATATAATAAGTATAAGTACGTATATATATGTATATATTTACGTATAAACATATGTATGTATACATTTATATATGTATAGGTACACATACTAAGTGTGTTAAGTATAAGTATATTTACTAATATATTAAGTATAATGATCTAAAGAATAATCCATATGTACATATATGTATATAAGTGTATATAATAAAATATTAAATATAAGTACATATAATATAATAAAATATACATAAACTTATAATGGCCAAAAGCCATAATACATAATCAAGGCCCATAATCTATTAATTAATTAAGTATAATAATATATAAATATACCTAATAACAATAAAAAAATTAAAAAATATAAAAATCAAGAAAACTCAACAAAGTGCCACATGGACCAACCGAATCGTGCAATGTCAGCATTGTTTCTCAAATAAATAATTAAATAAAAAACTTCAAAATAATTAAAGAATAATAATAAAATTAATTAAGTAAAATATTACAATAAATGGTAAAATCAAGCTTAAAATTAGAAAAAAATTAAATTTACATGAATTAAAAGCTAAAAATAAGAAATTATAAAAAAATAAGCTTTAGAAATGAATTAAATCATCAAATACTAAAGAAAAACTCGAAAATTAATAAATAAAAGTATTTAAGTCAAAATAATTAAATTTATAGCAATTTAAGTATATTTCGGAAAATGTGAGTTTTAACGTTCAAAATAGATCCCGCCATATGAACGTACGCTTGAAAACAAAAAAAAATTGATTACAAGTTTATAAATAATGGAGTTAGAAAGAAAAAGTTACATGCAATTACTAAAAGAGCTTGAATCGGGGAAATTGGATAAAAATATAGGTAGTTTTAAATAAATAGGTATATAGGATAGCTAGTTTATCTAGATACTCATTATCTTTCTTATTTCCTAATTAATAGGTGGTCTTGATACGGATATCGACTTCCCCAAGGATTACTACAATCTTTGACCGGTGTTATAGTCGAGTGAGTACTTCCTATAATTCCGTACATGTTTGTACTTGTAATTAGTGAACATTAATTGTTATTAATAACTAGATGATGTGTAGGGCTAGGTTATGTATGTGAATGTTATTGCTTGACAAATTATGAAATTACTTTGAAATATGATAACTTACTATTTGTTGCATAGTAGATTCAGTAAGAATTTATCTATTTATGATTTTTGTTGGTCATATAATAATTGGACCTAAATATATTAAACTTGAATAAACTAAATTGGATTATGCATAAACATGTATTGCATAATTAATTCCAACCATCACATTATAGGGAGGTAACGAAAGGCCATACAAAGGTTGATAACTTCTGATTATAGTGTTTTAGTACAGTGTATACGTACAATATGATCTTATTCTGATTTGCAAGATTATTAAGCGTTGAAGACACCAACCGCTTAATTAAGGGTCAAATTTAGAAGCCTTTATTTAGGAATAAATATGGACTGTAGGGGCCCACTTACAATTATACCCGAAACTTAATTTTTAATTGAAACTAACTAACAACTAACTATTTTAAATTGAATACAAAATGTAGAGTTTCATAGTGAAATAAGTTTAAGTATAATATCCAGATCTAACTAATGTCGTGTATACTCCAACCTTGACTTCAAAGGATGTTAAATCTGAGTTGCTTACAGTATCTAGTCAACTGCATGTATTTATGTGACATACTATATGAACATACATACATATGTTTGAATTAATATTTTTATGACTTACTTATCTGTATGATTGAAGGATACCTTACTAAGCTTAGTAAGCTTACCCTCTTGTAAACTTTTGTTGTAAGAAGACTTATTTGTTACACCTAACTGAGGCATGCTTAAGGTCAGTTTAGTGTTTTGGGGTATGAATGTAAACCGGAGAGAAGAGCAAACTTATGTATAGTATGACTTTATTATAGACTTGTAATGATCTGTGTAATATTACTTAGTAGTTAGTTCAAGAACTTTATTGTATTGTAGAATATTTACTAGTCTTTTGAGACTTTAAGTTTTGTAGTATTATGATAGCTGTAATGTATTATCAATTTTATGTCATATAAAGTTGTCTTGTAATACTATCTTTGTTTGCATATCCTTAATGATCGTAATAGTAGCCTTATATATTGTATGAAGGATCGTTGATTGGAAGGAAACTAATATATGGTCTTTTATGCGATATACAATGCCTGTCAAAATCAAGCCACTCTCGAATCGTGACAATTGTCATTTTATTTCATATTGGCAATATTATCACTTTTTTTTGGAATATATATATGTATATATCACTTAAATGATAATGGGTCATGGATGATAACATTATCATTGTACGTGATGGTGATAAAAGTTAGATTAAAAACGGTAAAGAATCACAATTAATTATTTTTATTGTGAAGATTATCCTTAATTATAATAAATATTTTTCTTTGTCAATAATATCTCTAACTACTAACACCATCTTTAACCACTTTTGATCCATGTATGTTTTGATTATTATTAATTCCGTGATCATTGTAAGCATAATATTTATTATGAATAATATCTTTAATTATAATAAACATTTTTCTTTATCTCTTTATCTCTTTAAACAGTACCTTTAGCTATTAACACCATCCTTTGAGCACTTCCAACTTAGTACTTTGATCATTATAAGTGTGATATTGTAATATGATATATCTTTTTAGATATTTAAAACATAAAAGAAATATTGCAAAAATAGCAAAATATTTTGTAGTATGGTATTTATGCCAATGATAATACAATAAAACCATCATAACATGTATTAAGTTATATACATACACAATCCATGATGAAAAGGAAAAAAAATCATGTAACCCAAAAACTAAGGTTTGATAATTATAATTAAAACATCAATTGTTTTTTTTTTCAAATTAAAACTTTACATTTAAATTATGAATTTAATGTTGAGAATAAAAGTTAAACAAATGCACATAGCATCATTACAAAGTTTGCTAGTAAGAATCTGAAAGAAAATATTTCAAAAAAGCATCATAAAGTTTGTCAAGATCTATTGAATTCATTAGAAGTCTTGTTAAAATGGAAGCATCAATGTTTGATAGAGAGAGAGAGAGAGAAATGAACACTTAGGGTTATTGAAAGTGTATCTGTATATTCTGTTGTATCCAGTACCGGAATGGGTAAAATTTCTATTTATACTTCTAGCTATTAGTCTAACTAATTATACAAAATATAAGCAATAAATAACATGCACATGGATTAACAAAACTAACAAAGAAATACTTTACTACACAAAATATTAGTATTTAAGCTACTTTAAGCATATGGCAAGATCCCCTCCTCAAGTTGTAGGTGCTTATCATAATAACTTGGACTAAAGAAAAGAGAATTATTGTATAAGCAACGATTTTGTAAGAACATTTGTAATTTGAAGCTTAGAAGAAACATGAGTGACATGCAAGAACCTTAAAGTGACATGATCATGTACAAAATATACATCCATATCAATGTGCTCGGTACATGCAAATAAACAAGGATTAGTTGCAATCAACAAAGTAGATTTATTATTACAGAAAATATCAATAGGTAAAGAAATATTAATACCTAAGTCCCTGAGAATATAGGATGTCTACAAAATCTCTTTAGTAGTTGTAGCAAGGCTTTAATACCCAGCTTTTGTAGATGACATCAAGATAATTAGTTGTTTCTTGGTCTTCCAAGAAACTAAGGCATTCCTAATTTACAAATAATAACCAATAGTACAGGAATTTGCTGCCTAATCTAAATCTGAATAAGCATACAAACTAAAGGGATTTTTTGCAAAAAAAAAAAAAAAAAAAAAGATAACCTAAGAGAAACGATGCCTTTCAAATATTTAAAGACTTGAAAAAGAGCTTAAAGATGAGATGTAAATAGCTTAGACATGTACTGGCTAAGAGCATGGATAGCAAAACTAATATCAGGACGAATCAAATTTATATATGATAACTAACCTACTAGACACCTGAAATAAGTAGCATATTTCAGTAAATCACCATCACTGTGCAATTTAAAACCACTAAGAAAAGGAGTATTGATAGGCTTACAACTAGTTAAGCATGTTTCAAGCAACACGTAGTGATAAATTTATATTGATTAAGCCAACAACCCATACTAGTGCAGCAAAGCTCTAAGCACAAAAAATAATAAGTTGGCTTAAGTCCTTAATGATAAAGGCAACATGTACTTACTCCTTTAATTCAGTAATGAGAGACTCATTTGGGCTAGCAAGTAATATATCATCAACATACAACAACACTATAAAAAAACCATCTTGATTTTTTCTTGTAAGGAGTATGTGATCATGTGATGATTGTGTAAATTTAATAGAAATTAAGAACCAAGATATCTCAAGATTCCATGTGATGATCGAAGCTTTTTTAAGACTACACAAGGACCTTTAAAGAAGACAAAGTTGATTAAGTTTATCCTTAAAATATCCTTTCTGGGGCATCATATATATATTTCTTCATCTAAGTGACCATGTATAAATGTATTGTTTACGTCAGTTTGATGAATAAACCAAGATGAAGAAATTGCTATGGTTAGAAGGATGAAGATTGTGTTCAACTTTGCAACATGTGAAAAATTTTCATGATAATCTTTTCCTTTAACTTAAGCGTATCTTTTAGCAACTAAGTTAGCTTTATATCTTTCAACATTATCATCCGACCTAAATTTTACTTTATACACCCATTTGTACCCTATGGCCTTTTTCCTTAAAGGCAAATGTGTAAGCTCCCAAGTGTGATTACTCTCTAAGGCTATCAATTCTTTTTCCATCACATCAATCCACTCTTTATGCTTTATAGCTTGTGAATAAGTGTGTTTTTCTTAGATGGAAGGAATATGGAACAAAGAAACAACATATTCTTGTGGATAGTAATGGTACATGGACTTGGTAAATAGGGATATTAGATAGGCAAAGTTGACAAGTACAAGCATGTAGCAACATCTGGATTGGAAGAAAGCATATGTTCAAAATTTGACAACCAACTTGGGGATTTTCTAACGCAAGTAGATCTCTTTAAAGGACTATAAGAACAAAGTTACAAAAATTTTCAACTATTAACAAGTAATTGTGTCTAATTTGGTGAGACTTTAAGAGAACTAGGGATGGTATCAAGAGAATTGTTGAAAGAAATGGTTTGTGGTGTGAGTGGACTAAAAGTGACCGACTTTAGACAAGTTACACAAGGTTGATCTCTACTTAATGTAGAAGAGATAGTTTCATTAGGATACAAGTGACATTTGTAACAATATATATGTTCAAAGAAACAAACATCCTTACTGACTTTGAGCTTTCTAGTAGATATATCATGCACTTCATAACCCTTTTGACTAGCAACATAACCTAAAAAAATACACTTGATTCCTCTTGCATCTATCTTACCCTTAAAAGGATCAAGGTTAGCAATGTAACATAAACATCCAATAATGTGCAGATTGGTATAGGAAGTTGGCTTATGGTAAAGCAGTTTAAAAGGTGTTTTCTAAGTGAAGGATTGAACGGGTGTAAGATTTATAAGGTGGGTCACAGCAAGCAAACACTCTCCCTAAAACATTTTTTTGGCAAGATAGCACAAACTCTAAGTACTCTAGCAGTATGTAATAAATGCCTGTGTTTTCTTTCAACTTTCCCATTTTGTTGCGGTATATAGGATGTACTCTTTTGATGAATTATACCAAGGCTACAAAACAGTGTTTGACAATTGTGAGAAATAAATTCTCCTCCATTATCAGTTCTAATGACTTTGGGTGTAGAAGAAAATTGCTTAGCAATCAAGGTAAAGAACTTATGTAAGATTGTATAAGCTTGGCTCTTGTGCTGTAGCAAATAGGTCCATGTGGAAAAAGTGTAATCATTTACTATTATGAGAAAATATTGTATGCTAATCAAAGATTCATCAATATGAACTATCTTAAAAGAAAAAGAATCGCACATATTACTTTTAGGAAAGGGCAATTTGTAGAACTTTGTCTCTTGACAAATAATAGAAAGGAAATTATTCAAGTCTAAGTTTCTACAATCAAAAAGATGTTTTAACTTAGACAAAGATGTATGCCCTAAATGACTATAAAGAAGCAAGGCATCATTATTCTGACAAAAAGAGGAATTAACATTAGACAGACTAAAAATTTTCAACTCAAGAACATAATGTCCATTTGATGCTGTTGTAAGAGCTTAAACCCTCTTAGACACTAGATCCTATAAGTAACATGAGTTTGCATCAAAAACTACTTATAGAGATTGTGTATCAACTAGTTTATGTACAGAAAAAAGGTTATGTTTAAATTTTGGTATACACAACACATTATCAACAGTAAGGTTAGGTGTTAAGTGAACTAATCCAACCCGATGTGAATGAAAAGTGCTGCCATTTGGTAGTTTAACAATAACTAAAGTGTTTAGAAGTGTAACATTTTGTATAGAAGGTGAAAATGTGGTGTCATATGGTTCGTTGCCCCCATGTCTACTATCCAAGTAAACAAGCAATAATTTAAAGCTACAAAACTAAAAGAATTTGATGAAAACATACCTATACCTTGCATAACATCAAGTGCATCAGTAGGATCCTACACTTTCATGACCTTAGCCATCTCTTGACACAACTACTTAAGAAATTGCTTATCAAGAGACTTCATTGCACCATGACACTCATCATTCTGATCTTCATCGAAAGGAGTCTCCATCACCATGGAAGACATCATGCTATTCTCCTTATTAATAGCCACCAAGCTAGAACTGTTTCTTAGAAGACAATCTCTTGCCCTTATAGCATTCTAGATATCCTACTAGCTAAAAAAGGTTTCATAATGTGTCCATCAAATTTACAGTACTTGCAAAACAAGCTTTTCTTAATCTTTTTCTTGTCAATAGAACCAACTTTAGTAAAGTAAAATGCTACCATATCAAGACTAGTTTCAAGCACACCACTCACTTGTTTCTGTTTTTCTACTTATTGAACAAAGTAAAATATTAATAGACTGTAATGGTTCCATATACAAGATTTGACTCTTAATCCCTTTATAACAATCATTTAATCTCATCAAGAACTGGATTAACTTGTTATGAGACTCAAACTCTATGATTGGCTCCTTTAATGCACAAGTGCAATATTCCATACGATCACAATCACACTTAGAATATGAATGTAACTCACTCAACTCATCCTAACACTCGCGTAACTTGTTAAAGTATATACTAATAGCTAAATTATTCTGTCAAATGCTACTAATCTCTTGATGTAACTAAAAAACTAGAGAACCACTAACAACATACTATTCATGAACTTCTTGCCTAAGTTGATATGCGAATTGAGTATAAAGGAAGTTCTAGGCTAAATCACTTAACATTGAGTTGAGTAACCAACTCCTTACCATATAATCGCATCTCACCCATCTATTTATATCTTGCAAATCATTAGCAAGCTTAACTATAGATCCATCTATAAAACCATCTATAAAACTAGTCTTAACCTTTACCCCCAACCCTAATTTCATAGATTTACTCCATGATAGGTAATTACTACCATTAAACAATATTTCCTATTAACATGCTTGGATTATGAGATTCGGATAGGAAATACGAATTAGTATATACCAAATCACCATTGTTATTCATGATTTGTAACTAATGATTGTTCATGCAAACCTAAACAACAAATCAATTAATTCAACTAGATAAGAGACAATAGAACGGTACCTGCTTTGATACCATGTCAAGATCTGTTGAATTTGTCAAAAGTCTTATTAAAATGAAAGCATCAATGTTTGATAGAGAAAGAGAGAAAAAAGAACTTTTAAGGTTACTAAAAGTGTATCTATATATTGTGTTGTGTCTAGTATAGCAAAGGATAAAGTTTTTATTTATACTTCCAGCTATTAGTCTAACTAATTGTACAAAACATAACCAATAGAAAACATACATGTGGAAAAAAAAAGTAAGAAAGAAATACTTCATTACACTAAATACTACAATAAACAAGAAGATTTGAGTATATGCTAAGAAAGTTTACATTAAAACTGTTTTATTTTATTGACAAACGGTACAAACTTAATTTGAAATAATTATGAGCATTTGCACCACTGAAAAAAGTACCCAAAACTCCATTTGAAAATTAAAAATAAAAAAGAATCATAATGTAAATTGACTTTAATTTACATTGAAGAGCCTTTCTTTACTTTAGTTCTAAAAAGCAAGATCCATCTTCCTAGAGTATTTATATACTTGCTAGACAACTCAAAAATGTAAATAAATTGAAAATTAACATTAAATAATTAAATTTTACATAAAATATTTTTCAAGAGGTTAGATGGCACCAAAATGGATACTTTTAGACTAATTTATAAATCATATGAAGCGTACCCTTTACATTGAAAAAGGAAGAATGTCTAAACATTTTTTAAGAGACTTGGTGACCTAAGAATGAGAATTTTGGCTCTTTTCTAGCTTTCTCAGTAGTCTTTCCTCAATTCTTCATGATTCTACACCATCAACAGAACGTGATTATGAATTATTCTATTCTTCTTACTGCCTCTTGTTAACGAATCAAAAACCCTAAGTTAACCATAATTCTTAATTCTTTTGAGCACAAACCCTTAATTTCAGTTTTGAAAAAAAAAAAAAATTGAATAGAGCATACCTTGGAATTATTCTATTCTTGTCATTGTCTCTTGTTGCATTACTAGCCAAATCAACACTTGAAATCAATCCAAACTAAAATTACTAACAATAAATTCAAAAACTTAAATTAACTCCAATCCTCAATTATCTTGAGCATAAACCCTCAATTTCAGTTTTGAACAAATTAAACAGAACGTAATTTATACCTCACTATTATACTATGAAAAAGGAAATATATAATCTTGAAATTGATTTCCATGGATGTTTAGAGTAATAGGATAAGAAAGAAAGTAAATGTAAAACTTAAATATAATAGATGAGGAAGGAGCTTAAATATAATAGATGAATGAATAAACGGAATATAATGGTAAACAATTAATTGCATTACAAATAAATACTAAAACTTAAAAGGTAAAATATATTAGAAAACAAATGTGATTGAATTGTTGTAAATGCCATAATAAAAAGCTAGAATATAAAGAGGAAAGTGCTTCTAAAATTATATATTATAATATGATTAGCTAGTATATTTAGTGCAAACAAAACTTTGGATCGTGTTAATTATAGTTTTTTTTTTCCTACTATGTTAATGACTTCGAGAAGGGAGAGTTGAACCCCATTTTATACAATTACAAATTCAGAATTTATATTTCAAACCCATTACTTGATAAATTCACATTAATGTGGAAAAAAAAAAGGAATAAAATCTAAAGACTATTCTTGTTTTTTTTTTTTTTTTGTAATTGTTAAGCAATCAACTCAAAAGGTTTTTCTTCTTTTTTTTCTTCCATTTTTTATTTTTTCCCTTAACAACTTACAAGTTGAAATTTCGAAGTTAAAGTTGCAAGTTTTTAGGAAAAAAGGTTCAATTGGTATATACGTAGTGTGTAACTACTAATTATATATAAATATATGATAATATGGGATGTTAATATGATAATATGAGTAGCAGTTTTTTTAGATAACTACTCACTACTATCTCACGTATTTGAATCCAATTGAATGTCACACACTACGTATACTTTCATGCGGTGTATACTACCAACTAAATTCCTTCCACATGTACTACCTTTTAGCGTGGGGAAGCAACTTCTTCAAAAGCACTTCGATTTCGCTCAAAGGCCATTAGTCAAACCAAAAAAGATGTACACTTTAATGGGTGCAATCTAAGAATAAATTTTAATCATGACATATGGGCTTATAAAAAGACATTCCTTAGTCCCTGCTATATCTTCCAACCTTAATATATAGTTAAATGTAGTTACACTTATGGACTATATGTAATAATGTTTATTCTCTATTTTGAATTCAAACAAACTTTTCCTAAGACTATATGCTTTCATTAGAAATGCAATTTGAACAGATTTAAATGGGTTTTATAAAAGTCAAACCAAACCGTGTAGGGTCTAGCATATTCTAAAATCCTATAAAAACCTGCTAGATTTTATCTTCTTTTACCAAAGCTCGCCCTTATAGAATTAAACAACCCAGTAAAGGTGCGTTTTCATAGGGTTTGCATGATCCCATAAAAAAACAGGTTTTCATATAATTTAGATGAGATGAAGGAGAGAGTAGAGTAGAAAGTGATTAGATAGGATTAGAGGTACACTTATTGATTGACACAAATGAAATTTGAAAATTAATGTTACACCATAAATGCTGTCAAGTCGTAACAATATGTCGTGTATATTAATTTTATACTAGAAACTGTTTACTCAGCTACTAACATACCCTAATATATACAAAGCTCATACGAAAAACCACTTTGAAGCATTTATAATTCCACATATATATTGACATTTATATTTACAACAACTTATATTTATTAAAAAAAAAAAACTAAGTATAGAGTATTTATAATAGTACATAAGTATGAAATCTGACTCAAAACTAGGAATCCAACTAGATTGCCTAGATGACCTAATTGATCTCATAAAAACCAAAAAGTTCCAAAACATAGTCCTCAATAGTATCACCTCACTTAGGCCCAAAACCACCCTTTTTGCACACCTAGAGGTGACCATCATGCAACATGATTACTCATATCCTAGAAGCAAATCTATAGGGGAGTGAACAAACCACAGTTTAGTAAGGGACAAGAGGCAAAAAGTATATACAAGCAAAACAATAAAATTAACTTATCAAGCAATTATTACATGCAATGTATAAATAAGCAATGTGTCATCCATACGATATTATTTAGTTTGTCGCAAGGTTAAAGAAATTCCACTCGCTCTAACTAAAGTTGAAGAGTTGCAATATGATGGCTATAATGTTAATCATAAAGGCCACGAGGCACTCCCACAACTAATTTCAAGCTTATGCAATGGAGGCTCCTGCTCCACTTGTTACTATCCTTAACTCAATGCTTCAGACCTTGTTGCAACCTCCTCTCCTATCACCTAGTTCGATTAAGGATGGGGAAAGGCCAAATCATTGCAACTTTGTCGAAGACATCAGAATTTAGCTGGAGAAACTTCAACGTTCCCTAGTAGGATACGATGTATGTCCATTTATAGTTTTAGTTAAAGTTTCAATTAGTCAAGTCAAGGGTGATCAACTAATTTAAGCACACCAAACAAGGTCAAACAACACAATGTAACATGTAGCTCAGCTACCAATCAGCATTTCAATAACTTAGCATATACGTAGTATGCACACAAACCACTACTTACAACCATAAGCAAGTATATACTCTAATCTTCGCAAAATCCCACTTACTTGTACTAAAGCTCACTCTATAAGTTCATAACGTTAGTGTTTCACTTACTTGGAAGTCCTATATATACCAAAGCTCGTACTCAGTTTTTGTAATATTTACAAAAATATTAAGGTTTCATCTAGTACTTGGCTTGTACTTAGTTTTTGTAAGATTTACAAAAATATTAGAGTTTTATCTAGTACTTGATTGAGAGCTCATATATCTAGCTATTTAGTAGATGGTGTATATACCTATATATTGATGTATCTATACTTTTATATATATATATATATATGTAATAAACTATATATAATATGTATTCTATAGAAAAATTTTGAACTTGAAACAATATCATTTAGTACATTTATTTTAAAAGTTAAAATTCAAATGAATAGTACATTTATTAAGCAAGTATATAAAATATTTGTAATTTTGCAAAAATAAAATTACAAAATGAAAGTATACCTTAAATAACCTAAAAATTAATTTTTTATAATTTTTTTGGATTTATTTAATATTTTTAGAAAATATACGAAAAATAGGGTAAGAATTTGACTAACCATTCGTTGGAGCTACAGTGGTCAATGGTCAATGGGATTATGTTGGTGGAGTTGGGCAATAGGTAGGTTGGTGGTGGTCAATGGGGTTTATTGTTTGGTGGTCGATTCGATTGGGAACTTGAAGGGTGTAACTTTCTCTTCTGTTTTTTCTATTTTTTTCCCTAATTTCTTTTAATTTTTCATGAAATGCCCTAAATGTCTTAAGTCTGTAATCTGATCCTAGGAGTCTTATTTATAGTAGTTTAGATTAGTTGTAATTTTTTCTTAACTATTAATTGATTATTTTTTATTTATTTAGTTATTATTTTAAGAAAATTATAAGTAAGAGGTGTCATTTTTTTTATTTATTTGCTTTTAATGTAGCTGCTTGTTCTCTCCATGTTATTTTCTAATGAACTTAAGTCATTTTCCTATTTTTTTTTGTACTTTTTAAATGGTATTTTATGTTAATATTCGGGTATATATATATATATATATATATATATATATATATTGCACATAATGAGTACTTATATACATGTAGTCATGTTTCTAGCATGTCATTTATTTTTAGGACATTTTTCCTATTTAATTTTGCGAATTTATTGCTCATTACATATAATTATATAATTTCGGGTTAATTTACGGATATATATATATTATATATACCGAGTATATTCATAAAAATACTTATATATTCATATAATATATTATGCTACATTATTCCATATTATTCCTTTTTATAGCTTAAATAAATTTGTAAGTTTTCGTTGTGTTTTAAACTCAGATTTAAGGGTTCTAACGAGTTTTACGCTATTTTGAATAATAGGGTTTCTAAAACTAAAATTGAGTTTTTATAACATTATTTTTAAAATCTAATTTTATTAGTCACTTTAATTAAGTTTTCTAACTTAGTTGTAAAATTTGGATTTAATCAAATTAGTTTTTTCTAAAGGCCGTAAACTCGAGTACAGTTGTCTTAAAAGCGATTTTAGGGGCTCACAACTAAAGTATTATACAATATAAAACTAATATCGAATTTGCATAGTGTGCAAGTTATAAGTAAATATTTTTATTAATATATTATTTTTTATTAAGTTGTGCTTTCCATCGGGTTCTTTTTGTAGTGTTAAAACTTGAACCCATAAGACTTGAATCATGTTTGAAAACCTATAAGATATTTATTACGTTGAACCGTTGGAGGGTCTAAGTACCCCATAACAACTTGCACACTTGTATCTGTTGTAATACTTATTCTTAATTTGCTTCATTAAAACATAATCCACAAATACACTTGAAGGCAAAACTACATACTCTTCCTTGCAATTCCCCTCAATTTCTAAACTTTAAGTTGTATTTGTTATTTTTCAAAAAAATAAAAAGAAATTGTCCAGCCATGCTTTGAAGGGAATTATTAAGATATTAAGTGAAAAAAAAAAATTCACCATTTCATATACTTACTTTATTAGTAAAGTATATAATCAATATTTAAAAAGTCAAAAGAAAAAAAAAATCTCTTTACAATTAAAACTTTGAAAATCTTGAATGTATAGCCAATGAAACGGTTATAATTTATGCCGAGGGCAGCCAGAACCTGCATTTTCTTACTTTATTTTATTTCAATTTTTGGACATTTAATGAATCAAGTAGTCAAATGATTCTATGGCAAAAAAACAAAATAAAAAAACGAAGAAGTAGTCAAATGATTCTATGGCAAAAAAACAAAATAAAAAAACGAAGAAGTAGTCAAATGATTCGCATCCCTTAGTATAGTTAGTATGGTTACATTAAGAAGTCGTGACTAGCCTCCTCATGCAATTAGACTTAGCAAAATAAAAATGCCGTGAATTGATATCCGTCTAGTAGTATTATACGAATCTAGTCGTGTGTCACGCGTTGTTTGTTGCATCGTTGTTCCTTAACATGTAAGAAGAGTATATGACGTTGAGCTATTGCACGGATTCGATTCAAGATGGTACAAGGTGTATTGGTCAAAATATTGTGTTTTCAGTTCTATCTATCCACCGTTTACATATTGTGTAATTGTTAATTCATGATGGAATAGCTAGCCGATCAAGTACTATATATTGCTGTGTGGATCAAATTTAGAAAAGTTTTGTGTCGATTATATATGGAGAGATATGTTAAGAAAAGACAGAGATTGATAAATAGGCAAATTTAATGTATCAAATGTATCCCTACTGTCTTTAATTTTCGTGGAAGGAAAAAATAAAAAAAGAAATCCCAAAGGCTATGAACAAATATGCGTAACAAGTAAACTAATTTACGCACACGTAAAGATATCAATTCCCACGAACATAATTACAGAACGCAATATACAATACAATCGACATATGCAATACTGGTTAAGAGATTATATGAGGTAGGTAACAAAGATACACCTCTGCATCCTGAGGCTAAACACTCATATTCCTATAATCCAAAAGTCATAATATGGATCAATCGATTTTAAGAATCAAATAATCAAATATAGATTATCCGATGGCAAGAGTTTGAGAGTCCAAGAGTCAAATTATCTCTTACTTCCTTAATGGACTTGTATCAGCCATTAGATAATTAATTAGAAAATTACATGAGAAAGTGTCAATATTTTGAGGCTGTCAATATTTTGGAGATAAGTTTAAATAAGAGATTAGTATTTTAAAAGATTTAAATAAAATATCAATATTTTAATAAATGGTTAGAATAAAGGATTTCGTTATAATACCGTTATGATACTGTTAAAATATCCTAAAGTGATGGTTAAATGACTCATGATACTTACATGGTATTGACGTGTGAATTGTGTCAATCTTTCTACAAATGAAAAGAAAAAGGAAAGTCAACATAATATATATATATATATCTAAAAATAAAAGCAAAGGTTCGGTAAAAAGAAAAAAAATGAGTAGAATTTAAAAGGATAAAAATTAACAAAAGTATATATAATTAATAAAAAATAAAACTAAATTAAAAAAAAAAAGAAAAATATAAAAAAATTAAACTAGCCATCACAAGTTTGCGGGATAATTGGCAGTCACCTATGAGAGATCACGTGAACCCCACTTGGTGGCCACCAATCACCGCTTGGCCTTAGGGTAGCTGGTTTGGCTATGTGAAGTATGGTCGTCATGTTTAACTAAGGCTAGGTAAAAATATCACAAATCAAATCATAAATCTAATTAAACCAAATAAAATTATAGTTTTTTTTTTTTTTTACAAATCGTTTAATTTATGATTTGATTTGGTTATATATAAATAGTTCGTGGTTCAGTTCAAGAAAGCGAACTGAATCGTACCATTTTGAACCGTTAGTTAAATAGAAAAAATTTATGCAATTATTTTGTACTTTTTATATTTTTTTCCATTAATCTTCATAAATTTTATCTAATTTTTCATATCTTGTTATTCTTTATTATAATTTTGTTTCAACTATTAAAATTAAGTTGAGTAAATTCTATTTGAAATTTTATATTTATTGGAAATAAAAATGTTTAGTGAAAATTTAACACAAATAGTTTAAACCGCGAATCGAACCGGTTTTAATTAGGTTAAAAAAAATTATGAACCGAACTGTATGATTAGATTCGAATTAAAAAAAAAAAAATTGAATTGCTATATTAAATTCGGTTTGATAAGGGAGGGTGAATCCTATTGAACCAAACCACACCTACCCCTATGTTTAACTCATATATAGCTCGGGGCTGATTGCTACCTTCCCACAGGGCTTGTTCAAAGCCCTTATCTTAGGGGAAAAAAAGAAAAGAAAAGAAGGGTCACACAATTTAGTTGTAACTTAATGGGTATTTCTTACTTCTTTTTTTTTAACTAGGGGTGTTATGCAACCTTTTAGGGTAATGGGTGACTACCCCGAATCCATGGGTGGTTTGAGCAACTCATTTTTGTAAGTGACTCACGACCAACGATACTTTACATGGCCTAATCAACCACCTCAAGGCTAGAGAGTTGTTGGTTTAATTTTTTTTATTTCTCTTCTATTTTTCTTTCTTTATTTATTTTTTGGTGTTTCATTGATTATATTAATTATATGTATAATATTTTATTTTTTTCCTTTCAAATTTCATACTTTTTTTTTCTTTTTATCCAACCTTTTTTTATTTTTAGATTTTTTTTCATTTTTAAATAATTTTTCATGTTAACTTTCCTTTTTTTTTTTCTAATTTATAGAACAATTGACACCACATAAGCAACATATGTCATTTAATTGCCATTTTAGCATACTTCTATGGCATCATGAAGGTCTTATAATAGAATCTTCTATTTTAATCATTTACTAAAATATAAATCCTTTATTTGAACTTACCTCCAAACTTTGATATCTTCTAATGTAATTTTCTCGATAGCTAACCAATTATAATTATAATAAACCAAGAAAATGTTTTTCAAAACCAAGGACATTTTGAATTTTTTCTTAAAACTCCATATTCTTAAGCTACCTCTTTTTGTCTAAAACCCTAACTTATACCAAATAAAACATAATCTTCACCACTTTGTGCAGCAAACTAAGGTCACCTCTCTAAACCCTACCCCAAGAGGAAAGCCAAGGAAGATTAAAGTAAGAACTTTGAAGATTTAGCTCAAATAAATTCGTATTAAGACTTCTAGCACCTAAATCCTTCTATTTATTGTTGATTTTAGCTTGTTCTTAGGAGTTTTAAAGTGGAGAATCTTCGTTTCTAACTCGGATAACTCTTTTCAAGTATCGAAGGTAAGTAACTTGAACGATTTCTTGAGTTAAGTTGATTCTTGGTTGGAAAAATGGAGTTAAAGAGAGCTAAGCTTAGAATAGGATAAGTTTTGATTCTAAGTTGAGAACCATTTGCAGATTATTGAAGATTTAGGGCCTCTCCAATCTAACTTCATTAAATGTTTTTTATTTTGCAAGTAAGTGCATTGAATTATAATTCCCAATCTTGATTCTTGAGTTGAGAAATGGTTTTTAGAGTTAAAATTGGAGGATTAGTTGAGTTTTTAATGTATAAAATCATTGGCTTCCTGTATCATAAGTCGATATTAGAAAGAGTATAAGTTTAGACAAGGATTTAGGTGATTTTGTCTCAGTTTAAGGCATTCTATTTTACAGATTTTGCAAAATAGAAACAAGACATCCAGATGCCTTGCTAAGTCCTATTCGGACGCTAAGCTACTGTAAGTGGTTGAAACTTAACATTTGGATGCCATGCCCTGTTTTGGTTATTTTGTTTTCTAAGTTGGTTTCTGATCAAATCTTATCTCAACTGACTCCTTGTCTAACCTTTTCACTTCCAAATGTTTCGATCTTTAATCAAGAAGCTAAAGTTTAAGAAATGAATTCAAGTGATTCCTTACTTACCTTAGGAGTTGTAATTTGATGAGATGAGGTCCTTGTTTAAGAAGTATGATCAGGAGCTGAGGAATTAAGCTAATTACTTTATCTTTAGGTTACTTTTGGACTCTCTTACTATAGCATCCATTTACTAAAATTGTTACTTTTTAAGGACTTAGGTACGTGATGCTTGTTTGTATGAATGTGCTTGTTAGGATAGAAAAGATCTAACCGGACTAATTTATATTCAACCTAAATGAATAGTTTGTTGTTTGTGCTTAATCCACTCTAGGAGTCTATAGTGGTAGATCCCTAAAGGAGTAATTACTGATCATATTACTACAATAAAATTTATAAAATGTGGGGATGTTTTTTCCATGCAAAAGGTAAAGAGATTGTCAATATAGAGTTTTTGAGAGGATATTCATCTATAGAATGGAATTGTCAAAATAGCTCCATTAACTTTAATTACGAGGAATTGAAATTCTAGTAATAAGTGTTGAAATTGCGACAAATGAGTTTCTCTTAAAGATGATACATTGTCAACCTTTTTATTTATGACAATCACTCCCATATACATGAGGAGAAAAAAAGTAACTACCTACAGCTTATAACAAGAATCCAATCCCCGCAATAAATAATACCTGCAATTATATATATATATATATATATATATACATATATGAATATCCTTTCTATAAAAGTAAAATTTTGCTTACTACCAATTTATATCTATTTTTATTTCTGTCAGCAGAAATCAAATCAAATTTCAATAAAAATTGAAATTCACTAAATAATCTTCTTTCTATACATTATTTTACACCAGAACCAGAATAGTACATTAAACAATGGAACAACTTTTTTCCAACTTCAATGTCTTGCTAAAAATAGATGGGACTCCATTCATAATGAATTTCTATTCCACATATCATCATCTTTATCACATGTTTTGTTTATCATAAAGTATCAAAATCCTCTCCTCCAAAATTTATTAACTTTTCTTCATTTTCCTTTTACTAAAACATCCTCTTACAACATGCTTTATTACATATGCTAAACTAATACCAATTTAGTCACATCCAATTCTCTTCACATCAAATATAACAACCTAAACACATTACTAAAACTCAAAATACAATAACATAGCACATATTTTCCAAACTTTTCTAATCAAAATGACAAGTGATCTAAAAGTCACATGATCAAACATCTTACAAAAATATTCAAGAGAATATGAAAGTTAAACAAGTTACATGACATAATACTTGGAAGTAGTATACCCTCATTATATACCCAAAAAACCTAATCAAGTATCTTTTCAAAAGAAGTCAACAAAATATTATATCTAAATAAGGTGCTCGGTAAACCCAATATACGGCTAATCAAAAGTCGACATAGTTGAATCCATCATTGAGCTCCATTCACAGAAGGTTATGGTGGTTGCTACTGGTAATTAGAAGGGAATGGAGAAATGAAATTGGAAAGAAAGACTCACATGCATGAACTAGAGTTACATCCATTACCAACTGGCGTAACAAGTTTCAACATTTGTAATATGAACCCAAGACTCTTTCCCCTTCTAGTAATACACTCTTTACAAACTTAAGCCAATCATTGAAGTTCTTTATAGATTGTTGACCTTCAACCTTAAAGTGCATCATCCGTATTACAACTGATAACAACGAAATTTTATTACATCCTGGATAAAATTCACGTTTAGCCTCTTCAAATAAACCACGCCACTTATCTATATCAATCTCATCTCCCCCATTACCCTTCGACATGACATCTTCAAAATCATTTCCGCTATATGACAAATCATTCGATATCTAACGATCGGCGTCATCCTCAAATGTAGGACCATCGTCACAAACAACTTCTTCCAATATCGGTAGGTCTTACACATTTTCCTTATCATTAACAATCATCAAGTCATTTAAACCTAAGGATATGTGCTTCTATCTCTCAATATGTGATGTCTCTTTAAGGAATGTCCAAGTAGTATAAAAACATGCCATTCCCCTTCAAATTAGATGAACCTTAATGGCCTCCATTGGTAACCATTCACAATTTAGGCAATCTCTGCAAGGACAATGGATAAACCCATCCGAATCCCTATGATGTTACATAGCTATTTAGAGGAAACTTTGTACACACCTTCAATATACTTTAGAGAAGTACAATCATGTGATATGTGCCACCTCCTCGGACTCATCTTAAATAATCATCATTATACTTTGTTAATTTTCTCATGAATATTTAGCGTAAAATGAAACGAAGGGGAAGAACCTGATTTCTTTCATAAATGATTATCTATAAGCATATAGTTAGTAAACTTTGATGGAATTTGCCGAAGCAAGACACATATATAAACTAGCTGTTAAATGAAAAATTTCTCAAGTTGTATCACTTTCTTTACAAATATTATGAAAAAAAAAATCATCGTAACATTTGTGTCTATGGACATATCAAAGATCAATTTTTGTAATAAACACCATATTGCTATAGAATTAGCAATTTTATTAATGTTTTTCATCCAGTTACACTATCCTTTGACTAGTAGTTGCCAAAAAACCATTCGCTTTAAAAATTAAAAGAAAAAAAGAAAAAAGTTTCTACGATAACAATCTAGAACAAGCTGAAAACAATTGCTTCACTTGTAAAAGTAGCATAACTCATTGTAGTATAATTCGTGCAAGTGAGAAAAAGGGAGGGGAAGCTTACCAAGTGTTGAAGAAGTAGCCCATAAAAATATGAACTCATACAAGTATTCCATTACTAGATGCACAAGTTTTTTAAGTGTGTTTAATTGATATATAGAAGAAGCTAAGAACGGGGTAGACTATTTCACCTAATATTAGATTTCAAGGGTACATGCATATAAAATTTCCAAAATGCTTATCTCTCCCCCTTGCTAGAAATAAGAGGTCTAACTTAATCACTTTTCCAAATTTACTTCAATGATGCTTGCACTCCTTTTAAGTCATATTCTTTAATTTCAAACATTGGATTTGGACCCAAATCATTAACTTATCAAGAGGTATTTCCTCTAAAGTTTACTATCTAAGCCTCTCCTCTAAAAAAATACAATGAACTACAACTGACTTCAGGTTATCAATCATTAGTCTTGCTAAATCCGATATCTACTTAACACTCAACAAGAATTAGATTATAGCTTAGATAAGAAATAGCTCCTACATCGTATCTTTTCCATGTTTTACCTAAAACATTTATCGCTACTCTTTATTTAGAGTTTTATCTACTATAACTTTAGTAGCGATCAAAGTTCCATCCAATCTTGAAAAAAAAAAAAAAGATTCATCCAATCTACTATAATTTTTATAATGATATCTATATAAAAATATTAACCGATTGGTACTTACTAACTTTTATATAATTTTTATGATTTTTTCGTAATGGTGTATTTTGGTATAATGTTAAAGAAAAAAAATCAACCTATTTTTTAAGATTTGAAATTAAGCTACCTATATATGACTCTAAATGCATCCCTAAATTAAGCCAAAGATAAAAAAAAAATGATATTTCAAAGATAATGGAAGACAATACTAAAACCTAGCACTAAATGCCATGGAAGTCATTCATGTCCCACTCAAATTCAACATGTAGAAAGTAACTATGAGTAGCTACAAGTTCAAACAAATGTGGGAACCACTTGCCCTTGAAAAGCAAGGTTGTCCAACAATTCCCAAACAAGTAAGGACTAGAAAAGTTAGACCACCTTAGTCAGCACTACACTTTCTAATATAAAATCTCCAAAACATAAGAAAATGTGGAAGCTAACAACCATGTTTTCGATTTTGAAGAGTTAAGGCATTGTTCCTTGATATTCACAAAGGTGTTTTACATGTATCCCCATCAATGTGACCAAGATTTATATTGTTTTTTAATATAATAGATGCTTAAATTATAAGAGATAAATGAAATCTTTATTACGGTATCACAATACAATACATATTGAATATCATAAGCTGAATCAAAATGACAAGGTCAATAACCCTACCTAACTTCCAAATCAGAGAAGTTTCCTTTGAGTAAGTGTAGCAACAGAGTGCTAACCCTTAGCGTAAAAAAAAAAAAAAAAGTCCATACTGAATAATTCATAATTCTTTAAAGAGGGGCCTCGAAGTTTTACATGATAAGTAAATTTTTACAACTCATGATACACTAGCTTAAAGTCAAGCATCAAAATAAAACATAAAAATACTTATAATGCAAGAACTAAGTACAAAACATCATTTTCCTTGTCCTAAATGTTCTTTTTCAAATTTGAGTTAACTTAGACCTTTGACAAAGCAACACCTTTTAATGATTTTTGACTTTATTGGATTATGTGGTAAAAAAAAGAAATTAGATTCAGTTTTTGAAGTTTAATATAAGTTATCCATTGTATCTTAGCTTGGAGTTGGTGGAGACAACATTGCCATTTTGAAAACCATAAAGAAGAGAATGATTAAGGCACAAAATATAATTGTTTTAAATGATTCATTTGAAAATATAATACTTGATTGAATTTTCATACAAATGTACAGGAATTTATGTCCTTCTTTATTTAGGGAGAAAATTTAAGGGACAATAGTATTTTAAGGGTTGGCTAAGCATTTATCAAGGGAAGCATCGGTTGTTTAAGGCAAATGGCAGCTCATAAGGTGTAATATATTATTTCCAACCATCAAAATGCAATGTAGAACGTTTGTTGTTCCAAAAAACAATAAGGGAAAAGAAATAAAAAATCCAATGTTTAGACAACAACATCAACATCGACACTCACAAATATGAAAAAGCAACCATCAGTTGGGAAAGAGCATCATTAGATATCAAGACCTAAAAAAAAATAAATAAAGTTTATTAAGAAGAAAAAAAAATACAAAACTTATGAGAGTCCCTAAAATCTAAATCCAAACTAAATCAAATTATCCGTATATTCAAGTTCATTTATAAATTTTTTCAATCATCCAAAAAGTGATTTATTCATTTTACCTTTTATTAGCACCTGTAACTAACCTAATCCTAGATTAGTTTCCCCTCCATGATTTTACTTTAGTAGTAAAGTTCAAGTGAAAAATGGTGTTCGAATTTAGTTCATTGTAACTTAAATTCGTAAGTCCCCGTTATTAAGCAAAGGAAGAAGTAAGAAAACCACCAAATTTAGTTACTCCACCATTAGATAGTTATTCCCAATCTATTTCTATTGTGAATTGTCATTAAATAGAAATCCCATTCAAGTGAGTTTTGAAAGCATTCAATATAGAAAGGTGAAGGAGCCTCGGTTAAGATTTTTAATCAAAGTAAAACTCAAAATAAAGGTATGTTGTTAGAGTAAATTAGTTCAAAATGTATCCCTAATTGAAATTGAAGGAATGAAAAATCTTTTCCACTACATTATTATTATTTCTTAAACTAAGAAAAGATGCTAATATGAGCTGCAAAAATCAATGGAATAAAATGAATGATGAATGTAGAGGAAATTATAGCTATCCACCTAATTGCATTGCTTTAACTGAAATAAACCAAAATTTGTATCAAGTTCAACTTGTTTCTTAGCTAATATTCTTAAAGGCTTCTAATTTCGCCTCTACAAACTATCAAACCAAATGAACAGATAAGATGAATCAATAGTCATGACGACTCGCTAACAACCGATATTTTACAAATTCCACATAAAAATCAAACCTTTCTTATTCCTCACGCAAGAAGTTTATTTTCTTTCTATAAATCAACAATAAAATACAAAAACCCTAAATGTAGGTGACAATGTGACAAACCATTGTGTTAGGGTAAGAGATAACTTGTTAATTAAGCTAGAAGATGAATGAGTTTACATACCAAAATTGCAACTCTCGTGCTTCCTTAATCCTATATTGGAAAAGAAAACCCCCAACTTCAATAGTTATTAAGTGCTAGATGAAAATTAAATATGTAAGAGAGAGAGGGATAGAGAAAGAGAGAAGGAGGGAGGGGGAGAGAGAAAGAGCAAGATTACGTACCTATGATAATTGGCAACTGGAGCAACAACAAGGCTTAATGGTGCTTGAATAAACCAGGGTTTTATAAAAAAAAAAAAATGGAGCGAAAGACCAAGAGAGTATGACTTGAGTGCAAAAAAATAGTGTGTAGTAGAAAATGATTTTTGGTCATATTTAGATTAAATTTATCGAGGAAAAGATTGCCACATAAATGCCTATGTGGCACTTAATTTCTCACTACTAGTATAAGCGAGAAATAGATCACCATAGTGGACTGGAGAGGCAACTTCTTCCTCACTATTTTCTTTAGCATCACTTGCAATTTTGATTATCACAATATTGCCCCTTGCTATTTCCAAAATCTCTTGTAGTGTATGCTGGTATTCCTTAGTGCATTTTCATATGAGACCACACATTTAGAATTCCAGGATTTCTGGAATTTAGACTTAGACATAAAGGGCTTAGAGAAAAACATATACTTATATCTACCTATGTATGTAGATAAAGATCATAGTATGGCGGGATCATGAACATTCCTTTGTTGAATGTTGGCCTAAATTAAAGATAATTAATCTATTGTTTGCTTTAGTTCTTATATAACTTGCATTATTTGCGTATAGGGATTTGGCTTGGCATTTACGTGTGTTTATGCATCGTACTGGTTTCGACTTATGTTTTTTTCTTTTTCGAGTGCACAAACAGATGAGTGTCTTATTTATGAGAAGCCGTATGTGGATGACATCCAAGAAGTAGGGGGTATCGAGTATCTTTATTTTTATGATAATTATAGTTGAGATGAATTATGTATTTAGTAGAATCATGTTATGTTGTATTAAGAGAGCCATATTTTGTTGAGGAGATAAACTCTTTTCAACTATGTTATGTAGGTTTGTAATATCCGGGGGATATTAGCTACTCTTGATTTACCTTATGTTACTTATAGTTATGAGTCGGTAAACTCCCAAACTGTTATGCTAGTTTGAATCATTGGTTTATGTGGATTTGAGTAGATATTGTTACCTACTCCTTATGTAGATTTTTTTTGTATTTGTGTGATGATTACATTATGTATGAAACTTGGTGTATTTAAAAACCTTTACATAATTCCAAATAGAGGGGTTATATGGTGAGTTGTAATGCCTATTTACAATCTTAAGACCTTATAGCTTTGTATACCTTAATGTCTCACTTGTTAACATTCTTCGTCAGTAAGCAAGACATTATTCCTTGATTCTAATGTAATTGTAGGTTTTCTTAAACAAGGAAAGATGTAGTAATGTTTGGTCCTATTCATCCCATGATGCAATTATTCATACCATCAATTTGATTTGCTCATAACACAGACTTCATACTAATAGATGGATATTAATTTATAGCATTTTAAGTACGCTCAATATAGCACTAACTGTTACTTGTTTATTTTATTCCATTAAGAGTATGAGTGTAATTAAATCGAGTCGAATCAATATAGTATTAGATTTGAGCCTGAACTCGAGCTTGACTTGAAAACTACTTGGCTCTAGTTCAACCGAGTTTTAAATTTTAAGCTTAAGCTCAAGCTCAAGCTTAAGCTCAATTTGAAAATATATGTGATAAGTTCGAGCTTGACTCGATTAAGTTCAAACTTTTTTATAAATTTTTACTAACTAATATTAACTTTGTTTATATTTAAATATATCAAAAATTATACTAAGCTTGATTAAGTTTGCAATCTTGACGAATTTAGTATTTTACAGTTTGAGCTTGGTACAATTTACTCCTCGAGTATCTCAAGCTTGAGTTTGACTATTACTAAATCGAATTTGAACCAAACTCAAGTAATTTGCAAATTGATTGGTTCATTTACATTCTTATTTAAGAGATTTTTCTGTGGCCTGATCTATATTTTTTATGGAATTAATCGTGTCCTTCATCCTACCTTTGATTTGATGTTCATTATATTTAAAATATTGAACTAAGTGTAGTGTATATCAAATATATGGTGTGATAGAGAGCATGATGGATTTCATCAAAATAAAGTATATGACCATAAAAATTCTCTTATTTAAGACTTATAAGTCAATTCTTATCTTATTCTATTTTGCAACCCAAACATATAATAAATTGGTTAGTTTTGTAATTAAATTATAACATCTTACCCATGGCCAAAATAGTATTATCTTTTGCATGTGAATAAAAAACAAAGCGTATTCGGCTAAAAAGTTTATGTGTTGTTTAATGTTTGAAGCTTAATTGGTCACCCAGATAATTAATTATCATCCGCCTGACAAGAAAAGTCATAACCCATGGAGTACGAAAAAGATGGGATTAGATTTATTGTTGGACACCCAACTGATAAACTAGAAAAATTAATAAACATAAGACGTCATAATTTCATAAGCAACAAAAGAGTTTGTATTTTCTTGGAATTCATTCCCAAAAGGACCCTAGAAATTCTTAATACTCCAAAATAACTATTCAAATATGATATTAACAACTTATTTATATAGATGAATTGTATATAAATATTAATAATAATATTTATTTTATAAGAAAACTACTTATTATGTTTTATGTGCTGAAATTTTATTAGTACTTACTATTATTAATTTATATGTTAGTAATATTGAAATTTTTTTGGATATCTATAAACAGTAGAAAGTTGAACAGCAGTTTGTGGCACAAGTATTTAATTAAGAATGCCCTACCTATTACACAAAGGTTTACATCATTATTCAAAACAACGAACATTGACCTTATTTTAGTTAATTATGAGGTTGTTAGATCATAGATGAAACAGAAATTTTGTCCCTTCGTTCCCAAAAAAATACTTATGGGATAAATATGTGAGAAATACGTAGGTTATGAGATATACTCGAGCGTCTCTACAAGAGTGACACGGACACCCATCCATTGGCGTGGAGAACGCAACTTCTGTGAAAGAACTGGCCAAAAGCCACAATTTTTCTTTAGAATTTTACCAAACTCAAGCATTCACATTATATGTGTACAAAATATTATAATCAAATATATTATAATATTAATATTAATTCCTTAAAATTTTTAAATTATCTTATATCTATAATTAAATATATTAAAAAAAATTATTTATCAATAATAAAAATTTTATTTAAAAATTTAAATAAATAAAAATAATTAAGATATTATTCAAACATTTTAATAATATAGATAAATAAATAAATAATACAGAGGATCAATCACTCAATTATTGTGCTACAAAAATAATTCATTAGAACTTAATCATCATGTTTTTGAGTTGACGAAAGACAAATTGTAATGATATTTAGATACATGCTATTAGTGTTAGTAGAAACATTTTAAAAAATTACAATTCATATTTCTATATGTTATAATTTTTAATATTTACTTGATACTGACTCATCTCATGACATGTTAAGGGCATTTTATATGGTAAAAGCAACTTGCTACGGGTTTTCCGCGCCTTTAATTAACCACCAAAAGTCAAATGATTCGCTATAGCGATATTCATCGGCAATTGTCACTCGTCACCTCATGCTCTTACACTTTGCAAAATAGAATAATATGAATTGGTATCCATCTTACTCGAACACACATAGTTCTTGCATCTTTTTCTTAACACGTAAGAAGTGTATATGTCGTCGTGCGATTGGACGGATTGAATTCGAGATTGTATAATTTATATCGGTCAAAATATTGCGTTCTCATTAGTTCTATTCTATATCTATCCACCATTTATATATAATGTAGTGGTTATTTAATATAATCATGCAACTTCCTTACGTTTTCCTTCTCATGATGTAATAAAAACAAACGATTGTTTTAACATGTGCAATCACAATAATTGTTAAGATTATTTTCTCTTTTATTTTTTATATAAAATTAGTATATATTAAATGCAAGCGAAACTTAAATCACCTTAGCTATGGTTAAAAAAAATGAGTTTACGATTACAAAAACAGGGAATTTATATTTCGAATCCATTACTTGATAAATTCACATCATAATTTGGAAAAAGGAAAAGCAAATCTGAAGAATTTTTCTTGTAGTTCTATAATTGTTTGTTGTTGTTAACAGGCAGTCAACGCAGAAAGTAGAAATTCCGGAGTTAAGTTGCAAATCCTCTAGGGTGGAGAAGCAACTTCCTTGAAAGCACTTCGATTTCAGTCAAAGGCCATTAGTCAAACCAAAAAAGAGGTACATTTTTAACGGGTGCAATCTGAGAATAATTTTTTTTTTTTTTATAATATATGGTTGTATACCAAAAGCATTCTTTAGTCTCTTTTATCATTTTATTGGCTTTATTATAAGTACATCCTTTTTAAGTAGACACAAAATTAAACGTCTTCGTGCTTATGCAACATATGTGTAAACGTTTATTCTTCATATAAATTCCGGTAAACATGCTTTATATATATATAATATATATATATATATATACTATATGATGTAATTAGTTAGGAATGCAACCAAAATGAGCAATGGGTTCATGATAAGCTTATAAAACCGGAATCGGCCTTTATAAGGTCTAGCGTTTCTAAAAACTCTAAAAAAAACTCTATATGGTTTTGCCTTCTTTTATTGAAACTCACCTTTATAAGTAAAATAATTGTATAAGAGTGAGTTTTTATAAGGTTCTAATGACCCAATAAGGGAGAGTTCTTCATATGAGATGAAGGGCTGGATCGAACGAGATAAGGTTAAAATTCCATCTATTGTTTCATACACAAATAACATTTAAAAATTAAATATATTATACGGTATAAAACTACTATAGGATATATACATTGTGTAGTTTATGAGGAAATATTATTAATATATTATTCTTTATTAAGTTAGGTTTTTGGTTAGATTTTTTTGTAGTATTAAAATATGATTCGAAACCTAATAGGAACTTGAATCATGTCCCATAACTTAATAAAAATTCTATAAGATATTATCTTATGGGGTTACCCTATAACGATCGGTTACATTCTTAATTATAATTGTAATATTTATCCTTAGTTTATATCATTAACATATAATCCTCAAATTATGCGTGAATCCAATTGCTCTCAAATTCTAAACTTTTAAGATTTATTTATTATTTTATAAAATTAAAAAGAAATTGTCGAGGGATGCCTTGAAGGCAATTGTTAAAATATTAAGTTTTCTCCTTTTATGTACTTATTTTATTAGTAGAGTGTATAATCAATATTTAAAAAGGTAAAAATACAATTTTTCTTTACAATTAAACTTTTGAAAGTATAGCCAAAGAAACGGTTACAATTTACGCGGTGGGCAGCGAGAGCCCGTTGTTTGTAATATTATTTTATTTTGTTTGGGCCTTCAACTTAACAAGTGGTCGAATGATTCACCCCCAGTATGGCTACAGCGATCGTCGCTCGTCACCTCATGCTTTTAGACTTTGCAAAATAAAAATACTGTGAATTGATATCTATCAAGTAGTATTAAACGAACCTAGTCGTAGGTCACGCGTTGTTCTTGCATCATTCCCTAACATGTAAGAAGAGTACATGACGTTAAGCAACTACACGGATTTGATTGAAGATGATACCAGTTATATTGGTCAAAATATTGTGTTTTCACTTCTACCTATCCATCGTTTACGTGTTGTGTAGTTATTAATTAATATTAATATAACTGAACGGTGGAATCTACAGCTAGCCGATCATGTGCTGTGTATTGGTTACCGATCAAAATTAGAGAAGTTTTGTACTAATGGCACTGTAAAAATATATTACAAATTATGTATTTAACGTTCAAACTATTTGTTCGGAATGCTAGATTATTGATTTAATCAATACCCGTGTTAATTACAAGTATTAAAAAGGAGAATTTAAATATTTCTAAGAAGATCATGGTCAAAGTTCATAGCTATAAATTTGAGCGTGATCTTTTCATGATCGTAGAAATTGAGAAAATAAATTTACAAGGTATGACTGTGTACTTGAGGAGTATTCCTGCAACAGTGAAAAAAAAATAAAGCACGAGAGATTCATAGATACGACCATGGTCGTGAATCTTACCTCTATTCTATGCAGCAATAACATTAAAACCTTTGATTAAATCCTCATCAGATATGACTGCAAAAGTTATAACACTTCATCATATAACATTTAGATCCATTTTGTAATTGATTTTTATCCGATTTAATAGATATAATTTAATCATTGAATTAATATATCTCTTAGTGAAAGGTTATGTATCTTCAAAATGTACATTATAAATGACTATTTGTAACTTTACTTTTCTTCTTCTTCTTTTTTATGAATTTTCAAATTATTTTTTGCATATTCTCCTTCTCCAACCATTATAAAACATACTCTTCACATCTATATTTCAAGTGTGGTTTGATGTATGAATTTTTGTTATTTATACACCTAAACTTAGTTGTATCTTAAGGCAATTCCATACTTAACTCTCATAGCAAATTTTGTGTGAGAGACATAAATTATTTAGGAAAAGCGATATCAACTATATCTCTAAGTCTAATTCATTTGCCAAATCTTATTATTTTTTCCTAACAGTCTTAGGGAATTTAATGATGGCAAGTGAAACAAATTTCGTGTTAAGAGTAATGAACCAAGAGTTTATGAAGTTGGATCATCTTGATGGAACAAACTTCAACCATTAGAAAAATAAGATGCTTTGTTTTGCTATTTGTATTTAATATAGCATATGTACTGGATCCAAAAATTCAATCTATTAATAATCTAAAGGAAGGTGTAAGTTTAAAAGAAAAGGCCAAGCATGAAGAAGAACAAAAAAAAGAGAGAGAGTAGATGATGAATTTTCTTGTAGAGATTACATTCTCAATACTTTACCTAATAACTTATATGATCTTTACATGGAAATTAAGTCTTCGATAGAGATATGGAAAGTACTAGAAGAAAAATACAACACTGGAAGGCAAGATATAAATAAGTTCTTAGCGTCGAAATGCTTTGAGTACAAAATGCTGGACAACATTCCTATATTAAATCAAACTCATAAACTACAAGTATTTGTCAAGTGTCTTCATGACTTGCCTATGATTATTTCTGAGTAACTTTAAGTAGGGACAATTTTATCCAAATTACTCTCTAATTGGAATGACTATAAGAAGAAAATTCTACACAAGGTTAAAGATTTCCGTATTGAACAAATTCTTAGGCATATGGTTGTAGGAAAAGAATCTCGAAAGCGTGGTGCGTGAAATCTACCAAATAGTTTTAAAGTGAACTATGTGAAGGATGGAGAAATCAAGAAACCTAATAAGAAGAGAAAAGCTAAGGAACTTGATGCTAAGAAAAGAATTCGCAGATGCTACAATTGTAATAAGAAAGGACATTATGCTAACAAATGTGATCACTAAAGAAGTTTAAAAATGGCTTTGCAAATTTGGTGAAAAATCAAGAATTCGTAGCAATGGTCAATGACTGAGTCAACTCTCTTCACATTGGTATGGTCACTGAACTGAATGTGGCAACAATTGTGAAATGTGATGATTAGTGGCTTCATTTCGGAGCAACAATTCATGTATGCACAACAGATCTCGATTCCAAAATTTTAAGGAAGTTAACAATCGTCAAATTTTGATGGGGAATGGCACTCTGGCTAATGTGAAAGGAGTTGGTGATGTTAATCTCAACTTTACATATAGGAAGAAATTGTGGCTACTAAATACGTTGTATGCCCTAAATATAAAGAAAAACTTAGCATATGTTGATTTATCATGTAAGAAATTATTTGAAGTTGTCATTGAGTGTAACTTGTTTTTACTCATGAAAGGACATCTATATATAGGAAAAAGATATGTTACTGATTGTATGTTCAACCTTTGTATTGATATAAATAAGATGTAAGTTTTTGTTTAAATTATTGATTCTTATGATTTATGGCATGCTAGATTATGAAATATCAATTCAAACATTGTTAAATATATGTGCAATAATGGATATGTAAATGTTAACAATGTGAATACCATGAATAAGTATGTAATATGTATTCAAACTAAAATTGATAAAAAGCCTTTTCCTAATGTGAAAAGAAATACCAAAATACTTAACCTTATTTATAGTGACATTTGTGAATTGAATGGAACATTGATAAGAGGAGGAAAGAGATATTTTATAACTTCCATTGATAATTTGCGCATTATACATATGTATATTTGTTACAACATAAAGATGAAGCATTTGAGTCTAGTAACCGTTACAAATCCAAAGCAGAAAATTTACATGATAAGTGAATTAAGTACTTACATAATGATAGGGGTGATGGATATTTCTCAAATAAATTTCACTAATTTTGTAAAGAAAATGGAATTATACATCAATGTACAACTCAATATATACTGCAACAAAATAGATTAGTGGAACGTAAGAATCGAACCTTAGTGGACATGATTAATGCACTAATTCAAAATGTTAAATTACCATTCAATTTATAGGGAAAAAGCTTTATTAACTTCATATTATATACTAAATAAAGTTCTATTAAGATCACTAGGTTTTAATCCATAAGAAAAATGGAGAGCAAAGAAACCAAATTTACAATACTTTGAAGTATAGGGGTACAAATTTATTATAGAGTATTTAATCCTAAAAAGATAAAGCTTAGTATTAGAGCCATAAAGGAAATTTTTTTGGGTTATGCACAAAATTCTAAAAGATATAGAATATTATATTTAGAATCTAATGTCATCATTGCAATTATAGATGTAAAATTTTTGAAAAAAAAAATTCTACGTTGATCTAGTTGATAAGGATCCTATTCCTACCACATAGCAAGAAATAAAACAAAGGGACTCTAGAGAAAACATGAATAAAGAAATAAATAAAGAATCTGTTATTGAATCACGAAGAAGTAAAAGGGTAAAAAAGAGTAATAATCTAGATTCAGGATTTATAGATTCATAAGCCCTTAGCTTTTTGATGGAGAGAAGTAGAGATTTAATAATAAATAAGATTCCCATAATACTTAGTGTAGAAAATGGTCTTAAAACTTATGAGAAAGTTATGACTTTTAGAGATGTAGCATTTTGGAAAGAAGTAATAAATAATGAGATAGAATCCTTATTATTTAATAGTACATGGATTTTAGTTTATTTGCCTCAAGGATCTAAGGCAATTGACTATAAGTGGGTATTCAATAGGAAATACAATTCAGATGATTCTTTGCAAACCTTTAAAGCAAGGTTAGTGGCTAAAGGATTCAAGCAATGGGAAGGGATAGATTATTTTGATATTTATGCTCTCATTACAAGAATGACTTCAATAAGAGTATTGATAACTTTTACATCCATTTTCAAACTTTATATGCATCAGATGGATATTAAAATGGCCTTTCTGAATGGTGACCTTGATAAGGAAGTGTATATGGAACAATAAGAAGGCTTTATGCTATCAAGAAATGAAAAGAAGGTGTGCAAATTAGTTAAATCTTTATATAGACTCAAACAAGCCCTAAAACAATGGCATGAGAAATTTGATCTTGTAATCTTGATTGATGGTTTTAAACATAATAATATCGACAAAAGTATTTATTTTATGTTTACTGGTGAATATAGTATTATAATTTGTCTATATGTTGATGATTCATTATTATTTGGGACAAATATAATTAGCATTAATGAAACCAAGAAATATTTTGCCTCTAGATTTAAAATGAAGGATTTAATGAGCCAGATACAATATTAGGATTAAAGTGATGAAGCATGGTGGGGCCATTGTATTGAGTCAATTACACTACATAAGAAAGATTCTTCAAAAGTTTAAATACTTAGTGAAGAATGAATACATTACTTCTTATGATTCTCATATGAAGTTGGAAAAGAATATAGGAAGAGTAATAACACAAATAAAATATCCTGATTCGATAGGGAGTCTGAAATATGCTTCAAATTTTACTTGACTTGATATTGCATATGTTGTGTGCAAAGTGTCAAGATATACTACTAATCCTAGTACTAAGCATTAGAAAGCAATCTCTAAAGTATTTGGTTACTTAAAGAAAACAATGAATTATGGATTGTTCCATAGTAACTTCCCAATTGTATTAAAAGGATACTTGGATGCAAGTTGGATAACAACTACTAGCGATAGAAATTTACTTTTGGATGAATATTAACCTTGAATGGTGGAGCAATAAGTTGGGCATCCAAGAAATAAACGTGTATAGCTCACTCAACTATGAAGGCTGAGTTTATAGCACTTGCTTGAGAAGCTTGTTAACCAAAATAGAAATTTAACCAAATCCCATTTCAACCATTTCTATACTTTATGATAGTGAAGCTATAATTTCTTAAGACTATAATAAAATTTACAACAAAAGTCCAGACATATAAGGTTAAGACGTATATATATGAGAATTAATAAGTAATGGAGTTATAACTATTACTTCTGGTAAAACTAGTAGTAACTTAGCAGATCCATCGACAAAGGGTTTGTCTAGAGATTTGATCAAAAGTATATCTACTAAGATAAGTCTTAAACTTTTATAGTTAGTGATGATGGGAACTTTACCTTATTCTAACATATTACTAGTTTAAAGGTTTAAAGAGTAAAATAATTCATTACTAACTGGGTGTATTATAAGTACTACTAGTTAAACGAGGATGAGATATGATATAACCATTTGTTAGTGGATAGATTTTAAAAATGTAAATCAATTAGTTTGATAAAGTCCATCTAATTGAATATAGGAGTGGTTCTTCCTTGTAAATGTTTGAAAAAGTTTACTTTTATAAATGTTCAATAAAATCGGGATGAAACGCATGGCCATAATTGCACTATGATGAAAGTGTACTGAATAAATGTGAAATGACATTGTGCATGATTTCCTTGGTTGTAATCTATAGCATGAAAGTTCAAGCTACAAGCTACTTGTCACCCTATTACAACATTGATAATTTACAGTAAGAAATAGTTCAAATATAACGATACAATTGTTTATATATAATTAGTAAAGAGTTTGTATTTTGATACTGTTTAGATAATTGGCAATATAGTAGGCTAATGTAGAAAAAATGTATTGCCAATTGTGTTTGAAATTTAAACCATGTGTTTGGAATGCTAGATAATAGCTTAGTCAATATCCATGTTAATTACAAGCATTAAAAAAGACAATTTAAACATTTCTGAGAGGCTCACAGTTGAGGATCACAGCTATGAACTTAGGCATGGTCTTTTCATGAGTGTACAAATTGAGAAAATAAATTCATGAGAAGCATACGACTAAGATCACAGCCGTATACATAGGGTATGTTCCTATAGTGGTGAAGAAAAATAAAACATGAAAGGTTAATTGTTATGACTACGGTCATGAACCTTGCTCATGTTCTATGCAGTAGTAATGTTAACATTCGAGTTGTTTGTTAAAGTTGCAACCTTTGATCAAATCCTTATCAGTTACAATAAAAAAAGTCATAACACTTCATGATATAATGTTTAGATCAATTTGTAACCAATTTTTATCCAATCTAATGGATATAATTTGATCATTGAATGAATGTATCTCTTAATGAAAGGTTGTATACCCCCAAAATGTAAATTATAAATGGCTATTTGTAACTTTATTTTTCTTCTCCTTTTTTAAACAAATTTTCACATTATTTTCCATAAATTCGCCTTCTTCAAAATATTACAAAATAAAATCTCCTCACCTATATTCTAAGTATGGTTTGATATATAAATTTTTGCTATTTACACAACAAGACTTAGTCGTATTTTAGGAGAATTTTGCATTTAATTCTCATAATAAACTTTGTGTGAGAGGCATAAATTCTCTAAGTGATGCAATATTAACCGTACCTCTAAGTCTAATTCATTTGCCCAACCATATGCTTATTTCCTAATAGGTACATGGAGGGATATTGTTAAAAAGAGACATGGAAAGAAAAATAAACAAACATAGTATCTTGAATGTATACATGTGGGGATCAACTCAATGTTCTTAGATTGTTCATGATAAATTGGCTAGTTTAATCTTCTACAAAGGTGTTTTAGCAAAGTGTTAACATTCTTTTCAAGTTAACCAAAACTCTAAATGTCCAAATAAGGAGGATATTCTTATTTGTAGATTTCAACTCTTGATTTCGACAGTTAAATAATCTTAAGATGGATAGCTAAGATGGGCTATTGATGATGACCATTTGATCACTTCTGATGCACATCAATCATGAAATCGAAATAAAATAAATTGAGTTTAGGATCAATGTTACTCATGATAAAAGATGATAAAGAAAAAAAGAAGGCTTGTAAAATTATCATATGACATACAATAATTCTTAAATAAAGTTCACCATAACCAAGATATTAATTGATAACAACTATAGATAAGAGAATAGGGATGACTAACGGAAAACTTGAGCACAAATTGTTTTATCTAATAATTCAATGATAATTATCTTATAGGTGTGTAAATTAGATAAATGAAGTCTATCTCATCTTTACAACTAACAACTGTCATACGCTTACAATATTTGAATTGAAACATCTTACAAATATTAATCGATGCATGTTAAAACACTTAGACAGTTGAACTAGCATGGCTTCAAAAACAAATAAGGAAAATTAAACACCTATATGTGATAGATAGTTACCTAAAAGAAACTTGTTGATTGATTAGGGGGTCAATTGATTGCTATCCTTAGGTCAATTGACTAGCCATATGTTAGTTGATTAAATAGGTCTATTTAACTACTAACCAAGCCTGATTAACCAATCTTATAAAATGAGGCTGGCTAACTACTTCTTTCAAGTCATCCTCTTACGATCTTGAGCTTATCTTAACTTGTTGAAATGATTTAATAAGTTCTTACCTTTGAAAGGTCAACTTGAATCTTATCATTATATTGGTTTTAAAGTGACCTTAATATCATTTATCATATTAGTATTATAGTGGACATTCTACAAAGGGTAAGTTGTTGAAGAGTATGTCCTATTGCTTTGAGTTTTCTTAACAGGCATGTTATATTGTTATGTTAAGCCTTGGTTCATTCTTATGACTTACATGTTGTGTTGTTATATATGGTGAGTGAAGAACAATAAGATATGTTAGGCGAAATTGTATATAGTGGTGAAAATCTCGAGGATGGTAGTAATAATGGGCATAGGATAACTAATGTTCCTATAGCAATTGTCAAGCAACAAATGGCTAATCTTATAGAATTGATGCTTGCTTTCATGACTATACAGAACACTTTGATGGAAACTCTGGCGGCTTAAACAAACTTAGCATAAGCTAGTGTAAGAAGGGAAAGAAATCAATTAGAGGAAGCTGGTGGTGAAAACTTTGAAGTCAAAGGAGATGTGAAAGGAAATGGTTAAAATAAAAATATCATCTTTTGCTAGCAATAAGATTGCAAATCACAATTTGGATTAGGAACACATTGTTAGAAAAATGCTTGAGTATCATAAATACGACAATTAAATAAAATCCAGGTTGCCACATAAAAGTTTTAACATAAATATTAAGCATTGATGCATCTTTTAGTATAGTAGTCTTGAGTTCATTGGCACTCAAATATTAAGCATGCTTAAAGGAAGAGATGAATGACCCCTAAAAGCAATTACACCAAGGGACAAACAGTATAGTATATCACTTCAAAACGGACAATATATGAGTATGTGGAGCTTTAAACGAGTCATTATAGGTAGCATTGGAGCAATTTATTAGCTAAAAGTAGAGGAACTACATGTTGAGTAGGGCAAAGTGCCATAGTATAGGGGCACTTCTTGAACCTATGAGGGAGTACCTCTAGATTCATCTTTGCTTAATGTGGCTCTAGACCTATGTGATGATACTAATGAGGATGTTGGTTCTATAAAGAGAGTAAATTGTACTATCCTTTAAATAGAAGGTGACAAAACTCTATTCATCAAGGTACCTTTTTCATGCAGCATTTGGAGTTGATCAAACTCTAAGTGTTAAGTGTGCCCAAGGAAGAGATTGGTGACTTCTTGGGAAATAATTGTACTAGGAAACAAAACCATGTAGCCTACTACAATAAAGTAGACAATACCTATATATATGGAATTTTGGTTAAGTCATTACAATATGCTACTTTATAGTAGAGAAATGTTTTGACAAATAGTCAACATGTGTGAAAATAAGAAGTAATTACATGGCGAAAAATGAAAACATTCCTACATAACAAAAGATGTTCATGAAGTCATAGTCACTAAGATAAGGTATATTTAGCATAGATGAATATGAAAGAATTTAAGATGTTATTAATCAAATGCAAGGATAATCCTATGAAGAATAAACAATTGCTTAGTTTGTTACTAGTCTCGAATCGAAGATTTTTTGTTATTTGAATTGCAAAAAATTAAGAACTTAAAGGAGACCATACAATTAGTGTTAGAAGTTAAAAGATAAAGGAAAAGAAACCCAATCAGTGCATTGATACCATCATTTGAACTAGTGGGTTTTAGTTAAATAAGAGGTCGAGATGAAAAAAAGTGTTGAGCATAGTGCCATGGAGAAGGGTCATGAACGTGTGGTTAAAAGGATAGAAAGTAGGGTTGTAAATGAGTGAAGTTGCTTACGAGCTTAGCTTGCTTTTGGTTTGAGCTCGATTAGTAAACAAGCTGAGTTTAAATTCGAAAGAAAATTCATTTAATAAAATAAGTTGAGCTTAAGGTCCAAATTTAGACTTATAAGCTAGCTTTGAGCAAGTTTATTTACATTGTTAATGAGCCGGTTCATGAGCCATAGTTATTTAATTAAAGGTGCCAAGCTCAAACTTCAAATTTATACTCTCGAGTCAGGCTTATTTATATTGTCAATGAGCTCACTCACAAGCATGCTCATTAATATACTTGTGAGCAAACTCATTAATATACTCACGAGCCTACATTATATCAATGTAATGTTTTTTATTTTTAGTTATATTAATTATATTTTAATGGTTTATAATTTATTCTATGATATTTTTTCCAATTCATATATTTTTAATTTTTTATATTTTAATTTTCTAAGTATAATAGTTTTACACTTATGTATCACTATGTAATGGTTTTACACTTTGTAATTTATGTTTATAATTTATTTGATAGTACATAAATTGAAGTTCCATATACTACATGCATATTACAAATCGGTAAACGAGAGTTATTGATAATGATTAATTATGAAATTCAAAACATGCATATTAATTGGTATATTTTGTTTCACAATTTCTTATGAGAGAAACAATTACAACTAGCTTATCTATAGTCATGATGTTATGTTATTGTTTCGATTGTAGCATACTTCTACATGATATGTTATCTCACAAGAATATTAGGTATAGTCTCAATTATAGAAAATGTGAGGATATAAGTATAAAATTAGTATAAATTTAAGCTTAAGCTCATTTAGGCTTATCTATTTAAATGAGCTTGAATATGATCTTAAGATTCAGCTCATTTAGGCTTGTCAACTCAAGTTCAGACTTGTTTAAATATATAAGCTTGAATTTGTTTATAGGCTCATTTAAATTTACAAGGTTGAGCTTAAGCTTCTAATTTTTAGAATTAGTAAAAGCTCAACTAAGCTAGAGCTTAATAATTTTTAGATAAGTTGAGTTTGAGCCTTTAAAAGCTCGGCTTGGCTTGGCTTATTTATAGCCCTAATAAAGAGGCATGTGGAAAAATGAGATGACAACTTAGGAAAAGCTTCTATCGGTATTGATTGAACTAACAATTACCAACATGTGGTCAAATGGAATTAAATGCTTCAAGTGTCTGGCTTTTCAATGATGAAATGTCCCAACAAATGAGTAATGATTGTGAAGAGTGATATTCTAACCAATAAGAGTTATATAGGAGGGACGAACAAGATTGAGTAACTTTGGTTAAAACTTTTGGTGAATAGGATAGACTCAAGGCTGCAAAGGGTCCATTATTAGGTCGTGTTGTTAGAGGAAAATTATCCAGAAAGGCTAAATTAGAAAATGTATGGCAAGAAAATCTATTTCGCATCAGTGTCTTGTCAAACTGAAGGTATGTTATGTGATTATCAAGTGGGGATTAATTAATTTGGCTTCCACTATGCTTGTCCATAATTAGGAATAAAGGATTGAGACATAACCATAGCCTTATTACTTACATTGATTTAATGATAAGGGTTCTATTGATGTTAGTCATAAGGTATACAAGTGCAAATATATATTTGCAAATATAGTAGTGAATTACCCATAACATGGTGCCAATGGTTGTTTCTCATATTCTTCCAAGATGACTCCAATAGTGTGATAAGAGGGCTATCTATGATGGTTTTCATAATACCTACACAATTCGAAAAAGATTGATAGAAAATATTACTCCTACCTTTGAGTCCTACTAAGATCAAGAGGGATCATATCATGAGGAGCAAGCAAAAAACAGAAGAAAAGCCTTTGTTCTGAACAAACTTTTACTCTAAGTTCTAAGTTGAAACAAATGTAGAGTTTAAGGGTGAAACTTTATCAACCTAGAAATAATTATAGGAATTGAGTTTCAAGATGACATTTAACTCATTACATTATATCAACAAGTTAAGGAGGACTCAAAATCGATAGAAAAACCTGAAAAAGCAATGATTAACTCGCTTTTCCTTTAATCAATTAGTCTAGGGTAGCAATCAACCAACCCCTCTAATTAGTCAACTGATTGTTTTGGGTAATCAGCCCACCTATCACATACAAGCCTATAATTTCCTTTATTTCTTTCGCTTCATGTTAATTTAGTTTTTGAAATCTTATTGGTTCGTTGATCTAAGTGTTTGTGACATGTGTTAGCCATTATTTGCATGTTGTGTCAGTTCAACAATTTGTAAGTCGCGACGTTTTAAGTATTGTAAGATTATGATGATTCGTTACTTGCAAAGGTCTGATAGTCTTTACGTATATAATTTATGTACTTATTAAACAAAATTATCATTCATTTAAGGGATAAAAGAAAATTGTGATTGACGTTTTTCTCAAATCAATGGGACTTTTCTCTTATCGATAGATCTTATCAATCAATAAAATGGTTATAGTGAACATTAGTTTAAGAAACATTGTGTATCACATCAATAAATTTGCAAGCCACTTTTTTATTGTATATTTGGTCATGAGTGCTAGATTCAATTTACGCTTAGTTTTAATTTTGTGATTGATGTGTAATATCTTATGACCAAATCGTCCATATCATTTACTTTATATTTGTTTACAAATATTGAAAACTCCGAAACATTTCTTTTATCAATTGGACATATTAACAATCCGAAAATTACAAATATACAGTGCCACAAATTACAAATCCTCCAGTATTGCAAGTTTAGTCTTTTAACATATCAGTATCGGAGCAACCTTGATCCTTTATCACATAGTTTTCCTTTCTCAGGAAAGATAACCTTATTAATTATTATACAATGGCCTGGACAACATATGGACAAGGATGTTATTAGGACGGATTTAGAACAAGTTTTGTAAAACCTAAACCCGACTCACTACTTTATAAGGTTTTAGGGTACTCTAAAAGATTTTTGTTCTATTTTTCAAATTCATTACTATTAGATTTTGTAAAACCCATTAAAAATTCGATTCGACCCGTTAGTATTAAAAAAAAATTAAATTGATTTGTGAGGGTATACAAAAAATTAAAGCAAATAGCATATGGATTATTTTAAATAATAAAATAAATAGCATATGATTATTCAATACTAGGTTTTCTCGAAAGATAAAATATGAAAAAAACATGATATTTCTTATTAATTATTATATTTTATTATTTACAATTAATACTAAATTACTAATATCATATTATTATTTTTAATTGAATTCGAGTTTTCCATCCTACTTTTTTTAAATCTCATAACCCGATCTAAAACTTTATTTGGGTTTGATTCAGAATCCGACCTAAAACCTTATAGAGTCAAATTTTTATATTGTTTTCAGTGAGTTTGATATATCAAAAATTCTATAATGAACCGTTAAGTGATATCTCTACATAGGAGCACATTTTTAAAACCTTGTACTTATCCTTATCCCTATCCTGTAATTGAGATTTGAGTAATAGAATATAGTCTCAAGAAGCCAATCAAGTTGAATTAAAAGAACTAATTTATAGATTTGTTACCAACCCCTACTAGCCTACTTAACAAAAGTTATCTTAATGATCATATAGAATCATATAGGTATAAAATAAGTGGTCGGATTTCGGCGACTAACCTGTATAGGAAGCGAAATGATTATAAAGAAGATAATATGCGTTCATCTTTGTTTTACAAATAGAAACAACATGGAGAACATATTTTTATCCCTAAATTCTTGGTTATAAATAAGATTTTTTCTTAACTTGTACCACATAAAATCGAAACGTCTCCATTCGCATTTGGATTAAACATGTATAGTATCCCTGTAGGAGCAAACTAATACAAATCATTGATTATATAACACTTCACCAAACATGCTACTTGAAATCGGAAATCTTGCACGATTAGTGTAGCAAACCAAACAACGGATTTAAACAACCTCTTACCAGACAAACATGCCTTTTGGATTTACCTAAATGAGTATTAGCGCATTACCGCCTTGTTAGTAAAGTACATTCATAATAAAATAGAATTTTCACTACGAGGTCTAGCTAAGATTTAGGTAGAATCGTATAAGGATTGGTTTCGAATTATAAACTAATTTGAAATCGATTCGGTTTGAAAATAGACGGACTTGAACAATCTTTCGAATTGTCAGGTTTTAAGGGCTCATACAGGTCAAGGCGTTGAAATCATTTAAATCGGCGAATTCGCGAATCGACCCACTATTGAACTGAAGGTTGACACAGCTGATTCATCCCCTTAAAAAAGAGAGAGAGAATGCTATTAAGTTGAAAAAAATTAATTAGATGATATTTATTAAATTATGATATGTTAAAGTTATATTTTTGTTATGGTGAAAATAATTTTTTAAAAATAATATTATCAAACTAATTATAGATGATTAATTATAAGTTGATTATCTACTAAGGATGGATAGAAAATTCAATTTAAATTAATATAAATCTTTTTTATAAATTTATTAAATATTAAGGACATAAATATGAAAAAAAAAAAGATAAAATTTGAAGGAAAAAAATAAAAAAGTTGAAATCATATTAAGTCGGAAACTAATAAAAAAATTAAAAATTATTAATAAATTAATACAGTTTAAAAAAGAGAAAGAAGATCTTGTTTAGGGAAAAAATACACAAAAAATTGAAATTAAATCAAGTCAGAAATTAATAAAAAAAAAAAAAGTTCAAAAACCAACGATCTGGCTTGAACCATGACCAACTGAACCACAATCATAGTTGATCCCACATCCAATCCGTAAACTTATGGTTTTGGGCAGGATCTGAGCGTCGAGTCTGGGCCAATTCAGTCCGGCGAGCACCACTAGGCTTAGGATAGTTAATGGCTTCATCGATGTAACACTTAGTGGACCAACAGCTAAGGGTTGATTAATAATTTTACCAAGCCATTCATTTAGCGTATCATTTCTAGCGAAAGTTTTTATTACATAATATTCATTTCTATTTTAAACAGAAATTCACGTTCTATCTATCTAAATATATGGATTTTCCATGTATTTAATAAAGGCCATCTGGGGGAAATCAGAAAACATCTCGTCAAACATTAAACATTTGCATTGAGAGTAGAAGTGAACTTTTGTGTCTGATTTTGCAGGTCTATTGAAAATTCACCCAAAGTTTATCATGGTCTGTCAAATGTTTTGGACAGTCAACCATAAACCGAATCAATTGGTTTTTGAATTTTTCAACATGTGATCACTTAAAACAGAGACTATTACGGTCACTTTCAAAACGTTCTGATAATAAAACATAAACTTGGACGAAGAATTATTTATAGTTTCTGTTATTTCTCCGAAACGTAATGGATTGTTCCTAGAAACAACAAGGAAACATCGAAAGGGCTGACCTAGGTTTCATTGGCTCGTCCTTATAATTTATTTTCTTTCCCGGTAGTTTTCTTTTCTTTGTTTTCTTAAATGGTTCTTTCTTGAAATTCCTAATGTAGATTAATTTGAATTTCCATTTTTCAAAATCCATCGAATTATTGGGGAAAAGGAACCAGAAACAAAAACCTTTAAATTATATTACATCGAAGTCAAATCAAGCTTATTATTTTACCCACAAAAAGAAAAAAAAAAGATCAAGCGAATAATTTACGGAAGTAAACGAGCATATAACTAATAATCTAATGAAAGAAAAATACATAAGCAAAATTTTTAATTAAACTTTTGATGTTACGGTTGTCTTGCCAACTATGCTGGAAAAATCATGAGAGTTCCATCTAATTTTCGTTCATATGATTTATAGTTTCATGAATGAGGACATATCCGTATTATTTACCCGAAGGATATTTTCTTTCTTGCCACTTCCCGCTAAGTAAAGATTTTATTAGTGATATTTTCTCATTTGCCCTTTCACTTAAAACCATAGAATGCATATCTCTTTATTCATTAATTTAAAAATGTTTCACTTTTAATTTTATAAAAGCAACAGGATTAACATAACAAAGGATACATTTAAAATTGAATCTAACTATCAACAAATACAGAATCGTCGATACGATATAAAATCAATTTTAAAATTTCACATCTAAAACTTATCCTCTAAAATGTGGAACCAAAACCACCTTAAAACTTATAAAATTACATTGTACAGGATGATATTATGTTGAGCTTATGAAATATTTTATTGCATTATTGTAATGAAATTTTTTTTTTTTTAAGTTACCTGATATTTTCTCTCTCTTTTTTTTTCACATTATTTTAACCAATAGGTTCATCAATTCCAATAACTCCAATATAATTCTAAGCAATTTGTTATGAAATACTATCACAAAATTAATTTTTCAATATTAAAAGTTGTATTGCAAAAAGCGATACTTCGCATTTCTCAATAATGAATCCACCTGCTGATTACACGACAACATATATGGCATAATTTTCATAACAAAAGATGGAATGCTGACTAATGATGGAGGAATATGGGGAAAAGGAAAAATGTGAAGATTACCTAAGATTCGAGTGAATTTGAGTAGTAGGGAAAAAAAAAACAAAAAGGTGAGGAAAGGAATGAGAGTTTAAGATATTGGAATTACTAATATTACTTTAATGTGATATTTGGTATAAAAGAATTATTTAAATTGAAATAGAATTGAATGACCTAGAATGGAACTAAATGGAATAAGAATCGAAATAAGAAATCATTTCTTCTATTTGGATGTGACCATGAAATGGGATAGGATGGAATAGAATAGCGTTAAATACTTAAATAGAATTATTTATCGAAAATACCCTTAATTATTATGTATTATAATATTTTTAAGGTTGTAAAAATAATTTGGGTCAATGTCAAGATTTACACTTCAACTTTATCATTTTTTACAATTATACATATGAAATTTCAATTTATTTAATTATACACCCAATTAAATATTTAATTACTACTATTTACATCTTAATTAACTTTAATTTATAACATTAATCCAATCAATACCATTAATCAATAAGGTGACCACTTATGACCTTACGGAGAGATGAGTAAACCCTCATAAGTGGTCACCGGCAAACCTAAGAAATAGTAAGTTGTGACCTACTTTAAAAATGTAAGTCACCAAACTAGTGACCACACATGGACCTAGAGGGGTTGCATGACCTTTCTAAGGCCGTAGATAGTTACTCTATTAGTTTATCATGTTGACTAGAGTACCAATACAAATGAGAATTAATTAAAGTATAAACAGTGATAACTAAATTTTTAATTATATGTATAATTAAATAAGTTAAAATTTAAATGTATAATTACAAAAAAAGTGGTATTATTAAAGTGTAAACTATAATATATACTATAACATTGTCCCAAGTAATTTTAATTAATTATAATAAATGAAGTAGAAATAGAATTACGAAATCTCGATTCTCTTTTTAGTTGGAATCTTCCATTCTATAAAATTGCGATTCTAACTTCAAAATATATTTTCAAATGTAAGGAATCAAAATAAACCCAAAATTCGATTCTATTTTAGTTTGTTCTTAGGTATCAATTCAATTATATTTTTTTCCTTCTCTAATTTCATAATGCCTTGTTCACTTAAGGGGAATTTAAATTCAATTCTCTTCTTATTCCTTATTCCTTATTACAACGTTCACTTAATTTTTTATTTCCTTAGGAATCTCTATTACGTGAAATCAAGTAATAGAGATTCCTTAACTTGACTAAAAAATCACCATTTCTTATAAAATTTCACATTTTTTTTTAAAATAACCCTATATTAATTTAACAATGATTATCACCACTATTACTATCGTTACTACTGGCCATCATTACTAACCGCTACTACCACCACCACTGAATACCATTACCACCACCACCACCACCACCACTACCGTCGTTGTCGCTGTGACCACCACCTATTATCTATCATCACCGTTACCGCCAATCACCACCACCACCGTCGTTGTCGCTGTGACTACCACCTATCGCTATCATCACCGTTACCGCCAACCACCATCACCACCACCATCGTTGCCACCATTACCATTACACTATAATCACCACCATCACTTTGCTACCGCACTATTGTCGCCATCATTATTTTCTCCCTCATTGCTATCGCCACCACCTCTACAACTACCCCTACATCCCCTTTAAGTTATTACCCCAGCCATCACCACCACCACCGCTACTACCTTGTCACCGGTTGTAACCGCTACCACCCATTCCGCTCCCGCAGTCGATTTTCACCACTACCACTTATTACTTTAAAATTACTTGAAAATAATCAAAAGTATTTTATTCATTAAAATTATATTAGGTAACTATTCTTAAGTTATTTATTAATATAACTAAACAAAGTAACATGTATTATATTCTTATTATATTCCTTAAAAATTTTAATTATATTATTTCCTCATTTCATTCAGTGAAGTAAATGAGCTGTAAGGTTGTTATTTTCAACATATTAGGCTAAAAAAAAAAATCATATTTTGTTATATTTGATGTTATTAATTAATAACTTTTATACGGTGGGTAGAGGGTATTAAGGAAACCATATCATGGATACTTTGAAGTACCAATTTTAAGATAAATTAATTATATGCTATATTTCTCTATATCTAATCATATGGAAATAGATTTTAAAAAATCGGAATTGAAATATACTCTCTAATTTATAATATCCAGAAAAAACTTATCCGACCACACAAGATAGACTAGATTCCAAATTCTAATAGGATTATCATCTCCAATAGATCCCGTATTAAACTAATAAGCCTAGCTCTATGTGAACATTATTTTTCTATTTATCATGATATGCTATCATCTCTTATCATGTTAATCTATATTGTACTTTTTCTGATAAAAAAGAATCAATATTGTTTTTTTTTTTTTTTTTTTAAGCACGTATAGCGTGGTGTGCTATCGGCTCCATTTTTGTACCCCCATGGACTAAAAAAGGTGATAGGTAGGAAATGTATCATCAGTCGGTAACTAGTTTTTAAAGATATTTACCCCTTTCTAAACCCATGGAGGAAAAAAATTCTGCTTATTAACATGTCATATAAATCAATAATTGATAAATAAATATTAATAAAATTTTAATACATAATAATAAAAGAATGATTGTATTTTAACATATCAAAATTTTATGAGTAAAATGTGGGGACTATCACTAAAATGTCCATAAATATATAGGTCCTCAAGTTTTTCAAAAGTCAACACTTACCCCTTTTGAAAGTTGATGTGGTAGCTCAAAAGGAATTTTTAATTGATATGCATAGCAATTATTATCTATTTAAATTAACAGATATATTTAATTAGAGAAGGAAAAAAAATAATTGGCAATTATCATATATATTTAGATTAATAGATATAGTTAATATGAACAAACATTATTTGATTCAAGCCGATTATATTTAATAAATAGAACAAAACAGATAGAATGTGCTTATTCTTATTATTTTACTTTTATTTTCTTTGTTATGCAATTTGAACATTTTCAACCTAATCAAAGAATTTTAGGTAAGGAAAAAAACCTAATAATTAAAAAAATGAAAGAACTAATCGTTCATGCAAGGATTATTTGACTATTAGAAAAATAAAATAAAACATGACTCCGTCCAACCTACAAATAGAATTGACACTTTCTTATAAAATATACGTTATTATTAAAGCATTGTACTAGTAAAATATACATATATTATAGTGTTAACTTTTAAAAATATTAGATGAACTTTACATATGCTTTTGGATTTTTGATTAAATGAAGCAAATCCTTTTAATACACCAAATAAAATATAAAGTATAAGATAGGTAATTAAATATACATTGTGTAAATATAAGTTGGCAATGTTCAACATATGTGTGATTTGATTAATGAAAATTCACTAATATCTATGGTAATTATAATATTTAGAAGTTAAAAGGGTGTACACATATATATTTAAGAAAAGAGAATAATATAAGCATATGGTATTTTCATTTACTATTTTATTATGTAAAATAAAAGAGTAGATTATGTCAAAAATTTGTAAATTTTTTATTTTTTTAATTTATCCTTTTTTTTCCCAAACTTTTTCTTCTTTTTATCCCTCTAATTAAATGTATTTATTAATTTAAATACATATATAATTGCTATGTCCGTTGTCATGTTACTAAAAAATCCACTTAAGCTACCATATCAACTTTTAAGGGAGAGTAAGTGTTGATTTTTAAAAAAGTTGAAGGTTTGTACAATTTATAAACTTTTCAGAAGTGATTCACATAATTTACTCAAATTTTATAAATACTTACATACACTAACAAATTTACTATTAAATCTTTTTTTCCTTTCTGATCTACGGGGCTGTACGAGTAATTTCTACGAAACAACCGGTGAATATTTTAATTTTGTCATCGTTGAATCACGGGATGGTCAAGATTCAAGGGTATTTCGTATTTTTTTTAAAAAATTTCTAAGGATAAATTATAAAATCAATTCATGGAAGTGCGGTAAAGATGCATTTTGTCAACGCAAGATAGGTGGACCAGATTAATCCATTTTACAACAAGGACAACAGAGGCAAGGATTTAGATGTCACAACATTTCTTAATGACGGCTACTAATGGATGATTCCATGGGCACGAATTTGAACCATCCATTTTTAGATCGTTTGACCGTGTTCCTATAAGTTTGAGATGCTTATGTTATCTTCCTTCATTTCCCTTTCCTTCGTTTGGTTAATAAGAAAGATATGGGATTTCTGAAAAAGTATAGCCTCAGGATATTGTTCCTTACGTGATTCGTCCATATGGCCTATCTCTTGCTTATTAATTTAAATATAATGATAATTTAAATATAATGATAACCTTTTATAAATTCGTGTAAAAATCAGTTTTGAATCCTAAATTTATTTAGCTTAAAAATATCGAATTTGAACCGCCTCTTAAACCATTAGATCCTAAGAGCTTAGCAATTCAAGAGGATAGAATTACTTGAACCAATAGGTCGTGAACTATTGAGTTGTGAACTACCATTAAACTGGTAGGTTCAGCAGTTTATGACCTAGAAAAAAAACGAGAGAGAGAAAGAAAGAAAGCTATTAAGTTGAAAAAAATAATTAAATGATATCTATTAGGTTATAATATATTAAAACTATCTTCTTCGAGATGATAAAAGATAATTTTTTTAAAAATAATATCATCAAAATAATGATAAATGATTAATTATAAGTTAATTATATATTAAAAATAAATCAATAATTCAATTTAAGTTAATATAAGTTTTTTTTGTAAGATTTATCAAATGTTGAGGATTTGAATATAAAGAAAAGATAAAATTTGAAGAGAAAAAAAATAAAAAAGTTGGAATGAAATTCAATCAAAAATTAATAAAAAAAATTAAAAATTATTAATAAATTAATACACTAAAAAAAATTATATTATTAGAAATTATTAATATATTTAAAAAAAAGAAATTAATAAAATTAAATATAAAAACAAAAAGGTTTAAGGGGCCAAACAGGTCGAAAACCGCCCTCCTCACGAGCGTGTGACGATTCAACTGGCCAAGTTTGTCAATTGGTAATTCCGAGCCGATTCAACATCGGGCGGACTCGTTGCGCACATGTCTATCCTTTTAAAGCTGCAAAGTTTGCGAACTTTTAACTACACCAGCCTACTTTCTTGTTCATTTTATTTCGACTTCTTTACCTCAACTGCCTCTTATTAATAGTACGCTAGGAGTCGTTTTAAGACATGATTCATATTTATTTCGATCATGTGACTTTAATCCATTTGCCATTATGTGGAATTAACGGATGCTTTTAGAGCAGTTGTTTTTTTTTCTTTAAAGAATTTACTTTCGTTAATACTGGATGCCCATTTACAGAAAAATAAAAGACCATTAATAAATAATCGAGGGACACTCGTCGACATTTTCCTAAAATATATATGACCAAACGTCTTAACTATTTTTTCCACGCATTTATTTGATCGTACGAGCAGTTTCTACGAAACATTCAACCTGTGAATATTTATTTCTTTTGTTGTTTAATCACGAGTAGGGTCAAGACTCAAGAGTACTTGGATTTTCTTTCTTCTTTTTTTTTTTTGTTTTTTATAATTTTATAGGATAAATTGAATAGCAAATTCATGAGAGTGTGCCAAAAAAAAAAAAAACATATATTTTTCAACGCAAAATAGTGGTCCAGATGCATCCAACTAAGAACTTACAGAGATATGGATTTAGTTGTGATGATATTTCTTAATAATGGCTACATGGATAATTCCATCACAAACATTTGGTCGGATTTGTGCCAATCGTTCATGGATCATCGACTGTTTTTACATTTAATTAAATCCATTGAACACGTGACAATAAGTTGTTTTCATGAAAAATGCTTTTAAGGAAAAATGATTTCAACAATTCGGATAAATTTGGAAAAAAAAATCATATTATCATTACTAAGTATTTATCGGTAGTGATTATGCTTTACACATAATAAACCTGCAAAGCAAAACATTGTAAGGAGACAATGAGGTGTTGTCTAGCGTTGCTACTCTGATACTTAAATCGGCAATAAGTTCTTGGAGAATAGAAAGTACTTTAAACTAATAGGCAATCTTAGTGCGTAGAAGGTAGAGAGAAATATCGTTAGGTAGTAACAAGGTATCTATAATGGAGTGACGCTGGTAGTTGAAGGATAATTAATGAAAGAGATTTTCTCTTGCAAGTATAGAAAACTGAGGTTATGGTGTCTATGTGTCCCATTGTAACTGGAAGTAGGTATTGATTTAGTCTCTTATCCTTATCTTATGATTTCTAGTCATTGGAGGGCACCTTAGGCTCGATCAATTTAAGCTTAGAGCTTGAGCCCATGGTGGTGAGCCCCATATAGTAAGGCGTGTCAAATTTGAACGGGTCTAAGAGACTTATGTCTAAAGAGCCCTATCAACATTTCTCTCCCCGAGCACAATCTTGTTACAAAGGCGAAGGCAAAGAGAAAAGATATATGAGCTACTTAGGTGTGTGGTTAGTTTGATTCAAAGAAGCTGGAGCTGGCACTATAGTGTCAACGTGGTGGTAGTGTAGGTCCGGGCTAGCAGTAAGCTGAGGCGGGGATGATCGAGGTGGTGAATACTCAAGTTAAAGATGTCTAAGGTGGGATGGACCGAGGTAGTCAACAACTATGCCAAAGTGAAGTGCTGATGACCCGAGCGAGATGGAGCCTCGATTGGGGTGTCAGAGTAGGACACCTTCGCATCTCATTGGGCTGGCAATTCAAGGAAATGAGTTGGTATAGCCAAACGGCACTTGTCATCAACCTTATTGACTCTAAATCTATAAGGAGTGACCCTTCCCCCTAACAGGAGAGGACGAAGTCTTGTCGCTAGTACAACTTGACAAACCTATTAGGATGGCCGCAGAAGCGCTAGATAAGGCTAACATTATTAATGCCATCCTAAGGGATGTATATGTATACGCTCCCCTACTCTCTCCCAAGGATTTGTTCAATACGCTTGGGACAGGTAAGGGGCCTAGTAACCAAGTGAGTAAGAGTAAAAAACTGCCCCTAATTGGATTCTAGGTAACTTTATTGTTGAGATGATCCCTAGGTGGTAGATAAGGTTGTCGAGCAAGGATGAACGGATGGCTCTACTATCAAGGAGGTGCTTTATGGTGTTTAAGAAATGCCTAGAGTTTAAGAAGCACCTCCTTCCAAGTCTCTTTAAGAGGGGATCTTTCAACCATTACCGATGCAGTTTGGCGTAAGTCTCTCCCAATGGGTGGAGGGTACTGTTACGCTCCAAAGCCGTAGAGTCGCAACAGTCCCGCCATGTAAATTATCCTATGATAGTGACTGATCTCACAGTGCCTATCATAGACATGATCTACACAAGGTATTAACGACTTCTTGCTTTGAAGTAAACAGTTCAATTAAAATTTAATTAAAGTTACAGTAAATATTAAAGCTTTAAGTCAAAATGTATATATAATTACATGTACATTACTGTAAAATTTCCAGGTGATTCTACATCATATCATAACGGTCAGCTAATTTACATATTAACTATCAATTTTTCAGTCTTAAGCTACTAAGGAGACTTTAGATATATATTAACTATTTGGAGAATTTATCCTCATACCCCAAGCTTTAAAAGAACTAACCTCTAGATAGTTGTAGGGTAGCATATTACTCGAAATATTTAGAGATCAAGACCTGCAAAAGAATCTATACAGGTATGAGTAACTATAGCTTAGTAAGTTGAATCGGAGACTCATGAATGTATACAACCACAAACAAGATTATCCAGCAATTATTTTCATGCAATGTAACAAGTAAGTGTCATCACACAATGTAGTTTGGTCTATTGCGAAATCAAAGTAATTTCACTCGCTGTAATCCAGGTTGAGAAGTTTTCATGTTATGCAACAGCTCACAATCAAACCCAGGTTTGTGTAATGGAGACACTGCTCCTTCTAAGACTATCCTTTGAACCAATGCCCTTATCCTCACTGCAACCTCCTCTCTTGTCACTTAGTTTGGCTAAGGATAAGGATAAGACCAATTTGCTATCTAGCGCTATCTTTTTCAAAGGTATCAGTGTTTGGTTAGAGAATCCTAATGATCCCCTGAAGGATTACAATGCATGACAATTTAGGATATTAGAGTCAATTAAGATTAAGTTCAATTTAGGGTGTTCAGACAATTTCATACCAATCTAGTCATAATAAATAATCAATCACAACACAAATTTCAATACAAAGTCAGATACATAAACATATGCATAAAACTACTTACAATCATAATTATATATAATCCTAAATCTTCGAGTACTTTAAAATAGTACTCCAAATACGGTGAAGTAATAAACCTAACTTACTTGGAATTCTCGATCACCTAATTACTTAATTGCAGGTTGATTTGTCTCTGAGTATCTTATAATACAAGTATGTCTTTTTAGTACTTATACTTTGATGATACATATTCTAAGTTATAATTTAACTCACTTCTCCATGTATACCTATTATTTATTAATAATTCACTCTACCTTAACTCGGGGTTCGGTTTCTAAATTAAATTCCAGTTTTGGTTTTAAATTATTTTTTACTATGAGGAATCCTAAATACGCTCAAATCCTAACGTAAAATTAATTACATTAAGCTTGAATATTCTAAAAATCATACTATGTCTTAATTTAGTATTCTAATCTATTCGGTATACTTTAATCCTAATTAGAGTGCCGGATTTACTCCCGATGTGAAGAAATCTTATATTTTTTATCCAATTATCTAAAATTAATTTTTGTACCAAATGTATTATGTACTGATTTTATTATTATATTATCCAAATTAACCCATTATTTCCTATTTATTAAAATCCCAAATTCACATATTACTAAATTTCTCACATTACTACATAATCTCCATATTAATTACAATTAATACTCTAAATATTAGAATTATGTTTCTATATCAGATATTAACATCTTTAAATATCTAATTATCTTCTAAATCAGTAATTAATCATTTAATCACCGAATTAAGTCAAAATTACTCATTTTTTCATCATTTTAGGGCTAAAAATTTACTTAAATTTTCAAAAATTAATTTTAAAAAAATGGCTTCATAGCACTATTCTATATCACTTAAGTATTTTATAGAAAAAATTTGAGCTCTAAACTACACTCCTGAGCCTATTTATTTCTAGTTCTAGTTATGCTTAGTTTTGTCTAATTTCTTAAGAATCCTATATTTACAAACATAATTAAAATTAATCACTATTTTTCCCTAAATCTGCATATAATAAATATCAGAATAATAAAATTCATAATTTTCTGAGCATAATAAACAAATTTAAGGAATTTTACAAAATTGGAGGAAATGTGAGACTCACCTAGTTCGAAAACTTTTTGGCCTCTAACATTGGTTCAAATGTGTCGGCCGGCCTAGGTGGTGATTTTGGAGTAGGGTGGTGGTGATTCAGTTCCAGATGATAGTGATGTGTAGGTTTGGTTCAAAAGCTTTTACTGCATAAATTTAAAAAAAAAATTCTAAACCCTAATTTTCTCTCTTGTTTTTAACTTTTCCCAATTTTCCTAAGCTTCTAATTGATCAAATGAGCTCTATAATTTTTTTTGCTATTTATAGAGCTTTAAGGCAATTGTTATGCATTAATTAGACAAGACAAGGGCTTATCCTCTTCCATTTTTTTGCCTTTTAAGTGTTTAATTCTAACTGGCCAAAATTTGTTTTCTAATTTCTGACCTACTACGACCAAATCTGAATTATTCCCCATTCCTCTGATTTTTTTCTTAATTATTTTATAATTTTCTTTAATTATTTTAATCACTTTAGGTAATTTCACATATTTTTATTTACACGAAAATATTTGTAGGGTACAAGTAAACATTCCTAAATATTATTTAGGTCATTCTATAATTTTTAGTATATATATAATTTATCTCTAACGATTTATTATTTATCGAAATGTGTTTTATGCACTTTTGATAAATAATAAATAATATACTTAAAATTTGAAAATTTTATATTCTCTTATTTTATTACTTTTTTTTTCTTATATTCAAACTTACAAGATCATGTTTACTAATATTTCTAGCTTTAGCTTATAATTTAGGTATGATCGGATCCTTTAACCGATCGCCCTAAATTTTGTATACTAAGTTTGATTCTATGGTCATTTAGCTTATCTTTAGGGCTTACAGGTGCTAACGGCTATCTAGGTGCTCCAAGAGTACTTGGTGGTAAGAGTTACCCCTAATCTCTTCAGTCGTTTTTATATGTAGAAGAGTGTTGAGGGGTAGTTATACCTCTAACCGTATTAAAAAAAAGAAGATATTCTACGGCTTCGTAGATTCAATGAAGGGCTGGCAAGACGAGTACGTGAAGGTCAAGCTGCCCAAGGAGGCAGACTTTTGCATGCAATAGATAGAGATGGTTAGAACCAAGGGTTAAAAGGGGCTTAGTCCCAGTAATGTAGAGGCCGTCCAAGAGATCCCAGCCTTTATGGTGCTTAAATACGGCTAAGAGATAAACGCTGCAGAGATCATGGAGAGATACTTTTGGTATCTAATCTCCGAGCTCTTCCCTAGTATGAAGAAGATCGTGATGAAGAAATGGGCCGAAGGTACAGGTTCGTTCCTTTTGCAAAAGATTTAATCTGTTGTGCTAGTGTAGGGATGCTCAATCTGATGTCTCTGTAAAATGGTGGATCTTTCCTTTTCCGTGCCTATTATCGCGAAATCTACAAATGCTCAACTTAAGGATGAAAAGCGGACCAAAGCTCACCTCTCTTAGAGACTGGACGAAGATGAGGAGGCTAAGGCCCAACTTGAAAGGGAAAACGCCAAGCTAAAGGCATTGATTGCTAGGTTGTAAACCGAGCTAGCAATGAAGGCTTTAGAGTGCAAAGGTATTAAAGCCACTTCGTTATAGCTGGTTGGTTTGAAGGTTAGGTTTAAGTGGTAGGTCTAGAGCTATAAGGAAGGATTTTAGAGATGGAGGAGATAATCTTCAAGATAGAGAGTGGAGAGGTCCTCAACGATGTTGCCATAAAGAAGGTTGTGGATGATTATTGAGTAATGGAAGAGTGGTTAGAAGAGTTGGAAGACCGGTTCGTCAATTGTGTTCACTATAATAGGAGGTAGGTGCTCTCTTACCATCAAGGCCTTGACTTAAGTTTCCTGAATTTCTTGGACTCCCTTGCGTTCAAGAAGAAGAGGGGGGCTAAAGTGCTAGAAAAGGAGGCCGCTCAGGTGGGTGGTGATGTTCTAGGTACCTTTTTTGTTGTTGGGGTCGAACAGATTGCTCATATATCCATGCTTCTCCTAGCAGCTTAGCAGGAGGTCACCCCGGAGGATGCTACTCATGGAGATCAGGATCAGGGTGATCCTTTTACTAACCCTCATTAACAACGTCTTGCCTCTACTTCATCATAAGACCGGCCTCTTCAAGAGGCACCGTCGGATCAACACTTTGAGTAGATCGAAACTTTGGACTTTTAGGAGTTGCTGGAGTTAGTTGATCCTAGGCAATAATTTTCTTCTTCCTTTTTGTATTTCAGGTCGAAATGCTAACCTTAGCCTTATAATTTGAAAGTTTATGAATGAAATTCCAACTTTATGAATGTCGCATATTGTGTACTTCTAGACTTAGTTCTTTTTTTTTTACCTTTTATTATTATATTACGTGGGAGTACCTATATGCAAGGGGTGTTTCCCCATACCGAGGTTACTCAAGTGAAGTTTCGGCTTACCTGAAATATGAGAGTTCTTTTATGTAAGGAGTGTTTCTACTTATCGAGGTTACCTAAGGGGGTCAGGTCAGTAGCATTTCAACCTACCTGGAGTAGGGGCTACTTTGTACAAGAGGTGTTTCCTTTTGCTGAGGTTACCCAAGGGGATCAGGTTGGTGGCATTCCGACTTGCCCGGCGAATGGTGCGTTTGCCCTTCAAGGGTTGGGACGACAATAGAAAAAGGGAAGAGAGAGAGAGATAGACAACTAATTATGATGCAAATTGTTCATTTCATTATTTTGGAAAAAATATATACAACAATATGCTAATCAAAATAAAGCTGAAGATTATTGATATTTCATGTGCGTATGATGAGCTCGTCATCCAATCTTTTTAGTTTGTACACTCCATTGCCCAATCTTTCACTGATTATGACTGGGTCTTCCTAATTGGGGGCTAACTTACCCTGCCCCTTTCGCAAACCCGTAGCTTTAAGCTTTCGACACACTAGGTTGCCGACCTTAACTTCCTTATGTCTGACCTTCTAATCGTAGTATCGAGTGGCTTGATGTTGGTATGCAGTTACCTGAGCTGTAGTAAGGTCTTTGATTTCTTCAATGGTATCAATGCTAGCTTGCAATAGTAACTTACTAAGGGCAGCATTGAAACTTCGAGTTTGGATATTAAGAGGCACAAGTCTGATGGGGAGGACTATTTTCAACCTAAATGCTAGGCAAAAGGGGGTCTCACCTATAGAAGTATGATAAGTGGTCTTATACTTCTATATAATATTAGGCAGTTCATTGGACTAGATGTCCTAAGATCGATCTACGTGCTTCTTCAGGCTATCTAAGATAATCCGATTGGTTGCCTTGACTTGTCCATCCGATAGGGGGTAGGCAATTGAGGTAAAGTATGGGGTGATGTGGTGCTTGGCATAGAATTCCCTAAACTTAGGATTGTTAAATTATCTCCCATTGTCCATAATGAGAGTGTAAGGGAGCCCGAACTGAGAGAGAATGTTGTTTCTAATGAAAAATTCAACACTTCGTGATCTTTGCCACCGCTTCAACTTCTACCCACTTCATGAAATAATTGACGGCAACAATTATGAACTGTCGTCCTCCTAAAGCTTTTAGGAAGGCACCAAAGATGTCAATACCTCATTGTGCAAATAGCTATGGGCTGGTTAAGGGTTGGAGGCTAGTGCTAGGTGTATGACTGATTGGCATATGCTTTTGCTACTGTGGGCACTTTTGGGCTACAACTTTCGTGTCTTGCCTCATAGTAGGCCAATACTCGAATCGTAGTGCTCGAAGGTAGAAGGCTTGGGACTAAATGTGATTGCTGCATACTCTGGCATATAGACCTTCCATGAGATGTAGCCCTTCCATGACATACAACCTTTCACCTTCCCAAAGGCATCAAAGTAAGGGAAGGCTGACTCGCTTATGATATAAGATGCCGTTGACTAATGTATAGTTGGTGGTATGATACCAGACCTTCTTTGCCTCCCTCTTATCATTTAGGAGCATACCATGCTCTAAATAACTCTAGATAGGATCCATCTAGCACGGCTTTGGTGCTGCTGTAGTCAATTCCAAAACTTCAATTAAGCCTGGAGTTATGCTCTTTTCTGGTAGGTATTCTATAAAGATTTTCCTATCTTTCACTTCGGGCTTTTAGATCCTAATAGAGATGAGCTTGAATAGCCAATATGCTGTTGAATTTTTAAGTCGAGGGATCTTCATGATGTTTCACGAAGAGAATTTAGCTAGAAGGCTCTTTTCCTTTTCAAGATACCTAGCCATAGTGTTGTCCCTAGCTTTGTATTCGCCTTGAACTTGTTGGATAATAAGCATAGAGTCCAAGAAGATCCATAAATGCTCGGTACCGATCTCATTGGCCAACTTAAGACTAGCGATAAAGGCTTCATATTTGAATTCATTATTACTAGAATCGAACCCGAACTTAAGGGCACAGCAGATCGTGAATTTGTATGGGCTAGTCAAAATAAAACTTGCACCTTTACCCCTTAAGGTAGATAACCAGTCGATGTGGAGAGTCTACATCGGTTTGTCATTACTTAATGGTGTTTCCTTATCTCCTGTATATTATATCACAAAGCCAGCCAGCACTTGTGCCTTATAGGCTATTTGTGGCTAATATTAGATTCCGTATGCCCTCAATTCTATTACATACTTCATTATCCATCTAGACGCATTAGGCTTTTGCAACATGGTATGCAACAGTTGATCTGTGAATATGATTATCTAATGCGCTTGGAAATGCGCTTGGAAGTAGGGCCTTAACCATCGTGCTGTGATAACAACAGCTAAGGCGAACTTTTTTGTCTAGGTGTACCTGACCTCAAGCTTATAGAGTATGTGGATAACGTAGTATACAAGCATGTGTTCTCTTCCCTCTACTTTAACTAGTATAAAGGAGAGCACCTAATCGTCGATGGCTAGGTACAAAAATAGGCCTTCCTTAGGGATAGGCTTAGAGAAGATCGGTGGGTGTATAAGGAAGTCTTGGAGCTACTGAAAAACAACGATACACTCTAAGGTCCATTCAAAACCCTTTGGATATTTCAGGACTTTGAAGAACTCAGTGCATTTGTCTGCGCTCTTCGAGATGAACTTTCTCAATGCGATTATCATTTTAGTGAGCTTTTGTACGTTTCGAACCAAGGTTGGAGGCTTCATTCCCCTAATGGTAGTAATTTTCTTAAGGTTGGCCTCGATACCTCTTTGTATGACTAAGAAGTCGAAGAATTTGTCGGATCTGACCCTAAAGACATACTTTTGAGGGTTCAGCTTCATGTCATACATACGCATCTAGTTAAAGGCTTCTTGGAGGTCCTTGACATGATTGTTTGGCTTCTGGCTCTTAATAATCATGCCATCGACATATACTTCCCTATTGCGCCTAATCTAAGGCTTAAACAATTTTGTCACCATCAATTGGTATGTGGCCTCGGCATTTTTTAAACTGAACGGCATCACAGTGTAGCAATATGTGCCTTAATCAGTGATGAAGGAGGTATAGACTTTGTCCTTTGGGTTCATTTTGATCTGGTTGTACCTTGAAAAGGCGTCCATAAAGCTTAATAGGGCATGTCCCGAACTGGAATTGACGAGTTAATCGATCCTCAGGAGAAGCAAATAGTCTTTAAGGTAGGCTTTATTGAGGTTAGTGTAATTGATGTACATTTGTTGCTTCCCATTCTTCTTCCTAACTAGCATTACGTTTACTAGCCAGGTTGGGTACTTTTCCTCCCTTATGAAGTCAGCCTTAAGCAACTTTTGTACCTCTTCTTAGATTGCAACTTGCCTTTTTAGAGCAAAATGCCTCCTTTTTAGAGCAAAATGCCTCCTTTTTTGCTTGATAAGCCATGTTGTAGTGTCAATATTAAGGCTATGGGTTGCTAGGTTAAGTGAGATTCCGGGCATGTTTGATGCTAACCAAGTGAACTTGATGGAATTTGCCCGTAGAGAGCGATGGTTTTGTCCTTCACTTCGGGTGGGGTCTCAATCTTAACTCTCGTGGTTTGCTTAGGTGAGGGTCCGATTTAGACTTCTTCTATTTTTCCCTTCGGCTCTCCTCTCTTAACTAGCTTCTCCTTTTACGGGCCAGTCTCTAGCGTAAAGACGCCATCACTCCAAGTAGCCTTGACTTATAGCTCTTGTAAGAGTTTTTTATCACACTTACATACTCTCACCTCGGTTGGGGTTGGAAATTTAGCTTTCAAATGCAGGGAGGATGTGATCACCTTAAATGCGTTCAGGCTTAGTCTTCTTTAAAGTGTGTTGTAGGGGGAGGGGCAGTCGATCACGACAAATTCTATGGGTCGTCATGCCATATGGTTGTTATCACCAAGTTTTATGTCTAACGTGATGATCCCCTTAACTTAGACCATATTTCCATTGAAGCTGATTAGATTATAGTGATACAGCTTCATTTTCATTGGCGGCTTCTTTCTCATCCTCTCATAAGTATGTTGGTGGAACTGCCAGTGTCTACTATAATTTTTAGGACCTTGAAATTTGAGATCCTTGTACCTATTACCAAGGCATCTTAATGAGGTATATCAGATAAGGAGATAGAAGTGTTCAAATTTTGTCTTTTCTCCCTTACAAGTGGTACCTTTGATGGGGTATTAACCAAGTTGCTAGTGCTCAACCAGCTCCTAAGGTACGACTCCTCCATAATTACGTTAATGATGCCGTTGGGGGCACAGTTGTTGTGGCAGTCGTTGTTCTTTTTGGTGTGGGCATTCTTGGTTCGTTGCCTCCAAGGTGCCTTATCTCCATCATATTGGAACGGTTATCGATCCTTAGATAGGCCACGTATCAGTTGAAATAGCTTAACTGAATGGCGTACTCAATGGCGTTCTTCAACTAGGAGCACTCATTCCTGATGTGGTCATGGTCATCGTGGAACTGGCAATACTTATTGGAGTTCCAATGATTGAGGTTTCCACGTATTTTCTATGGCTTTTAGAGCAAATTCTGGTGTTTCACTTTAGAATAGACTTAAGTAATGGGTTGATTTAGAGGCGTGTGTTATGTGTACATAGAAGGAGAGAGCGGGTCGTGCTCAGCTTAGCTCGGCGCTTATTCTTCTTAGAGCTCTACCCCTCCAATATGCCCAATAACCTACCATTGAGGCAATCCTTTACATATAATTTTTCTTTGTCTTGCTTTTCGTCGAATCTCTCTCAGTTGGCAATGCGCTTGATGTGAATGTTGTCTTCCTAGTTGATGTACTTCTAGGCTTTATTCCAAAAGTCAACCAGTGTCTTCGGCTTGCTCTTCGTAAGCAATTGGAAGAAGTCTCTCAAAGCTCGGATGCTAAGTTGAGTGGAATGGATAGCGACTCCCTTGTCCAATAGCTCCAACTTGTCAAAGGAGCTGATGGAATTATCAAAGAGGTAGTTGAACTACGTTCGAGTTGCTTTCTTCAGGGTGCCTAGGAAAGCTTTGCATGTTATAGCATCCTCATGACCATAAGGGTTCATGAAGGTACGAAAGTAGAGGAGGTGATCATCAGGGTCACCTATGCCATCATACTAGTCTAGTGATAGAAATTTGCTATTGGGAGGCAATACTTCATCTGGGAGGTAATACTTCGTCCTTGATGCACTTAATGAAGGAGGTCTCATTGCTGGCGACTAGTCCGGCGTCACCAATGACCTTGCTTTCCTACTACTTGGAGAGCCTCCTCACCATTATATAAAGCTCATTAAGGTCGACATCGTCTGCTAAGTAAGCTTAGTGTATTGTTGATTGAGCTGGTGCTCCTTGTGAGTCAGCTACTTGTTTATTACTAGTCAAAGCTCGGTTGTAAGTAACCATATAACTTATTGGTTATTGCTACAGTAGTCGATCATGTTACTGATCTCTACCATTTTGCTACTATTATAAGGGGTTGTTTTGCTTAGAACGAACGTTCGAATCTTTGGGGGGATGGGTTTATGCGTTGCACCTCTCAATTTCTTCAAGGTGAGCGTGGAGTAACCTATTTTGAGTAGCTAACTCCTCAATTAGTCATTACGTAAGCTCTAAGCGCTCTTCTAGTATTGCCCTTGGGAGGGGTTGATTGGTCGTGGGTTGGTTGTTCACCAATTGGTGGTTCTCTTATTCGTCGTGGTGCTATATGATGTTTGAGAATTATGTTTAGGGAATGTGTTTAGTGTGTTTGGGGTTTTTCATATAGGAATTTCCCTTCCCACAAACCGCGCCAAATATCTTTTCTAAGTATTTGTTGGTAGCGATCGGGCTTTGCACATAGTAAGCTACAAAACAAAATATTGTAAGAGGATGTTGGGGTGTTGTTCAGTATGACTACTCGATATTTAAGTTAGCGGCGAGTTGTTGAAAAATAAAAAGTGCTTTGAATTAATAAGCAAGCTTAGTGCATAGAATGTAAAGAGAAATACCATTAAATGGTGCCAGGATATTTATAATAGAGTGGTGCAGGTAGTTGAAGGACAATTAGTAAGAGAGATCTTTTTCCGCAAATAAAATAGAAATCTTACATATCCCACTTTAATAGGAAGTAGGTATTGACTTGGTTTCTCATCCTTATCTTATAACTTTTAGTTAGGAAGTTATGAATTACAAATATTTATAACAATTCAAGTTTTATTCATGAAATGAGTTCACCTTAGTCCTTATATGTTCATTTGGGAATTGTAAGATGTTTCTATTTTCACATATTGCATTGTTGTAGATAAAAACGAAGGTAAATAATTGAACCCATATGAAATATTTATCTTATATAATAATACATGGTTATTGTACATACCTTGGCCTCTCCAACAAGCAGCCAAAAGTTCGAACCTGACTGATATTTTCTTTGATTTTCCAATGGTTCTTTTAAGTTATTTTTATTTGCATTTTGTTAAATTAATATTTCTAATATATTATTTATTAAATTAATTATTATGTAACAATCAGTAGTTGATTCATAACCTAATTAACAAATAGATAATGATGAAACATAAATAATATATTTGTTAAAAAAATAATTTATTTATTTATAAAAGTGCTAAAGTATAAAAAAGAAAAACCTTAAATGGTTTCCCTAAGTAATCATTATATAATAACCAAAGTTATCCAATATTATTATAGCCTCATAGTATAAATTTTTAAATGGTTGGATTAAGTTCAATTCCTTCGTCTCTAAAGTTGTGACATGATAATTTTATTTATTTATTTAACAACTATTATGTATTATAACTGGAAAACATGAAATTTAAATTTAGTTTATTTTATTAAAAGATGGATATTTATATTATTAGATTATAATGATTTTTAATATTATGTGATAGTTTAAAAAGAAAAATAATCACTATATAACAAATAACTCCAGTACCAATTGATCTAACATTTTTATTGAAGAAAATATTTACGGAGGATATATGCGAACAAGGGAAAAACGACGGAGGTGAAATAATCTTGCACTACAAGAAAGAGCAGGATCTGGGTCGAATATTTAACTTCAGATTGTGTCACAACATGTCACGTTCTGTTACTTTTTTGTGAAGTCTTAAAACTTTCACTTATTACCCATTGAATTCCAATAATAATAATAGGCTTATCATTACATATATAAATGAAGAGTGGGACTAGCAATCACATGGTGAAATGACCAATTTGGCCTTGAGCCCTACAGACCGAAATGACGGAAGTACCCTTTGAAGGATTTCTGAAAACGACGTGCAATTGGGAAAGGTTAATCCTATTCTTTGCTTCATTTGTAATCCTTGTCGAATGAATTAATGCCAAGATGAACGTACAATGGGAACTTTAAAATATATATATATATATACATATAAAAAAATTAGATGGTACTAATCAATAAAATAACATATAAATATTAATAAAATTTTGATATAAATAATAAATAATTATATATTTTAAAAGATACTAGTTATATTTTTATATATTAAAATTTTATTAATAATTATATATTAATTATTGGCCTATATGATGTTTTAATATTATTGAAGCTATTTTTAAGTAATATGGGATAGATAACCTTAAAAAGCAATTAGTACTGTTATTCTTTTTAACCCATTCCTTTTAACTTGAAATAACAATCAATAGATCAGTTTATAATTTAAAATTTAAACTATTATTCTTTTAAGTAAATTCTATTCCTTTCGAACAATAAGAATAATGTATCAGATATGTATATTACTAAGTTATTCGTTTAATTGTTTCCCTCCTTCTTTTACATGTTATAACATTACATGAAATTTTTCAAAGCATGGATTAACCTAATACACACATATATATATATATATAAACTAATAAGGTATTTGATAAATACTAATATATATGCATTCTATTGTATATAAGAATATTTACAACTAAATATAATATTTTAATAAAATCAATAATTTCAAAAATATTTCCAAACATTGAAAGATTGAATTTACATTCTTTTCTATTTTATTCCAATTGATTTTATTATCAGTTATCACTGCGTATCAAACATGCATTCTCTTGTAATTATTTTTGGTTTTTTTTTTCCCCAAAGTAATTACTTTTGGTTAATTTTCCCACTCGTAGTCTCCTTGAATATTCCACCTCAGCCGGAAAGTCAAAGCCAGTGGCCAAAACCGTAAAAAACTCTAACTCGAAGCCCCATTTCCTCCGCAAACACATCTGACCTATCCCACGTCAACGCGCTATTTTTCCCCAGGTACGTTACACTCGCGAGGGCATGAATACATATGTACATTCGTATATATATATATATATATCACTCTTCTTCAAACTCCACGGAATCACAAACACGCACAGACGCACGCACACGGACAATGGAAATGGAAATCTCGAACTCAAACACGAAAACAGAATCCAAACGGTTCAAACCACCCGAAGACGATCACGACATCCTCCTGCAAAATGGGTTCGTACTATTATGCCAACAGTACAAAGCTTTGTTGAAGAAGAACCTCTTACTTGCATGGAGGAACAAGAGAGCTATATTCCTCCAACTATTCTCTTCCTTGTTCTTCATCTTCCTTATGTTCTGCATTGACGAAGCCATCAACGCACGTTTCAGTACTTCAACATCGTATCAAACTGTTACCAACCCAGACGCTCTCGTGGCTCCACCTATACTGCCATGTGAGGACATGTTCTATTTCAAACAGCCTTGCTATGACTTTCTTTGGAGTGGAAGTGGGAGCCAGAAAGTGGCTGGGATAGTGGAGAGGATAAGGAACAATAATCCCGGGAGGCCGATTCCGGAGAACAAAGTATGTTGCTTTATCACAAATATGTTCTTGTCATTTATGTAGAGTGTTGTGCGAATTGATGTATTGTTGTTGAACAATTCTGAAGTATGGGAATTTTTCTATAGCTATAAATCGAAATGGACTAGGTTTTCTGCATGTGATTGGTGGGAACATGTGTGTGATACTATTTGGGAACAGGAAAATTTTGTCAGAGTGAAATGATGGTGTTTTGTGTTTTTTGGTATTCTACGTTGTAGCATACATATTGTAGAATTGTCCAGCAATATATCACGCTGTGGAATTACATATTGATTGCTTTGACTTGCAATCTTAATGGACTGAATTACATTTGTTTAAGAAAAGCAGAATTTTGGCTGATCGAAAAGTAGAATGAATTGTGTTGTTTTGTTACTTTGTTATATTCATTGATCCCTTATCCAAAACTGGCTGTGTGACTTCCATTTTCAGAATTATATGGTTCAACTACCTCAAAGATCAAGACGTCTTGGCTGTCCATAATTGGGTTTTTTGTGTCTAATAAGTGTTTTAAATTTCATGAAAATTACTATTATTATTGAGTTATGCTATTATGGCAATTTCGATGACTTGAACTAGGATTAAGATGTATGGAAAATTTGGCTGAATAAAAGAAAGCTTCTGTAGTTGTTTATCTAATCTGATTAGGTATGAGAGCATAGTGGAATTCACTTAGAGGGTAATTATGCCGGTTTTGGATTGTTTTATGATGTTAGATTGATGTTTTTGGAATGTGTTATTAGATTCTGTTCATGATTGTTTTCGGTTTCCTGTTCAGATGTAAAAGAAATTAGCAAGTTAGCTTAAGAGGTAGTAATTGGAATGTATTTAGTTTGGTGAAGATTGGGGCTAATTTTTTAAGGAAGAGTTGCAGGGGGTTCTTGATCAGAAGAAAATTTTATAAGAGCTTTTGGGTAAAGACTGATCAACATTGGATGGCAATAAAACAATAGAATCAGGGCAAGTACTTGAAAGTGTTGGCCTGTAAGCCACTTTGAGGGCTATGATGTACCGGAATTGGTTTAAGAGATGTCACCAGCCCAGAATTATAGGGAAGAGAGTCAACATGAGTGTGCATTACTGAAGTCTTACGTTAGATATGAATTGGAAACTTTAGCTTTTTCTGAAGTGAAAATTTACTTTTTTTTTTTTCTAAATTCTTTGCTTGGAAGCCTTATCTATGGAAAATGATTGAATCTGCACTATATTAGGGCTCTGAAAGATAAACTGTTTTTGCAAGGAAGATATTTGTCTTTTTGAATTCATAGTGTTCCACATAAATGGTGTATGAAATGAGAAATTCCTAGTATTTTAAAAGTTAAAAATTCCACTATGAACAATGATTTTTGGGCAAGGTTGTGAATTGTTCTTTCTTATGCTTTTCATCTGTGCAGACCATGTCATTTGCAACAAAGGAGGAAGTAGATGACTGGCTATTAAGTCATCCCATAACATGCCCTGGAGCTTTACACTTCGTTGAAATAAATGACACTGTTATTAGTTATGGACTTCAAACTAATTCCACCCCAGTCATTAAGCGAGGCCATTTTGAGGATCCCACATTCAAGTTTCAGATTCCTCTTCAGCTTGCAGCTGAACGAGAAATAGCAAGGTCACTGATTGGAGGTACAATGTTGAGCTAACAACTGTGAACACTTACTTAAATTCATAATAAATCTGTGTGCTTTTTCCATTAAATAACATCAATTTCTTTAATTAACTTGAAGATTCAAGTTTCAGCTGGGTTGTTGGACTAAAGGAATTTGCACACCCCCCTGTTGAGATATTTTCTGCTGTAGCAGCAACTGGTCCAACTTTCTTCCTCGCAATTGCAATGTTTTCTTTCGTCTTTCAAATAAGTTCTTTGGTCACAGAAAAAGAGCTAAAGCTTCGTCAGGCATGGATTACTAGAAAATCTTGAATTCTTGAATCTTTGACTAGTTCTGTGAGTTACTAAGGAATTTTTCTTGCTCTTTTGTATTTTCTCAGGCTATGACCTTGATGGGCCTCTTTGATACAGCCTATTGGCTTTCATGGCTAACTTGGGAAGGAATCATGAGTCTTATTTCATCACTTTTTACGGTGCTCTTTGGATTGATGTTTCATAAATTTGACTTTTTCTCAGACAACAGTTTTGCAGTTGTCTTCCTCCTGTTCTTTCTGTTTCAACTTAATATGGTGAGTAGTTTAGGATAGAACAAGGGTTTACAATTAATGCAATTGGGTCCTTTTGGTGTTCCATGTACTTTTCATTATTGTTCTCATAAAGTTTCCTTTGTTTCTGGACACTAGACTACCTTTGCCTTTATGCTGTCAGCCTTCATACGCAAGGCCTCTTCAGCTACAACTGTGGGTTTCTTTATCTTCATTATTGGCTTTCTTACTCAGGTAAGGTTTTTCCTTGCTTTAATTGGTTATTAATGCTTTAAAGAAGTTTACTGAAATCATGTGTTTTTATTTCAGCTTTTTACAACATTTGGATTTCCTTACAGTGATAATTATCCTAGTAGCTACAGAGCTATCTGGTCAATTTTTCCACCTAATCTCCTTGCTGAGGCCTTAGTTCTTCTCTCTGATGCAACTTCTACCCCTGGAGACCCTGGAGTTAGCTGGAGTGGGCGTACAAAGTGTGCTCCAAATGATACAGAGTGTGTAGTAACAATGGTATGTAATAATTGGACAGCATAAAAAAAACCTGAAAATAAATCCAGTGTCGCGTAATTTTTTGTTTTAGTTCTTTAACATCATTTGTCTACTTTCATTGCTTGCTGATTTTAGTTTTCCCTTTTCCCTCTCATTTACTACAGAATGATATCTACATTTGGCTAGTGACGACTTTTGTTATATGGTTTATCTTGGCAATATATTTGGACAATATAATCCCAAACCCCTATGGTGTAAGGAAGCCAATTTTTTATTTCCTAAAGCCTGGATATTGGACAGGGAAAGGTGGAAGCAAAGTGGAAGGCAAGAACTGGGAATCCCTATTCATGGATTGATTCCATTTTATAACTTTTATCATGACCCTTGTTATTTCCTCATCATTCACAGAAGGAGGAATATGTAGTTGTGTTGGTTCAGTTCCGCTTGTGGACCAAATTTCTCCAGATGATGAAGATGTTCTTGAAGAGGAAAATCTTGTAAAATCACAAGCAAAAGAAGGATTTGTTGATCTTAATGTTGCTGTACAGATACGTGGACTTGCAAAGACATATCCAGGGACAACAAAAATTGGGTGCTGTAAATGCAAGAAAACATCTCCATACCATGCTATAAGGGTAATTCCATGCTTTTCATTTTCAGTTTCTCTTTTCTTTATATAATTATTCTCACTGTGGCAACTCCTACCAAGGTCCACTTGCATGATCAAATGATTCTGTGCTAGCAGATTATATTTTATATAATTTTTCTTTTTCTTTTTTTATTGTATCAACTAATAACTTGCAATTTTAATCATAGGGCCTGTGGTTGAACTTTTCTAAAGATCAGCTCTTTTGTTTTCTGGGACCAAATGGAGCTGGAAAGACTACAATAATTAATTGTTTAACTGGAATCACCCCAGTAACTGGTGGAGATGGTATCGTTTTTTCTCTATGTAATACCATTTCTAAAAGTAATAAAATTTTTTAATACAAATGATGACAACATGTTGCCTTGATTGCAGCTTTGATCTATGGGTACTCGATAAGAAATTCTGTTGGCATGACAAATATCAGAAAGATAATTGGTGTTTGTCCGCAGGTTACCTTTCATTCTCCACTTGTCTTCGCTTTCTATGTTTTCTTTACAAACCTGGTCTTCTGGATTGATAGGGATAAGAAGTCTTATTTTTGCTCTGATTCGATTTATGTAGTTTGATATTCTGTGGGAATTACTTACCTGCAAAGAGCATCTTGAACTATTTGCAAACATTAAAGGTCTGCCTCCAGCGTTGATAAATTCAGTATGTGCTTGTAACTTTTCCTTCTCTCATTATCCTAGAGTCTTCTCTATTCAATAGTTACCGTAAAAGTAAAAGCTGGCTTACAAGCTTGATGTTATGTTCATTTACTACGTGTAATGGCTTGTGCTCGTTACTACTTATTTTCAGGTTGTTAAAAAGTCTCTAGCAGAGGTCAAACTGTTAGATGCACGAAATGTGAGAGCTGGGAGCTGCAGTGGAGGAATGAAACGTCGACTGAGTGTAGCCACAGCCCTAATTGGCAATCCTAAATTAGTGATATTGGATGAACCGGTATGCATTTTTTTCCGTTCTGAAGCTTGAGTTGAATCTCTTCTTAATTTTTCATTTTTTCTATATTTAGATAAAAACTTTCTAGCCGTTTAGTTTACAGTTTATATTTGCAGACAACTGGTATGGATCCAATAACAAGGCGGCATGTGTGGGACATAATAGAGAATGCAAAGAAAGGCCGTGCCATTATCTTGACAACACATTCAATGGAGGAGGCTGATATTTTGAGTGACCGTATAGGGATCATGGCAAAGGGTAGACTACGCTGCATTGGAACATCAATTAGGTTGAAGTCACGGTTTGGTACTGGTTTTGTTGCTACTGTGAGCTTTAGTGCATCAAATAATGGTATGAGCCCTCCAAATGGAGCCTTTCCCCCTACAGCTAACCAGGAAGCAGTGAAGCAGTTCTTCAGAACTGTGAGTAAACCTGTGGAGTATCCTATGTTGATTTTATACTGTGTTTGGTTGTCAATTCATGAGTTGTTGTCTTTGGCAGCATTTGGGTATTGTACCAAAGGAGGAGAACAAATCATTCCTTACGTTTGTTATCCCTCACGATAGAGAAGAGCTCTTGACGGTAAGCAAATAAACCTTGTATAACTTGAGCTTTCCTTTCTTGGTGAGGGATATAATTTCATCATATATTATTCTTGTCTTTTTCTGTCTAATACAAGGGAGAAGTTGAACACGATGAAACTATGGACATGCTTGTCTATTGATTTTGCCAATAAAAATTTATTTCCTAATGAAAATTTGACTTATGAATTACAAATTATCTGTTCATTATTTTCATATGATCTCTTTGACGGGTTATGTTAATGTGTCATTCGAATTCATTGTGAGAAACTACTACATGAGGCATTTCTATCCTGGATATTCTCTCCCTCCTCACTAAGAGTAATGTATGCCTAACAGAAATTCTTTGAGGAGCTTCAAGGTAGAGAAAGCGAATATGGAATAACTGATATTCAGCTTGCTTTGACGACACTTGAAGAGGTTTTTCTCAACATAGCTAAGCAGGCAGAGCTAGAAAATGCTGCAGCTGAGCGAAGCTTGGCAACTTTGACCTTGGTGTCTGGTACCTCTGTTGAGGTAAGCAAAAACTATTGCCAGTGTGGTCAACATATGAAGATACCCAATTAACTAAAATTGCCTCAAGCAAAACCCCCTAATATGTTCTTTGGCAACAGGTACCTGTTGGTGCTAGATTCATTGGTATCCCTGGAACGGAGTCAGATGATAATCCTCTTGGAGTTATGGTGGAGGTCTATTGGCAACAAGATGAGTCTGGAGCTCTTTGCATCTCTGGACACTCAGCTGAAACCCCCATACCTCCACAAGTTCAACGATTGGCTCCTGCAGCACCACCTAATCGTCAAAACTTCCTTGGTCGCAGCGGACCTGTCCATGGCATTGTGCTGGACCCAGACCAAATAACGGCTTCCTATCCTCGATGATTTTTGCTTGTTTTGATGGTTTTAAGATTTCGTTTTTTTTTTCATTGGGTGTGAATTAGTGCTGTAGGCTCATCTCACGGAAATGCCTCTTTTTACAATTATGTAAGATTCTTTTCGTCCTTACAGTCCTATGATAGATTATACTAGTGTACTGATTCTTTACTAGTGTACAACACATTCACCTGTGCTCTATATTGTATGTGTGTATGTATGTATGTATTTACGTAGGTATATTACAATATTGAAGCTGTTCATCTGGGGTCCTTTGTTTTCCAAATTTGTTAAAAGAGAAAATGCATACCTATTGGAAGATATTACAAGAGTTCTAGTTTTTTCCCTTTCTTTTTGCTTTTAATACATGAAGCTAACCTTTAACAGGATATCAGAGTAGGTAATCTTGATTCAAATATCTGCATAGCCATTTGATCTCATTTGATTATGTGGTTCGCTTCATGGTTAAGCTTCTAGATATTATGGTTCTGGTGCTAATTGTCATCCTTAACAGTTGAGTTATAATGCGTACGATAGCTAATATCACGGTGGCAAAAGAAAGTGTTTGTGTGCTAATCATTGGAGATGGTAAAAAAAGCAAAAGGTGCCAGAGGTATTACCTTGTAAGTAATGAAGGAAGGAGGTGTGGTTTTTATCTATGAAAATGGGAGGTGTTTTGCTGGTTTCCCACTACAAATTATTTCACCTAAGTGGAAATGGCTAGAGCTTGAAGATTTCATGATCTTGCAATTTGGATCTTGAGGAATCAATCGGCTAATGATGAGATTGATCTTGTTAATCTATTTGTTTTGCATCATTTGAATTGTGGAAGACGTAATTTCATCAACAGTGAAGTAAGAGATCAAATGTAAGAGCAGACCATGGTGCAGTATGATTGGAATCAGTGGAAATTGAAATTTGCAGATTGCCATCCGGCTGGGCAGAGGTGCCACCTTACTCGGCCGAGGAATCATAAGCTAGCCGATCCAACCGGCAAGGGTAAGCATCCGACAGGGAGGTGCAATAAAATCAACATGATGCTTTCTTTCTCCAAACATGCGAACTTGTCCTTCTAGTTACGCTTTATTATCTCTTTTATTTCCATAATTACCCTTAATGGAGTTTGATATTGGTTTAAAGAATTGTTCTAAAACATTATCTTTGAATGTTGAAAACCCTCGAGAGTTATCTCAACTTCTTTGTTCTTATTAATCTTTGTCAACATTGTAGCAAACACCCGTTCAATTTATTTATGCATCATATCATCTAAATTGAATGTAGTAATGATTCCTTGGAGAACTGTTCATATGTATATATATATATATATATATTTTCCTTAAAAACTCCAAAAACTCTAGAAATACACAACTTTGCAATCTTTTCAATGTTCTTGTCTTTCCGGTGTGTGATGACAATATAAAATTTGCCCGTATCAACATAGTTTATTAATTATATTAGGAAGTTTCTATGGGATTGCTAGGAATCGAAAAGAGGCACATAAGGAGTTATGAACAAAACAAAGGTGAGTGCTATATTATTTGATTGTTGCTTGGCTTGTTTAGGATGGATGTAACGTAATTATAAAATATTGGACTTTAGTATTGCATGTAATATTTGTGCATTGATGTGTCAACAGATGACAGTTGACGAATCAGTCATACTTATGTGCCCTCAAACGATTGTTGGCTTTTGGGCTTAGTCGTGCTTATGTTTCCACAAATTACAGGTTTCGATTTAGTCATATGTTGTTATGTCTTAGCGGGTGATGGTCTTCGATTTCAATCACAGTAGTGAAAGTGGAATTTCAATTATTTTGAACTTTGATTAGCAAAGTTGGGCTGCTGTGATGAATTGCATAGATATATATATAATTCGATCAATTTGATTGTTGCATTTAGTTAATACAAAATTGCATGTAATTGATTGGTATGTATATGTGAATTCGTGTTGCAGTATAATATTTGCTAGCTTTTAACTGAGAAAATTTCTTTTTCATAATAAATTTAGGATTGAAAATTTGAAGAATATAGAAGATGAGTTTTATATATTCCTATCCATATAGGAATATGTGGTGAACTGGTATATGTCCATTTGATTTTTGAGTTCCACAATGGGGATAAGGATATTGTTGAATATTATTGCAAGGTTAGAGAAAAGATTTGAAGAAATGAATAATGCGATGCCTAATTTTGATATTAAAGAGATACAAAGACAACACGATCAAATTACAACTACTTAGTCTTTTATGGACTCAAACCGAAGTGGCATAGACCATTGAAGCTTCCATCTTGTGGTGATGCTTGTTCTCGCATCAGTCACATTTAATTAGCACCATCTATTACTTCTCCTTTCGACCATTTAGCTCTTGTTAGTTAGATATCTAATGGTAGGTGTTGAGGATTAAGATCATAGAGGGCAAGACCATCCTTATTATGATTACTACCTTTGCACAACTCATACTTGTGATACTTATTAGATTTATGCAGACATCCCCCTAAAGCTCATATTATTCAATCTAATTCCTCTACAACTGCCCATATTACTTCTTACTCAACACATACGATGCCTATTTGGTAGAATCTCTGTCATGTAGTGGGAGAAAAATGATAGACTCTTGCACATTGTTAATTGTCACTCTTACTAATATTGATATTTTACCTGTTGGTGTGATTAGCACTATTTCACTTATTCCGTTGTTTCTCTTTAAAATCTATATATGTATCCTTTAATTGATTATCTATTGATAAACACACAACTTGTTTTAATTTCATTGTTTTATTTTTTCTTTCCTTCGTTCTTTCTTTCTTTCTTCTTCTTCTTCTTCATTTTTTTTTTGTTTTTTTTGTTTTTTAAAGATTGGGGAGGGAGGATGATTGGACATCATAACTCTCATAGGTTATACTACATAGATCAAGACAATTTCAAACTAAGTGGGCAGTATCACATATCATAGAGATGCATTATCGTTTTGATAATTTGTTCCCAAAAATACTTAGTGTTATATATATATATATGTTCTAGTCTATAGTCTTGCCTTGGTCTCCTAGATCATATTACGGATATGGAATCGTGCTATGTTTAGTTTAAGAGTCAAAAAGCGAGCTATTGCTTTGTATGGTGATTTGTCTAATATCAATTCTCTATATAGTTTTAAAAACTTTATTGCATTTATTGATAATCATTCAAGAACATGATTATATTTAATCAATTCATTTATTCATGTTTTCCGTATAGACAATGTGAAAAAGTACATGCCTCATTTCTTTTGGTTATATATGGAAAAACACATTATTTATCAAACTTCATGTGCTTCTACTCTACCAGAAAGTAGAGTTATTGAATTGAAAAAAAAAAAAAAAATCAACATCTTATTGAAATTGTCACGATGTTGTATATTCATATGAATGTGTCTAAGTATTTCTAGATTGATGTTGTTTTTATTGCGATATTTTTCTCATAAATAATATGCTGTATATACAGCATGATAAGGTTCCGTTGAATCTTCTTTTTCGTAACAAATTTCTTTTTTCCTTTGCTTCCTTATGTTTCATGCATTTTGTTTGTCAACTATTTTTAGGGGTTGACTAACTTGACCCTCGACAGATTTGTTGCATTTTTGTTGGCTATTCTCATAGTCAAGGGGTATTGCTGTTATCCCCTTAAAAATGCTAAGGTTTATGTTCGTGTAAATTTGTCTTTTCTTGACATCCGCTCCGTATTTTTTTTTTCTTATTATTTTAATATCATCTTCATCTTCTAATGATTTTTCTACTATGAACTGTATTCTTCCCCTAATGTCAAACTTTATCATCTTATCATGATGTATTTCCCGTTGGCCCAAGTGCTTGTACCACTTTGCCAACCTCTTAGGCGTTCCCTCATCATAATTGGTCAGATATGTAAGCTTACACTCGTTGATAGCACACTACTCCACAGGACTCTTTGCCTCCATCAACCTTTTCCATCGGAGACAATTCCTCCTTCAACTGATCTTAATACTCTGATAGCGTTCTATCCGGTGTACAATCAGAGTATAGACCAATGGCATTCACAACTTATGTACTGTTTTAATTTAAGCATTTGCTTAATGAATTTGGATATTCACATTTACATTCAATAAAATTTATATGGCATAATTAGGCTGCACCATGAAATTTTATTAAAATCAACCGTTATTTTGATCATGAGCATATGATATATACGCTCCAGTTTGGGGAAAGTGTTAGGATAATTTGGTTGTGTTAATCAAGAACATTTCTGCACTTTCATATTAACATTATTTTTCTGACCAAAACAAGAGCAGCTGGTAATAGCACATCCATCAACCTGGAAATTGTGCAAGACCATAGCCACTAGATTGAGGTTTTGTCCTCCATCAAATTCCTCCCTTAAGTTGGGTTTAATTATTTATGATTCTCAGTCATCAGGAGCAGGAAAGAAGAAAAGCAATACAGTCAACCACAATTATTGGCAGGAGAGACATTTATAAGACATGCTCCAGATACTTACCTAAATCAGTCTGCTTACTAAATGCACTAAGGAGCAACCTTGTCCTCGCTATCTTACTGCTACCTACAAGAATTTTCATGATGACAATGTACCTTGAGGTAAACAAGACAACTAAACTCGATTTCACAAAATAACTTCCTAAAAGATGTAATGGATTGATACGTGAAATCCGTCATGACGATGTGTTGAATGCCTCAGCGCCTCGAGCAACCTTGATAAACACATCCTCTAAAGTTGTATCCACAAGACCCCAAGCATACACTGGGAATTCATTCTTCGCTTTCTCAACTGCTTGGAATGCATCCGCGATCCTAACTTCATTCTTTGGGAGCTCGAACTTCTGGGTTCCAGATATATGATAAACTCTTCTAGCTCTTGGAGAGAGATGGCGTACCAAGTGTTCCACCTCTTCCTCATGATTAGATGATGTTGTCATCGTAAACACATATGAACCCCCATATCTTGCCTTCAGCTGTCAAATCATAGTTTTGAGTCCGTTTAGTTCTAGGGGAAAAAATATGAACGCAATGCAAGAAAACAACCATAAAGCAAGTCAATGAGCTGATGCTCTACGTTGGTCAAAGACTTTTGGCAATTAGCAAGAACAATGAAACTAGAGAATGCAAAAATCATAGCAAAACCAAATGTAGGCCAGGGTAAATCTTAAATCTGTACTTAGTATGCAGGAAAATGCTACATAAGTAGAAAATATGTGTTTTGCATATCTTATTAGAATAAACAAAAATAGCTGTTGATACATAGTTTTTTTCTTTTTTTTTTTCCCCTTCCTAATTTGACTAGATGTCTCATGAATCTGATAGATCTCACTGGAATAATCTTTCCTTTATTATCTTTAATTGAGATAGAGATAAATTAATCAGTCAAGAAGAGTAAAGACACACTGCAAGGAATTATTTTAATGTGAGTCAAAAGGATAATTCCAAAATTTGAACTACCAACATCTCATTCTAGTATTGTTCAAAAAATTTGAATAGAACCACAACAATTGCATTGGAGGGTTGGTGAGATAAAGTTAGTGGAGAAGCAAAAAAATTAGCATCAAAACTATCAAAATTTCTCAGGTCTTTTCGAGACAAATGTGGTGTTTTATAATAGGTCCTCTGTGCAAGGTAGGTCTGGATAAACCTTTCTAAAGGGATAGATGAGAAATTACTTTTCCTACTGATGATGGAAATTATAAAGTTCTGCGTTGATGTCTCGGAGCATGTTGTACAAGAAATTGAAATTGGGTGAACAGTCTAGACTCAAATGTAAGATCATATCCAACACACCTCTTTCGGATTTCCTATGCATTGCAAACTGCCATCTACGAAAATTCCCAATCGATCACATAAGACCTCTGCCTCTTCCATTGAATGTGCTGCAAGGAACAGAGTTTCGTATATATATATATATAAAGATATTCAATTATGAAAATGATTCTTATAATGTTACTAAAAAACAAAATGGTTTTGCTACATTGATGCTGCACTAGGTCAATGTCTACCAAATCAACAAATATATAGGTGAGGGAGGGAGAGAAAGAGAGAGAGAGAGTACTAGTTAGAATAATAGCGCGGTTCTGCTTAGCATGCTTCAAAATGTTCCATAAGTGGTCTCTTGAAGCTGGATCTAGTCCAGTACTAGGCTCATCCAGATAAACAACCTATTAAAATCAAGAGAAAATTAATTCAAAAAGAAAAAATTTTAAGAGTGAAATGATGATCCCATGATCATTCACAGCAGGATAAAGGAATGGAATGGAATGGAAATGTACTTTAGGATCTCCTATCAACGATATGGCGACACTTAGCCTTCTTTTCATGCCACCACTGTATTTTCCAGCTTTTCTATTAGCAACACCATCGTCGAATATGTTAAGCCTCCTGAGAGATTCTTCTACTGCCTGTTATAAGTGTAAGGACAAATCAAGACTGCATTGCAAGCATGTAAAAGCAAAGTTGAATAGCTACCATACTGGTTTATAGCAAGCCATCATTGTTTCCATTTGCCCTCTTCTTTCTACTGTTATCTATAAGTTAGATTTGTAAATTGTCATGCATCATGCTGAAGCAGACTACTAAACTTGTATTGCAAGCACAATGAATTCAAAGATATTTAGTTGGAAGTTGGCTCAGACATCCACTGATTTATGACATTCTTTAGAGTAATAATGGCTTACTTGTGTCAAGGCAGAACCTTTGAGGTTCTTGAGCCTTCCATAGAATAGTAGGTGTTCCCTTCCTGTCAGAGTTTCCCAAAGCAAGCTTCAAGCAGAAAATAAATAAATAAATAAATCAGGACATTTCTATTACAGAGTGGCGTAAAGCAAAGCAAGGTTTTCTGACAAGAAGAAAATGATAGCTTACTCATGTTGTGGGCAAACACCCATGGAAGTATATACACCATCCATATCAGTCCGAATGTCAAGCCCCTCAACATATGCTGTTCCCGCAGTTGGTTTTTTCAAGCCAGTCATCTACAAATAGATACACATTGAAGTCCTTATAACCACCAATTTAATAGGAAAGGATATATTTCATCGCCAACTCCCATAAAGATCTATATGATCTAATTTGTTGGGACTAGTGTATAGGATCCTCCTTAAAATATATTCTTTCCCAAAATCTCCGTTTTGGGCTTAAGCAAGGTCACACAGGGAGATTTTTTCTTTGTAACTTCTAAGAAAAGTCAACTCAAGGCAATTTTCAGTGGCAAAAAAAAAATAAAAATAATAGGCTATTCCTTCCATGAAACATAGTTAAATTCAGTTCAAAATTTTCAAACATGATTAGGGTAAATATTAGTCCCTTTGTAGTTTATATAAGGGAGAGATACCACTTCAAAAGTTGATCAATTCAATACTTTGCCTTGGAAGTGTTGCAAAAAGAGCCACTGTAATTGGCACACCCCTAAAAGTAGCTTCTACTTACCATACTAATGAAAGAAGTTTTGCCAGCTCCATTAGGACCCAACATACCGAAGCATTCCCCTCGGAGCAAAGCAAGAGACAAACCCCTAACAGCGATCTTCTCAGGATTTCCATCCCTTCCCGCATATGTCTTTTTAATATCATCACAAATGATTGAGTAGTTTAAGTTTGGTTCAAGCAGGAGCTGCTCAACCTTCTCCCTCTGGGGGGAAAATAAAAGGGAAAAGAAAAATAAAGTTACGCACATAGGTTGGTACGACAATCATCTAATCTGATACCTTGCTAACTTTAAAAATCATATCAGTGTAACATGTCATGTGTTAAAATCCTTGCACAATCATTTCACCCTTAGGTAATTAAGTCATTCACTTGATATGATGTAGAGTAATATATTTATTACCAAATATTTTGCAACACCTGTAGCTTGGGACTTGATGAAATCATCAAGTGAATGACAAGATTAAATAGGGGTGAAATAACTATATAAGGACTTAGACTCATGACCTCCTATTCTAATTCCATGTTGAGATTACAACCAAATGATCTAAAAATTTAAGCTTTTAGATTCCATGGTTGTGGTGGTAACCTTGATAGATAAAACCAAGTCCCACATGGATAAACCCTTCAAGATATGAGAAGATAATATTAATCACATCTTATATAGATGGACCAACAAATAATAGATGATTGCATAAGTTGATTGTTTTTATTTGAACCAGAATTAAATAGATTTAAGTAATATGCATTGCACTTAAATGCATCAACATTCGAATTCTTTTCACTAGAGCACGACCAAAACAAGAATGCTGATAGCTCATCCCTTCAATTAGAGATTATGAAGGAGAAATCATTACCTCTTGATGTACATCAGGTTTCTCCATAGAGATGGAGAGTTTCGATCCATGCCTTTGCAAACTAGGCTTCCTAAAAGGCATTGAGGAAGTTTTTTGAAATTTTTTAAAGGGAAACAGAGTACTCTTCCCAGATGTTCTGACTTGGTCGACATAAAATGCAAAAAAGTTCGCCAAAATCCACTCAATAGACATGATAGTTAGGATTTCTTTCATCCCATTGTCGGTATTGCTCAAATCACCCCAGCGCATACCATTTCGATATTGTCCAAACTCATAAAGTCCTCGATATAGTGAGAAACCTGGATACAGTTGCATCACTGTAATCCAAACTCCTGCAGTGAGAAAAGATTAACTGCTAACAAGTAGGTCAAATATAATAACAAATGATTATAAAGAACAATCAAACGGTAGTATGACAGTGTATAGAAGAACAAAAGAACATGTTACAGGGAACTGTAAATCATACTTGAAGATTCTATGTCATCAATGAAGGGCTGAAAAAGAGAAATTGCTAAGAGTCCTGTTCCAAAAATGCATATGTAGCCTAGTACTGCAACCAACAATAATCAACTCACTTCAGGTTGTATAATGACCATGTAAATTGACAAACATTATGAGGTACATGAGTGAAAGAGTATGTACTGGTGCACTACCTGTAACAATCTTTGCATTTGAAAAAAATGCAGCTAGCAAAAAGGCCATTGCAGTTTGCAAGTTAATATAAATGAAATAAAAGACAGCCTGGATACCATAGTCATTCAGCTTGAATATATCCAACCCTGCCGGTAATTTGATGTATGAGAAATAACTTTAAGTGGATCCAGGAAAAGAAAAAAGAAAGAAGGAAAAAGAAAAGGAAGTCAGTCAAAGTAATACCTATAAGTGAACCAAAAGTTACAAAACACAGCATGTAGATTGAAGATATGCAAATGAAATAACCATATGTAATCAACCAATATGGTCCATCAGCAAGACCATGCATCTTCATCATTATTCTTAGTCTCTGCTGCTTCTCATAAACAAGTTGTGACAAGACAACCTACCACGTACAAATGAGCAAACTATCAGTACAATGAATTTGATGGTGGGCAAGAGCCTCAAATCATAAGTTCCAGTATATACACAACTACAAAAAATAGCTTGTAGTAAACTTTTTCTGCCAAATGTATTTATGTGGTGATTCTTCTAGTGATTGATCTTAGTAAGAGTGAAGAAATGAAGTTAAATTTGCTAATGATTACATAACCACTAATATCCTTTTATTGCGATGGACCATTCAACCGATCCAAGTTTATTCTGGCCCAGAAACCCCTTAAGGTCAAAGATATTGGGCATTTATCTATATAAGAAGAAATCTTATTTATTTATCAGAAGAGCATTAATCAGCAGACTGATGAAAAGCAGCCAAAAATATGCACCGAACGATGTGGACAATAAAGACAACCAGTTCAAACAGTAATGCTGTAAATATCGACCAATTAAAATCACCATATCATTCGTAAATTCATTTTCACAACCAACATTTGGTCCAAGAAACATTTCCATTATCAGAATTATGTTTCAATATAAATAATCCTCTAAGGACGGGCAGAAAACATGATCTGCTTACCCTTATAAACTATATTTCAAGTGATAAGCACCCTAATTCAGATCGGAATATACAGTCATAAATGAAATGCAACAAGGATTTGTGCCTTCTATAGATGCTCTCTATTCAGACTAGTAAATATACTAAATCTTTCAAAAATACTCACCTCCTCCTAGTTCCCTCAAGTGGTGCATGAGAAGTTTCTCTTACATCCACTTTACCCCATTGTCCCAAGCAAAGAAAGACAAGTAAATAACTCAAGACTTTTGCACCAATTACAATGAGTTAAAACGACTTACAGGGAATAGTTGTAAGATGACCCATGTGAAGAAGAGTGGTCCAAGAAGAGAAGCAATGCTGATTTCCTCTGTACTTACTGGTTGGGGCATTTCCTGGATAAAGTCAAATAGCATCTTCGTATCTGGCCCCATTAAATACTTGAGAAAGGCATTTGATGCCTGCAAATGTTTAAGATCAGAATGCCAGATTTTTTCTTTTTTTAGAAACAAAAGAAAAAAAAAATGTAATGAGGATTAGATGCCATTAAAATGTTGAATAGAGAAAAACTGTAAGAGTAATGAAGTTCATAATGATTGCAGGCATGAACTAGAGGGATGCAACTGGATATGCTTAATAACTTATACATAACAAAGGGCACACTCCAAAAGTTCATATGTGTCATTAGTAATACTAATTACGATACGAGCATACTCAGTGCCAAGGTCACAATTAGTATCCTGATCTTGTAGTCCACCAGAAATAATGCACAAAATATTCCTCTAGTGGAATGAAAGTAAATTCATCAGTCATGTGAAATGCCTAAATTGATAAAAATTATTCAACTCTCTCTTGAAGGAATTCCAAGCAGTCCCTATGAGAATTTAGGAATCCAACACTCTCATAGAGAAATGGATCCATAATGGAATGCTTTTTGAATATCATTCATCAGTAAAAAACTGTCTCCCACTCTTGAATTGCCAAAGCAAGAACTTTATGCATGAGTTAAAGCCCCAAAGGAAAACTGAGAACTTTTCTTTAATAGGAGACCAAGGTGGTTTTATGTGGGGATGGAGATTCAACTACCTAGGTTTAATCAATTTGCAAATTCTTCCACAGCTAGTTAAAAGAATAAATTTGCTGACATATGATGATGACTATGTGCTTGAAAATACTTTCCACCTAAAATGGGGAAGAAAAGTTCAATTACAACTAAAGGAAGTATGATAAGTAATAAACTGCTGAACTTCCATCATATTCAGATAGACATACAGATCTTTTTTCCTTTTTATGTGCTCTTCAATAGAGGATAAAAGTAGTTAGCAGCAGTTACAGCTGCTCTATAACGAAAGATGTAGGAGTTCTAACCATTGTAACAATTATATAAATTCTGAGAAGCCCGTTAAGGCCTCAACTGTTCTGAAATAGAATGCTATAAAAGAATGAACCAAAAGAATTAAGAAATAAATATTTTCCTTTGTGAAAATATAAACAATCAAGCACTCCTCTTTTTTAAGTGCTGATTCATCTTTTGACTCATCTTTGTGCAGTGACAATTCAGCCATGAAATGCTGCGTATATTTCTTCTCAACTTCTCTTTCAACCAATCGATCAACTGTTAACATTTTCTCATCCCAGATTTGAAAGCATATGCTACATACTAACATCAATATGCAGATCGGAGATCAACTGCTGGCATATATTAAATTTTATTTAAAATATCTTAATTTTTCAAGAAGCTTGCTTGCATAAACTTGGTGGAATGATTATTGCTGTAGAGAAAAGAATCACATTTAAGTCTAAGATGGTGAGTACTGAAAACCTACTCATCCAGCTTCTTTACTCGCCTTAATTTACTTGTAGGAATCCATTGAAATCAGTCATATATACACAAAGCTAATGACTTCTTTTTCTGGTTTAACCCTTTAATATTATATACAATACATTAGAATAACTTTCACTTTAAAAACCAAAAAGAGGGGCTCTATGTATTTACCAAATTCACAGATTGGGGGATCCATGATAAGTCATTAGCTGTATGCTGCTGCGTAGCAGAACTCTCGTACGTTAAGTTATACCAGATCCTCACATTGAATTTGCCACCATCAGAGTCAAGGAAATCATAGGCTGTGAAAAGGAAAAATCTTATGATTTTCATATTGCATATTGACTAGGAGATCATGTAAAATTGTATAGTTATACAGTTAGGAATCTGATCTGTAAAAGGCAAAGGACGGACCTGCAACAATTTCATTGATTTTCCCTTCGTTGTTTCCATTTTGAAAACCCTTAGACAGTTCACTGTTAATCTCAAAGGAGTTACTTCTCCACAAATATAAACTTTGAACGCATTCCGATCCTATCGTCACAAGCATAGGTGAGAAAAATTATGAATATGCTCCTTACAAAGAGTTACTAGCTGTTGGGTGATAAGCTTTTGATCCTAGGCCATTTGATCTAAAAGTTTAAGCTTGTGGTCAACACTTTGATAGAAGAATATGAAGTATACCACTTAATTAAATGAAGTTGAAATGAGTGACCAGGCGTTCAAATTCAGCAATCTCTACACTAATGCCATGATAAATTTTATATCCATGACCATTTGATAAAAAAAACTTGAATTGAGCGTTAACAGTAGACATGTCTAGAGAACATAGTTGATGAGGCTAAACGGGAAAGAGATTGCATGTTGTCAAGCCATTTATTAGGTCACTTTGTAACTTGGAAAGGTTGTTCTCATGTTTAGCCCATCAATTACATCCTTTGTAACGCTGGCGTTCATGAATGGGGTTTACATGTAAAACACCCACATACTATGCAATTATGCATTATATTAGTGTGCATCTGTGCTATTATGCTCCGGCAATACATGGATACAGAAAGCAGAGACCAAATGCCAATCTTATTGCACGGATCTCTAACATTTTGGAAATGAGGTGAGATCAGACTCATGAAATGGATCTTAGCAACATGAAAAAGTTATAAGAAAGCAAGATCACCTGCTGAGTCTTGCCCAGTTATTAAGCACTGGTGTTGAGAGATATTTGAAGCGTCCTGTCATATTCCATAAACATAAAATTATAGTTAAAGCACTTGTGTTGCAATCGGTCCAGCCAAAACAGTTCAACAGTGAAGAAAGAATTACAACAGAATAGGACTTACAAAACTTACCTGGACTAATTCGGAGGAATCTACAATTGGAGGACTTGCAAACATATTTTTCACCACAACTACAAAAGATTATGTCACAGGTGAACTTAGGACAGATTTTACTAAATTAATGGGGATATATATTCAAGAAAATGATTATATCTATAAGGTCTTTTCGAAAGGTACACATAGAATATACTTTCTGCAAGAGTCTGATTATTTCCCGTGAAAAGCAAGGTCACAGGACATGACCCATTACTTCTGCAGGAGCCATCAGGCAAGTCGGTAAAGGGGATTGAATCAGTTCTCACAGCACGAACTCCAGGTGGTGGTATACGCAACTCTGGACGTGATTCCTTGGTTCTGGTAAAACAACCTCCACCATTATCACACCCCTTTTCATTTTTCTTTGTGTTAATGTGTATTAGAAACTGGATTATAGCAAGTAGTGAACAGAGAATCAAAGGAGTCAAAATGAGCCGAATGTTCGTCTTCATATTCCGTTTCTGCATAAGAAATGGAGATTGAACAAAACTATCAATACTCTTAGTGAGTTGTGAAAATTGCGGATTTTGAAATCCATCAGCATATTTTAAGTAAACAAGTTCGATACGACATGTACACCTCTGATTCATGAAATTGCATCAATAACAGCAAAATCTACCTTAATCTTCACAAGCAAACTCCAACTCTATCCATATGTATCATTTGAATGCTTGGACAAAATAATTCAATCAGAAAAAAAGATATATTCAAATGGAGAATGTAAATTACACCACGATGAAACTTTTCTTCAATGAAGAAAGATGATAGAAAAAGTTTTGACTGCCACATGATAAAACTTTACACCCAGAAAGCATCATTTTCAGGAATCCAACAGAAGGAATACAACAATTCATCCGAAACTAATAAAACTTATACACCGAGAAACTGAAACTCGAAAAAGAAGAGATCAACACACGACCTGCAAAGTCAAGTCTTTTCGGAGTAAAGCGTTTGCCTGAGCCCAGAAACTTGATGTCCCCGCCATTACTTTAATATCACTTTCTCCCTCTAAAACCTGTACATGCAAAGTACGTATATCATATAAGTTACATCATATATATATATATAAATATATAATATGCCTATGCATGCATGCGAATATGTATGAACGTTGAGTTTCTCGTACAACAAACAGAAATTCCCCGCCAAAAAAAAACAGGATCCTACTATGACTCTGTCCTGGTTCTTGAGCTCTCTCTCTCTTTCTCTGTGTCTCTCTGTTTGATCCTTTTGTCATGTATCATTTGCAGGTGAGAATGTGTTGTCCCCTGTCCGTAAGCACATATACAAACAGTAGCAATTGGTGTAACTGATATCATCAGTTGATGGTAAGAACACGTTGTCGCTCAAATGACCTTTTTACCCTTCTCTTTCTTTCTTTTTAATTTTTTTTGGAATTTTTGCATAACAATAAGAAGGGAAGTGTGTCAATGACAATTTGTATATAATATTTCTCATAATCTTTATTTTCCCAAAGTGAGATTTTATGCTGAATTTCCCCTTAACTAATTTTTAATACCATTAAATTATAAAAGCTTTGGCATATTTAATAAAATTTATCTTTTTCTTTTTTTTAGGCTAATTATAAATGAGAAAAATGGAGTTGAACTTGATTTAACGTATTAGAATATTAGTATCTATATCTAAAGCTATGCAATGGGCTGGCAAAAATTTGTCGGGCTTAATTATAGTTAAATCGTAACTAATTTGAAGGGATTGGTTCTAGACCAGTTCAGTTCTTAAATTTTTTTTTTTTAATATTTAATATTTTATTAATTTTTTAAAATATATTAATAAATTCTAATAACATGATTTTTTTTATTTTTATTTTTTTTAAGTGTATTAATTCGTTAATAATTTTTAATTTTTTAGTTAATTTCCAACTTAATATGATTCTAACATTTTTATTTTTTTTTTCTCAAATTTTATCTTTTCCTCATATTCAAATTTTTAATATTTGACAAGTCTTATAAAAAGGGCTTATATTAACTTAAATTGAATTTTAAATTTATTCTTAATACATAATTAATTTATAATTAATAATTTATTATTAGTTTGATAGTATTATTTTTAAAAAATTATCCCTTACCATTGCATAGAAGGTAGCTTTGACATGTTATGATATAATGGATATTATTCAATTATTTTTTTCCAATCTAATGATGTTCTTTCTCTCTTTTTTTTTTTTTTTAGGAAGTAAATCAGCCAAACAGACTTACCGGTTCAGAACTCATTGATTCGAGAACGATTCACGATTCGAAACCGACTCTATATGTCCATCTATACCATTAGGCCACGAGGACCTTAGCATGTTTAAGTTTGTTTTCTTTTTCTTTTTTCGAAATAAACACACTAATAAGAATCATGTTAAATTATATACTTATTTTATTTTATTTTTTTTATAATACAGGTAAGTATATGGCGTGTGTTATTTAATTTTGATACTTACTCACAAAGCAAACTTTAAATAGGATTGCAAAGTATATTAGGTAAAACGTGTGTAATTATTATTTAACAAAAAATGGGAAAAAAGAAAAGAAAAACGAAGAAGTATTACTATGTGGAGCGTAATTACTTGCATTTATTGCACGACTTCCCATTATAAACATTAGTTACACCATTATTATTACACACTAAAATGGAATATGGTTTTGGCTGGACGCGCTTGTTAGAAGCTATATAAGATAAATTTTTCTCCTTTTCCTCTTTTTTCCAAACACATTAATAATTATCACATGAGTATATATATTCTATACTATTTTTATAAAGTTGGTGAGTACAAATAATTATACAATATCATATTTGATAGGTAGAAATGGTTTATAATACAATAGAGTGGAATGAAATTTTTTTTTTTCCACATTTGAAAATTTCCATAGAATAGTTGTACATAGTAATAATTGTAAAAAATACCTTTAAATATTGAATATTATAATTAAATAAATAATTGACTAATAATTATAAATTTGAAAAGAATGGAATTATCGATTAGCGAAATTGACAAATTTCTTTTTAAGAAGGAATTGTCAATTTCACGCAATTTTAACTTCTAAATGTATTTTTAAATATAAAAAAGGGAAATAAAATCGAAAATCAAGATTTCATTTCAATATATTCTCATATAACTAATTTTGGATATTCTCATTATCAATAATTTTAGACATATGAATCCCCTGAACATTGCCTTTCTATATAGCAAGCTTTTACTGTTTTTTTTTTTTTTTTTTAATTTTGTAAATACACTAGCTGGTTATATTACACAATCATTTTATTTGAAAAAATCAAGATACATAAATACAGCCAAATTCTGCTCATAAAAGGTTCAAATTAAAGAGAATGATAAGAAATAAACCAGAATAAGGTCTACAAACGGAAGGAAATCATAAGAGAATCTATTAAGTGACTATATTAAGTATTAACAAATGAAAATGTATGAAGTAAGAAAGCTATAACAAATATTTAAAAGCAAAGTTCAAAAGAAAATAGTACAAAATCAATAAATTGTGAACTAGAGTTGCAAGCCAGGGGCTTACGCGGAGTTGTTATCATATTTTTTATGATAATATATCGGATAAATTCTTTACTCAATTGCTCAATTTGTATATTGGTTAAGGTTAATAGACAAAATGGCCTTAAAATAACGGACTAAATTTAAAAAATTTATATCATATATTTGATGTTATAATTTTTTTTTTACCAATATAAGCTATATGAGTACTTGTAAAAATTATAAATTTTTCTATTAATATTAAAATTTTTGGTAAATTATTGACAAACAGGAAATTTTACAGTCTCGTCTATCATCTAAAAATTGATTTACTATTACTTTAATCTAAACAATTAAAAATATAATCAGTTCAATGGTTAAGATTTAATAAATATAAAATTAAAGGTTAAATTAATGGAAGTATTAATCCTATAAAAAAATATGGATGAGATCGTAGAAAATCTTATCAAAAAATAGATATAGATGGGAAAAACGGATGGATAAATATTAAATTTCACTTTGGAATAAAATGTAGAAATTGATCCCTTCAAAAGTAAGAAAGATCTGATTTCGTTGATTACGAAATATAGAAATTGGGCCTTACAATGGAAGTATATATTGGAGTTAATGATTCTCGAGAGATATTTGATAAAAAGAATAGGTTTTTATGGTTTCGTTATTTATTTTAATGAAATTCGTCTAATCTTTTATCTTATTATTTATTTATAATTTTTAAATTTTAAATTATTAAATTCATAATTTGTTTAATAACGTTGAAAATCTAAAAAATAATAATAAAGTAGAATGAGGAGAAGAAAAGATATCAACTATCACAAATCAAGAGAGTAGACTTGTAGCTAGAAAAAGAGAGTAAACTTACCATAAATGTCACATTTGAGTTTGATAATTATTTTTTTTTTATATTTTTAAAAGGAGTCTCTTATCATACAAGGTAAGAAATCCAACTTCAAATTTGAAGAGACTTAATGCCGATTTATGCATATAATTCAACTCGTGTATGAATATGCCCTTTATGTTTTTTTCTACCAGAATTTTAACCTCTTATTTTGATCTTCAAAGAAAATGCTTCTTATAACTTAATGACGATCTTACCCCTAAAAATAATAAAAATGATTTTATCATTTTTCAATCATTTCATCTAAAAGAAAAACAGTAAAATGGGATTTAAAAACATATATTTCAAAATTTATGGGTCTAAATACTCAATTATAAAGATATTAAAAGTCTAGACCTACACAAAATAAATATGAAAAATGTACTTATAATTTATCCTCAAATATATCTCAAGCAACGAAAAACCAATATCATTTTCATCATTAAAAAAGGTAGGAGCCAAAATACATATATAGCAAACTATATGGATTGCTTTAATGAGAATATGGTTGATTTCCTACCGCTAGATCATAAAATCTAATATTTTTACGGTTTCAACCCTATTTTTTACGAGATTGGTTGAACCTTTTACTCATCTTTTGTAAATTATTAAATTAATTATGAGTTTAGTAGTTGAAAGAATATAAATTAATAATAAAACGATTGATTGAAAGGATCTTATCACAATAGGTACTTTAATAGGAAATCTATAGTTGTTTTAAATAAACTTACCATAGGACTCTTTTTTTGCCAAAAATATTATGCTATAAATAATTTATACACCCAACCCATTAAATAATCATCAAATCAAAACAAGTGGCACAAATAGTAAAAAACACAAACTCAAACCCCTATTTCAATGAGAAAGGATTATAAGTATATTATTTATATTGATAATGGATAATTATTTAAAATCACATTACTCATATAGTCAAATATCTAAATATAGCCGATAATTATATACTATATATACTTATACATACACATAACTTCTACTGTCCATCTTTTTCCCGTTCCAACCCCCAAAAGCATCCTAACGTACCATCCACCTCAACGCGGCATTTATCCGTTAGAAGAAGAAGGTTCATTTATGTCGGTACCATGAAGCGTCGTTACAACTCTCCCACAAAGAAAAGGGTTTTTTCCTTCGGTGGCTTTTAAGTATTTTTACTTAACGGGATAGGTTCAATCCTTAATCGAATAATGGATGTAAATTAAAATTGTCGAAACGAGAAAGATGACGTAAAAGCTCCCGAAAACATTAATATAAAAGACTTCACAAGCCAAAATCCCATGCAAAAAATCTTAAGAAAAACACAAGAACCACAAACAAACATCCATGGAAGAAACAACCATACAAAATCATCATCACGACATCCCCCTCCTGAATGGTTTCCCGCTTTTGAGCCAACAATTCGCAGGTTTATTCATCAAGAACTTCTCACTTGCAAGGAGAAACAAAGTTGAAACACTCCTCCAACTCTTCTCCTCCTTTTTCTTCGTATTCCTTCTGTTCGCCATCGGCAAAGCCGGCCAGTTACGCTTAGAAAGTTTAGAGAGTTATCGAGAAGACATCGATCCAAAGGCTCTTGTGTCTCCCCAGATACCACCTTGCGAGGACATGATCAACGCAAAGCTCCCATGCTACGACTTTATCTGGAGTGGCAATGGGAGTCGAAAAGTGGCCCAGATTGTGGCAGGTATTATGAAGAATAATCCTGGAAGGCCAATTCCTATGAATAGGGTACGTTACTTTTATTTATCATTTAATTGATATATGTGGTGCTGTTATTGGCTTTCCGCAACACTTACTGAGACTAAGAAAATTCTCGCGCTTTCAACCGTTAATAAGTGTCTCAAAAACTCGTTATTATTATTTGTTTTTCCTCATTATTTTTCATATTATGTTCTACCATTTTTTTTTTCTTGGTGCATTCTTGTAGAAAAATTCTGGATTTTTTATAAATTTTTTATTATTAATCAAAACTGAGTTATTTAGATCGTTGTAATTTAATTATATAAAAACTTGTTTTCTAATGAAATAGACTGATTTTAAATCCTTGTTTGAAGCTCTAGCACAGTTAGAAGGGGAAAAAAAAAAAATCGAAATTGAGTTATATACTGTGCGTAAGACTTAAAGAATACTAGGTTTACTAATTTATGCTTTCAGAGGAGGCGATTTGAGGTTTTTTACTCCATTTTTTTTTGGGGTTTAGGATTTTTCTCTTTTCTGTTAAAGTGATGATTTAGTAAGGAAATGTTAAATGCACTTTTCTGATCTTTACGCATAGTCGTGATCATGTGATTTATTTAGGAACTGATGACGGGATATTAGGGCATTTATGTTAGGAAGAGGTGAGGCAGAGTGTTTGGCAAGCCTGAAAGTGGTGAAAATTTTCGAAAACCGAAGGAAATCAGTGGAAGGTTTATATTGGGCATTTAAATGAAGGTGGAAGAGGGATAGAAATTGACAGAAATAATCGTCACTTGGTGGTGATTTTGTTTCTCTTTACTTTTAAAGAAAAACCATAGGAAATGACTAAAAATTTAGTGAAATTATAAAAACATCCAAAAGAGTAAAGTTAAGATCATATTTCCTTTTTCTTTCTTTTTATTTTTTTCCCCATCTTATTTCTACTTATTTCCACTAGATTAAGGGTATTTAACTGGAAAAAGCACTTGGACTATCACATTTGTATACATACACCTTCGGTTCAGATGGTTTAGATAAATCGAGTTTATATTAAAACATTCATTTTCATTAAGAATCTGCACAACTGATTAAAAAAAAGTGTATATATGAACCATCCGGATCTTTTTGCTACAAGTTGCAACAATCAAAATGTTTATACTTTTATTTATTTCTAAGATTCACAGTTACCATACAAGAGAGATTGCAAAAATATTCATTTCAGTGGTCTGAACCATTTCCTCCACTAAATTAATTTATAAGGATAGGCTTGTGTTTTTAAATTTGTTTGATAAGCAAGTTTTTTGATCTGGTTAGATACATCTTTTAAACTTAAGAAAAAAATTGTACCTTGTTATATGCTAATAATACGAATGGCATTTATATTTCCTCTTTTTTTTTTTTAAATATTATTATGATCAAAGTCTATCTTATTGGAAGTTATTAAAGTGAAAGTTAGATGATCTTTAGTTCCACCTAATTCAAACAATGCCTTCTATAAAGAAAAAAAGATTTAATATTACTAACATATTATCTAGATTGAGCAATGGTACGTAAGTATTAATAAAATTTTGATAAGTAATAATTAAGGACGGAAAATACTTTTTGAAAAATATCAATTATATTTTTATGTATCAAAATTTTATATATACTTATGCATAATTTATTAATCTATGTGCCATATTATTAATATTGAAGTGTAAGCATATAAGAAAAAAGAATATAAGACCATCTTTTATTCCATTATGGAAGGAAAAGAAAGCAAAAGGAGAATGAGATTTTAAAGATATATTTCCTCTTTGGAAAAGAAAAGAAAAAAAGAAAGGCAAGGAAAAGAAATGATTAAGGAGGTAAAAAAAAAAAAAAAAATTCTCTCCATATTTAGATAGATTTACAAAAACACGACTTTAGTAATATTTTTGTCAAAATATAAATTTATATTATAAGCTTTCATTCTTATAATATCTTGCCCGTTAGTTTTTTTTTTTTATTTATTTATTTTTTATCCTTTTCTTTTTCCCCTCACTTTGCATTCCTCCAATTTTTTCTTCACTTTGGTATATGGTACTTAAATCTTCCAGCGGAAGGCAAACAGTCCAAATTTGTTCAGTATCTTGTAGAAGCTAATTAAATTATAGAAATAAAATAACATTACATGATCTCTTTAAAAGAAATATCAAATAATTTTAGACAATTATACACTTTGGAAATATTAAACCTAGTTCACTAAACCGGTCACAATCTAATAGTAAAAACATTAGGTTTTTTAATGAAATAGATCAAGTTTGAATCTCTTTCTCCTAAATTTACAAGTTAATATGTATTAATGTATCAATTTTTGAATGGTCCTATAGCATCAAGATTAGTTATTCATCATCGTGTAGTTGATGATGATGAGTGCAGGAGCAAGGTCCTGAACCGTTCTTTTGTCATGCTTTTTACCATCTATATGCAGACCAAGTCATTTGCAACAAAGAATGAAGTAGAAGAATGGCTAATGAGACATCCTCAAACGTGTCCTGGAGCTCTACACTTTTCTGAGAAAAATGCCACTGTATTTAGTTATGGCATTGAAACTAACAGTACCAAAGTGTCGAAGCGAGGGAAAAAACAAGATCCAATGTTCAAGTTTTTCATTCCTCTTCAGCTTGCAGCTGAACGCGAAATAGCTAGGCTCCTTATTGGAGGTACAATACAACGTCATCAACCAGGACAGAATCTATGTTGATCACTTTTTACGTATGTTTGTTGATTTAGATAACGTGGTATGTTGTTATGTGATTGATTTTTGAAGATTCGAGCTTCGGCTGGGATGTCGGGCTCAAGAAATATGCACACCCTGCTTATAGGGCACATCCTACTTCTGATGAGAAAACTGATATGGAGGCAATTTTCTTCCTTGCAAACGCGATGTTTGCTTTCGTCTTTCAAATGAGTTCTCTGGTTGCAGAAAAAGAGCTTAAGCTTCGCCAGGTAGTGGACACTTTCCGCAACTCCTAAGTTCTTCAATCTTGGGCTACTCGGTTTCGTTGTTGAATAGTGTATTGTTGGATAGTGTTTTCATATATCTAATACCATGTTTGGGTTGCAAAAGAAAAAATAATTCTCTTATCTTTTAAAAGAGCGTACACCAAACACAGTACAAGAAAGTTGTATTATGTAGTGGAATATTGTCTATGAATAGGTTTGAATAGAGCAAAACCACTGCTAATAAATTTGAAAATAATAATAATGAAAAAAAAATAAACACACATATTTTATGTATAAAACTCCTAAAATAATTTAGATTAAAAACTACAATAAAAGGTAGAAGAATTTCATTATAAAAAATTTGGTATTACAATCTTTTTTTAATTATGAAGGAGAAAACAACATAATATTCTCTCTTTTGTAATAGGAGAAAACTTAACACTCTCTCTTCTCATTTACTTTCTAATGCAAGAAGTAAAATATTTGGAGATTGTTGGGATGGTTTTCAAATGCAAAAATCAACCCTATTTATAGATGAATTCTCTAATATGAACACTATATAAGATTGCATGAAGTTGTATTATACATGGTAAAAATGTGCCCGATAAATTTTCAAACTTAGAGCTTATAGGCTTGATAATTTTCTTCCTTTTCCATTGTTAGTGTCAATGGGTATTAATGGAGTTCATTTTTATTAACAATCACCTACTTGAAGATTTGATTGAGAATTAATCATATCTTCACATCATTCTTTCTACCATACCATTTCATGTTGCTTACGTTTTCATCAGGCTACAAGAGAGTTGATACCATATAAACTTGTCGTTGTTGATTGCCTTTGTCATGAAGTCTGTAATGTTGTCCTTAGTGTGGATCTTTTACATATCCATGGTTCCTTTTTCAACTTTCTCTCGAATAAAGTGATATTGAACCTAAATGTGTTTTCTTTTTAGATGAAAAGCTAAATTCTTTGCAAGATGCAGCATACTCTAACTATTATAAAACAATGAGATTGTTTCTTGTTTTTGCCCAAGTTCCTCTAAGATCATTTTCAACCATATTGTGTCTTTACTGGCTTATATAGTTGCTATATATTTTACTTCTGTTGTTGATGTAGCTACAATTGACTGCAACTTTAAAACCCAACTTACAGTTCCACTAGCAAATACAAACACATAACCTATAGTGGATTTGCTTTTATCAAGATCTCTGGTGTAATCAGAATCAACATAACCTCTGACAATCAAGTCTAATCCTCCATAACGTAATGCAACATTTGAGGTCCTTTTAATGTATCTTAGGATCCTCTTTACGGCATCTTAGTGCTTCCTACTAGGATTCACCATGTATTGACTAACCACTCTTACTGCATGTGCAATGTTTTGTATTATACATATCATAGTAAACATTAAGCTTCCCACTATTAATGCATACGGTACTCGAGACATCTCATTCCTCTCTTCTTCATTGCTAAGACTCATATAGGAGGATAACTTAAAATTAATAGGAAGTGGGGGTAGAGATTGGCTTACAATCTTGCATATTGAAACGTTGTAAGATCTTCTTCAAATAGTTCATTTGAGAAAGCCAATCTTTCTATTATTTCCTATCTTGGTGAATTTGCATTTCTAGAATCTTGTTTATTGGTCCTAAGTCCTTCATTTTGAACTCCCTAATTAATTGTGCCCTCAATTCTTTAATACGATCTTTGTTAAGGTTATTACTAAGATGTTGTCTACATACAACATCGAAATAACAAGATCATTTTCTTTAAATCTCTTGTAATATGTACAAGGGTTTACATTAAGTCTGTTATATCTAAGACACATTATGAAGGAATCAAACCTCTTGTACCAACACCTCGGTGCCTATTTTAGACTATACAGAGATTTGTTCAACCTGCAAACCAAGTTCTCCTTTTCTTGTTTCTCAAATTCTTCTGGTTAGAGCATATAAATTTCTTCTTGTAAATCTCCATGAAGAAAAGCTATTTTTACATCTAGTTGCTTCAGATGTAAATTAAATATAGCATACATTACCAAGACTACTTGAACTTTTGTGAGTTGAATTATAGGGGAAAATATTTCGTTGAAGTCAATCCCTTTCTTTTGAGCATATCCTTTGCCTACCAATCTTGTACAATACTACTCTACTTGATCATTACTATTTCTCTTAATCTTATAAAACCATCCATTTCCAATGGAATTTCTTCCTTGTGGTAGTGGTACGAGCTCTCAAGTTTTGTTTCTATGAAGAGCTTTAATCTCTTCTTACATCACTGTCATCCATTGAGATGCATCTGAACTATTCGTTGCTTCTTGGGAAGTTGATGGCTCTCCATCCTCAATTAAAAGACAGTATTCAACATTGCTTTCGATAACATAATCAAATGCCAACTTGATGCTTTCCTCATACGATTCGACTTCCACATGTTTAGAGCTTCAAGATTGTTCTCATCCTATTGTCGTACTTTCGTGCTATGTCAAAGAAATCATTTTGTTTAAACTCCTTCTCCACTTGTACAATTATAGTCTCTGAATTTTCTTTTGAAGTGCTATCCTTTTCCCTTTGTAGCTTATCTTTCATAAAGATAACATCCCTACTAACTACAATCTTGTGGATAGTGGGATCTTACAGGCAATACCCCTTTACATCATTAGCATACCCTAAGAATAAACATTTCCTAGATTTTGGATTTAACTTTGTTGTTTCTTAGGCATTATACAGCATGTATACTAGACTCCCAAATATATGGAGGTTTGTATGGTAAACTGGTTTACTAGTCTGCATCTCTATCAATGTCTTCAACTTAATTGCTGTTAATGCGACTTGATTTATCACATAGTAGGTAGTGTTGATTGCTTCTACCTAGAATGCCTTGTCTAAGCTTGTAGTTCCTAATGTTGCTCTTGTTCTTCCTAATAGAGTTCTGTTCATCCACTCTGCCACTCTATTTTGTTGAGGAGTGTATGCTGTAATGAATTGTCTTTTGATGCCTTCTTGCTTGCAGAATTTATCAAATTCATCACAAGTATGTTCTCCTCCATTATTTGTCCTTAGACACTTGATCTTATTCTTAGATTCAAGTTCAACTCGCACTTTGAAAGTTGGAAATACATTTGCCTTCCTCTTGATAGGATACACCTAACATCTCTTAGAATAATCATTACTGAAGGATACAAAATACTTTGCTTTTCCTAGGGATGAAATTAGAACTTTCCAAACATCAAAGTGAAGCAATTTTAGAATACTTTTTCTTCTAGAATTGATGTGTTAAATTTCAATTGATGTTGCTTACTAGTAAGACAATACTCACAGAAAGACAGTGAAACCTTTATGAGATTAGGAAGCAAATTTTTCTCAACAATAATTTTCATTCCTTGCTTAGATATGTAGCTAAGTTTTTTGATGCCATATCACTATAGATCTTTCAACTAAACTACTTGAAGCAACTGATGCTTTTGCTACTTGTAGAGTCTCTCCCTTCAACATGTACAAATTTGCAGATATCCTTTCTCCTTCATAAATATAAGCACTCCTCTAACTAATTTTATTATCTTGTTTTCAATTTCAACTTTGCATTTAAGATCATTTAGCTGTCCTAAAGACAATAAATTCTTCTTCAAGCCCTCTATATGTCGCACTTCCTGAATAATGCATATTGTACCATCATACGTTTGTAGCTTGATGCTTTCAATATTGACAATCTTTAAAGCATGGTCATTATAGCTATACATAAATCCTCTTAAGATAGGTTCATAATGATGGAACCATTCTCTTTGAGAGGTCATGTGAGAAGTAGATCAAAATTGAAGAACCACATGTTAGCAAAACTTTCCCTACTTCTAGTCATCTCTATTGCTTCATAGTATAGAGCATTTCTATCACCTGAAGTGTTTGCCACATTTCCTTGAGGATTGGAACTTTTCTCATTTAAGTTTCAATAATCTTTCTTCAAGTGACCTTTCTTGCCACAGTTGTAGCATTTTAAATTCCTTTTATTTATTGACTTCGATTTATCATAATTTTGGTTCCTACTTAAGCCACATTCCATTCATCTCCTTCACATCACCATTAAGGCCTCTATTTATTATACACTTGTTTACCTGTCTTCTTTGTTTTTGTGCTGGCTCTCTTCTTTTAGAATAACGACTACAATATCATCAAAGATTAGTTTGTCTATAAGGATGTTGTTTGTCAAATTGATGATGAGTTGATCATATGAATCAAGTAGACTTAGAAGTAGAAGTTCAATACACTTAATTGACTCTATTTTGTAATTTGACAATGTGAGTTGAGAAAATATAGCGTTCAATGTATTGATGTGCATTGTCATCGAAATGGATTCTGACATCCAAAGGGTATAGAGTTTCTCCTTAAGGAAAATTTTATTATAGAGTAATTTGGCCTCGTATAATTTGGTTAGATGATCCTAAATCTCCTTTGTCATGGATTTTGACATCCGAGGGGTATAGAGTTTTCCTTTAAGGAAAATTTTATTATAGAGTAATTTGGCCTTGTATAATTTGGTCAGATGATCCTAAATCTCTTTTACTGTGGATTTTGACATCCGAAGGGTATAGAGTTTCCCCTTAAGGAAAATTTCATTATAGAGTAATTTGGCTTTATATAATTTGGTCAGATAATCCTAAATCTCCTTTGCCGTCTTTTTCTTCTTTATGCTTGACAATATCCCATTTGCCAATCTTACATGAAAATTTGCAATAGCATTACCGTCCATCTCATTCCACTTAGCATTATTTGTAAACTCTACTAGCCTTTGGTTGATAGCCACTAAACAATTATCTTTGTGTAAAATTAGTAGTCGGTACCTACTAAAGAGTAAGTAATATTTAACTTATTTTCTAATGTAGAGGATCCACTTTTTAGTGGCAACCATAGAGCATACGATATGTAAATAGACATACCCAAGTTAGCCTTTGATACCACTTGTAGCCGAATACTGCTTATGAATAAGCTTCAATAGAGTAAAACTGCAGCCAATAAATTTCAAAATAATAATAATGAAGAAAATGAATATATATATTTTATGTGGAAAACTCCTAAAATATTTTAGGGTAAAAATCACTTGTAAAGGTAGAAGAATTTTATTATGAAAAATTTAGTATTATAACCTCTCTTTATTAGGAAGGAGAAAATAAGATAATATTCTCTTTTCTACAATAGAAGAAAACTCACTACTTTCTTTTTTTCTTCACTTTCCAACATAAGAAGTGAAATGTTTGGAAATTGTTTAGATGGTTTCTAAATGCAAAAATCAAGCCTTTTTACAGATAAATTCTCTGATGTGAACACCATGTAGGAATGCATGAAATTGTATTATACATGGTAAAAATGTGCATGATAAATTTTCAAATTTATAGCTTATAAGCTTGGTAATTTTCTTCCTTTCCATTGTTAGTGTGAATGGACATTAATGGAGCTCATTTTTGTTGACATATTATACGGTGCTATCCTAATAGAACTAGACGTTATAACTGGTGAATTCTCCACTGACTCTCTCCTTCTACTTTGCAGGCAATGACCCTGATGGGTCTCCTTGATACAGCCTATTGGCTTTCATGGCTCATTTGGGAATTACTTATGACCATATCTTCATCACTCATGACTGTTCTCTTTGGGATGATATTTCATTTGGACTTTTTTCTTAGAAACAGCTTCGCCATTGTTTTCCTCCTCTTCTTTCTTTTTCAACTTAATATGGTAAGTTCAATCTCGTTTAAGATTGTAAATATTGGACAAAGTTTATCCTCCTCTTCTTTCTTTTTCGGTTTTGCTTCCATGCAGTTTCCATTATTATTCTTGTGAATGTTTTTTCCCTTTTGGTTTTGGACACTAGACTGGCTTCGCTTTCTTGCTGTCAGCCTTCATCAGAAAGGCCTCTTCAGCTAATGTAGTAGGTTTCATCACATTCATTGTTGGCTTTATGACTCAGGTGAAGTATATTCCTTATAAAACGTTGTTGATGCTAATGAATAAGCTTAAGAAGATGACATCTCTTTTCATTTCAGATTGTTGATGACGGCATTGGATTTCCTTACGACAATGGTTCTACTCAATGGAGAGCTATATGGTCGCTCTTCCCGCCTAATCTTTTCAATCGTGCCTTGAATATTCTCATCGATGGGATTGACCCACCTGAATTCTCCGGAGTTAGCTGGAGTATGCGTACAGAATGTATAGGGGATACAAAGTGTCTAATAACACTTGTATGTAATAACAGAAACATTTTTATTGGGAAGTACCCATCGGTCAGGTTTCTTCGTCTCCAAAAGGCATCCTCATCTCCTCCAATCATGCCATTATGTAAAAAATGGAAAAATATGGGATACAGGATAAAGATTTTTCATACATAGTAGCGTATGATTGGAAGGTATACAGATACAGATACAGATACCATTTGGAGACATGTAAACTTGGTCCGTCCATTGATACATATATCTTTTAATGACTCTTTACCAGTTTGTTGTCTTCTTTTACAGATTACTAAATCGAATTTTCTTTGTTTTTCTTTCCTTCTCATTTCTTCCAGAATGAAATCTACATTTGGCTAGGGACAACTTTCTTTTTATGGCTTTTCCTGGCCATATACTTTGAAAATGTGATTCCAAACCCCTTTGGTGTAAGGAAGCCAATTTTTTATTTCCTAAATCCTGGATATTGGTCAGGGAAAGGCAGAAACATAGCAAAAGGTAAGAAGAACTATCGAGGCCTAGGATTTCCACAAGTCCTCAAATGGTATCCCGATCCATCTCTCGAACAATTAGATGCTTAAGACTTTTTGACGTTTTTCATTTTCAAGTGATTGGAGAGAATATGTAGGGAGGAACCCATTTGAGGTTCCTTTCTATAGGACTCATTCTTTTTCCCATCTTTCACAGAAGGAGGCATATGTAGCCAGTTTAGTTCGATTCCACCCCTGGAACCAATTACTCTGGATGATCAAGATGTCTGTGAAGAGGAAAACAAAATAAAATCACAAGCACAAGAAGGGTCTATTGATCCTAACATTGTTGTCCAGATACGTGGCCTTGTGAAGACATATCCAGGGACAACAGAGCGTAGGTGGTGCTGCTACTGCTGTTGCTGTTGCAAACACAAGAAAACATCTCCTTACCATGCTATAAAGGTAACTTTTTTGCTATCCTCATTCTCCAATCTTATCATTTTAGTAACAGTTGGACGAGATAAATGCATATTTTTCGAGTTATATCACTTGTTTGGAGTGGAGGTGTAATTGCGATTGCAGTTATTGCAAATTTTTTTCTTTTCCCGGTTGATTTTCTTACTTGTATCAACTCATACTGACGAAGTTTTAACATCAGGGAATGTGGTTGAATTTTCCCAAAGATCAATTGTTTTGTTTGCTTGGACCAAACGGAGCTGGAAAGACCACAACAATGAATTGTTTAATTGGACTCACCCCAGTTACTAGTGGAGATGGTAAAATTTTCTATGATTTATGTAACACTATGATATAAATGAATGTTTTCAATAATACAGATTTGAAGCCATAAACAACTTCATCATGCCACCTTGCCAACAGCTTTAATCTATGGGCATTCGATAAGAAATTCTGTTGGCGTGACAAATATCAGAAAAATTATTGGAGTTTGTCCTCAGGTTAATGTTTATTCTCCATCTTCTTATAAGTTTTTCTTTTAATCATTCAACATTCTCTCTTTTTTTTTTTATTTTTTATCTCGATCAGTACTGATTGCAGAACTGTCTAATGTTTGCTCTGAATTCGATGAATGTATAGTATGATATTTTGTGGGAATCACTTACGGGTAAGGAGCATCTTGAACTCTTTGCAAAAATTAAAGGCCTGCCCCCTGCTTTGATCGAATCGGTAAACGCTCTTTTTTTTTTTTTTTTAATAATTTTTTATAGCATCATCACTCAATCTTTATTCCTAATAGGTGGATTTTAGTATATAGAGCCTATGTTTCATATCTTGGATCTGCCACATTTTAAAAAGCTTCCTTGTTGCATAAAGTAAATACCCTTTTGATTTGTTTGCTTCTGCTCTTTTTTAGACTGTTGATAAGTTGATAGAAGAGGTTAAACTAACAAATTCAGCAAAAGTAAGAGCTGGGAGCTACAGTGGAGGAATGAAACGCCGCTTAAGTGTTGCTGCTGCCCTCATCGGCAACCCTAAATTAGTAATACTAGACGAACCGGTATGTGATTGCATATTTTCTTTGTATATATATAACCTTTGGGATAATATCATGACTACTACTTAAATTTGAAGCAATTAATCAATTTTATATGCGGAATTTGGCATTGTTGCATTTCATTTGAGTTGAATTTTGTGTTTTCAGACATCAGGCATGGATCCAATAACACGACGATATGTGTGGGACATTATTGAAAATGCAAAGAAAGGCCGTTCCATTTTCTTAACCACGCATTCTATGGAAGAAGCCGATATCTTGAGTGACCGTATAGGCATAATGGCAAGAGGTAGACTTCGCTGCATTGGAACAACAATTAGATTGAAATCGCGGTTCGGGACTGGTTTTGTTGCCACTGTGAGTTTCAATGAAATGAATGATGGCACAACTGCAAATAATCAGGAGGCAGTGAAGCAATTATTCAAATCTGTGAGTGAAATTGAGTGTTTTCTGTTGGTTTGATTTATAATTGATTATGTTTGGTTTCCAACTCAGTTTTTTTTTTTTTGTCTTGACAGCATTTGGATGTTGTTCCAAAGGAAGTAAACAAATCATTCCTTACCTTTGTCATTCCTCATGATAGAGAAGGGCTCTTGACGGTAAAGATCTAATATTATATTCAAATAGATTATCAATATTTTAAAAAGTCGAACAAAAGGATTAATATTTTGATGTACTTTGAATAAGTAAATATAGGAAAAGTGGTGTTTGAAAAATTTTTCGAATATACACCTCTTGTCATCACTTCACTTCAATCATATATTTGGTTCAATTTTTCATCTCCTTCCTTACTGAAAGTGTTTTATATCATGTCCACCAGGAGTTCTTTAGGGATCTTCAAGATAGAGAAAGGGAATTTGAGATAGCTGACATTCAGCTCGGTTTGGCAACACTGGAAGAGGTTTTTCTCAATGTAGCTAAGCAAGCAGAGCAAGAAAATGCCTTAGCTGAAGGACACGTGCCCAGAACCGCTGTACCATAGTACCTACACAGATTCAACAGTTGACCCCTCTTACAGAGCATACGTTAATGGAAAAAGTACCATTGAATGGATCATGGAATTCTAACCAAATCGTAGATTTGTGATCTCTCTAGGTATGATTCAGGTGATGGAGATTCTCTATGTCATTATTATTATTATTATTATTATTATTATTATTATTATTATTATTATTATTATTATTATTGTTGTTGTTCATTGTAATAGGTTCCTATGGGAAGTTCACCATGAAATGTTTGTCTTTTTAATCGTTGATATTTACGAAGGATATATGTTCTGTAGGTTAATTTGTTATAATACAATTATTTAATATCGGCAGATGTTATTATGGTAAAATATAGAGGTGATGATGGTAGAAGATAAATGAAATTCGGCTCCAATATCTCCATTTTTGTATCTAACCAACCAAACATGGACATGTATAAGAAATATATGATATAGTTAATTTTTGTGCTTTTATTTTTCGTTGTAAGTGATATTATGAGGAGGAACATGGGCATTAGTAATTGACATCTTATGAGAAATAATTGATGGATAATGGGTGTGTATGTATCTACACATATATATGTGTGTGTGACAACTTTAAAAAGGGTTTGATAGAATAATCCTAAAATCATTATATTATGTGTATACTTATAATATGAAGATTGCCTTACAAGTGAGAGATTGTAGGAGTCTAATTAAATATTCACTAATTATATTTAATCATAATATATATATAGTACATTTATATGAAAATTTTGATGAAAATCAATATTCTAAAGTTTACTACCGCAAATAATTGAAATCCTCTACTAAACAATAAAATCAGGTAGTCAAAACCTTTTAAAGGGTATTGTTTCAAAAAGTAAAAAAGGTAGAGATTTTGAAAATAGAACATGTGTTTTAACATTCATCATCACACAATTTAAGTTTAATCCAAATAACATTTCATCATATACCTATACTTGCAAACTCGTCACTTGGCTGGTAGCCTATTCTCAACTTTGATATAACTTGCAAGAAAGGCTTTTTGGGGGGTGAGCAAAACCACAGCTTAGTGAGATCATCCTTTACACCATGCCACAAATAATTAACAAACAAGTTATTAATCTTTAACGTGCAATACATGTACAATTATATGAATGCAACAATATACATAATCATTCGAAAATTGTGTAAAGCCTAGATTTACACCCTTCGGTCACCAGGGGTAACTTCAAGTGCCAACACTTCGAGCTAATATCTTATTAATTAATGTATCAAAATACGGCAAGGTTTACTTTAATATTAAAATAATTATATGATAATACATATATGCTCAAAAGTATAGGTTAGCCTTAAGCGGTTGCATTTGCAGATGGAGCCTCTATGAAAGGACACTCTTGGTATACGGTAGTTTCCAAAGGTTAGGGTAAGGTTACATTGGACGAAGTATCACCTTTGTACTGCCTTGTAGTGCATCCCCGTGATGTTGACAACCTTCTTCATGCAATTGTGTAATGTATGTTCGATTTAAATTTTTAAACCAAATACTTGTTATATTTGTTATGAGGTGACCAAACAAATAAGGTAAACACTCAATAGCAAGAATGCAATTAATAAACATAATATCTAATCATTGAAGTATCTTTGTACAATGTAGCAAGCAATATCAAGCACATGCAATCTCCATATCTCTAAGCAATTCAATTTCGTATCATATATTAATTTAAGTACAATTACACTATAAGTATAAGCAAGTGTAATAATCATCAAGAGTCACTTGCTTGGATATGGCGAAGCGTTTAGTCTTGATGGTCCTTGAATGTATCATGAGGAGGACTGATGTCTACATAGGAATAAATAAATGGAGGAAAGTAAGGTCCTAAAATATAAGGATACTAAAGAGAACCATTTAAGGTTTGTCCATTTCCTAGCTATGACCCATTTCTAATATCTTATTTGGACATTGCTTGACCTAAATTAATTCTTAATTTCTTTTTTCTTTGAACTTAAAGTTGGTGTAAAGTTGTCAAAGTATACTTTTAATGTAGGGTTGTTTGTTTGATGCTAATTATTTCATATTTGTTCCTCATCTAGTCTATACTCTTATTTAGGCATCTACTTGACTATTAAATGGTTTAAGTCATTATAAGAGTTTTGAGTTACTCTTTTTCAATTTTCGTTCACGTTAGGGGAATTTCTACATTACCTTATGTGGTCCTTTCTACATTACCTTCTATTTTACTTCTATTTTGCCCATATTTTGTTAGTCTAATTTCACCAAATAAATCATTGGTCCAATTCGGTCAATGAGCTTAACATAAGGTTTCATTTTATCATACTTTCAATGTTATTTATCAACAAGACTTCTAAAGTCAACTTATAATTAGTCTATTGTTTATAATTTGGTCAATCCAAAATAAATTCACATTGTTTAAACAATTAGATTTTCATATGATAAAATATTTCAATAATATTTGATTTACTGTATTATCAAGTGCATATCAAAGGTTGGTACTTATCATAATCTAGATACCCTCTTAGTCTGAGGTGTGATAACTAGTTATGAGAAATACTAATTTCAAACCGGCTTAATTGAAAAATCTATAAGTTTTTGTGTAACTTAAAATCATTTGGTGACTTCATGGACCAAATTAAGAATTTGTAACTATATAACATTTAATTATCGTGATGCTCATTGGAATTACATTGATATATCATTAAATTATGATTTTTATAACAAAACAAGCATGCTAACTACGAATTTTGATTTTTGGTATATATATATATATATATATTTCCATCAAAGGAAGACTTCTCATTCTACAACATTCTTATTTTAAGTAGGTAACATAACTAATGAAATTTGGAAAAATATGTTTAATTTCATTTACTAAAACAATAGGCTAATAAATTTTATATTACATGGATATATAACACTAACATCATATTAAGATTATGATATGTAAATATAGTTATTTCTTACATAAATAAGTAATGCAAACCTTATAAGCATAAGTAAGTCTATATATAAAATTCTTATTGTATACAAATGTAGTTTGTTATTATTGATATTGCTATGCTATTATTATTATGATATATTTATAAAATTGTTCACTTGTATGTATGGAAGTATATCTCCCTCTCTCTCTTTTCTTTTCTTTTTCTTTTTCTTTTTTTTTTTTTAATTTCTTGAACCATAAATACATAAACATTGTTCATATATATATGGAAATGTAACTTTCCTTAAATAGAATAAAAATTATGCATTTAAACTTTCTAAGTAAGTTAAAATGACATACTGTTACATTCATATGGAAACATATATTTATATATACATAGATATATCTAGGAGTACATTTTCCTTAACAATTTAAGACATGCAACTTTGCCATACAAAATATACTTGTTTTATGTAAATCGCTTTTGTTGATACCCGATTCTTGGCTGACCCAAGGCCTAGCACATAAGGAGGCTCATGGACACAATGCAAGCAAGTAGTGAGCTCCACAACCTATGTGACAAACTTTTCTCCATGTTGTGACCTCTTCAGCAAACCTACAGCTCGCATTTGAGTAGATCGGCTTGACTTGTGAGCCTACATATGTCGACCACCTAGCGTCAGCCCAAGCCTTAGCATCACTTCAACCGAGCACCTGCTAGGGCCCGACAACCCAGCTCTCCTCTTGTCTTTAGCACCAGCTTTTGGCCGCAATGCATTAATGGCCACCTGACATCCGTAATATGGCTAGCATACTCAATACCTACAATAGATGTTAGATCCATAGCTTGCAACCTTGGTAGCTAAACTGATTGTGGTCGACCACCTTCAAAGTTGCCTAGTCTCCACCACTACACATGCTATCTACTGGCAACTCGTACAAGTAAACCCCAAGCCACCACATGTTCAGGCAACCCCCATAAAAGGCGTTAAACACCATAAAGTGGGAGCATTTTGACTCTCCTCTCCCTTCTTTTCTACAGAGGTCCATACATCTCTCTCTTTACTCCCCCTTATCCCTTATACATACACTTACAACTCAAACGAACACTATCCCTCAGGTCTTTAGTACTTGGCCTCCCCTTTTTTATCTTCCTTGATAACTTGAGTGTAGGAGGGCCCCTGTAGCTACACATATAGGGGACTTTTTTTAAGTATTAAGGAGCAAGAAATGGGCTTAGTAGGCTTGACTCAAGCCCTATCCAATTCCTTCCTTTCTTAGTTGGTTTAACCTACGACCAACATTTTGGCGTCTACCGTTTTAGGCCACTACGTTTGCGATGGCCAAGAGCAAAAGCACTAATTTGCATGCCTCACACATGGGGGAAGGTAACATGTCCCAATAAGGTGGAGATGACCAACAACCCTTACCATAACACATGCCAACTTCTCCACCTCTAGAAAGTGAGAATGTTGAAGGCTAACAGCTTAGGTTGCTTGTCCCACAAATGCTTGAGGAAAGTAGAAAACACCAAAAGTCCATTGAAGCTCTACATAAGGATGTTGCTTTACTAAAAAATGCATCTTTAAAATGTCTAAATGAGGAAGCAACCATCAACTCATCCTCAAAACGATAGAAAAATGAGGATCTGTGAACTAGGCACCTAGTATGTTCACACGACTAGACTTAACATAAGCTATAACTACTTGAGGACCTACTTGAGTGGTTAAACTACAACAATACCAAAACACACACGTAGGGCAAACACACGGCAACAAGTAGCCTAGCTAATGACTTGTTCCCAAAGCAGTCACCAAGAGATTATGAAGACATGAACATTGAGGAACTAAACAAACACATTTGCTATGCCTCTAGTGTGCGTAACCAAAAGAAAGTAGAGTCCTCTGTAAGGATGTTGTGCCCTACTATGACAAAAAGCCCCTTCACCCCCTTCATCCTCGAAGAAACATTGCTATACCACATTTGAATACTTATAATGGTACTATCGACCCAAATAACCATCTTGTTCACTTCTAAACAATGATGACCTTATACAAATTATTAAATGTAACATGTGCAAAGCTTTTCCTAGTACGTTGGCTAAAGCAGCTTTACTATGGTTCAATACCCTTCCTTCCGCTTCCATTACCTCATTTGAAGACTTAGGAAGTCAATTTCAACAACACTTTCTGAGTTCATTAGTCTCGAGAAGAGACTCATATATACTCTGTAATGTTAGATAAAGGCCTAAAGAAACACCACAAGCATACCTTAAACATTTCAACTGAACGAAGCTACAAGTATCCAAATTCGACAACCTTATAAGCACTTCTCACAAGTTTAGACCCCAATGGAAAGTTGTTCAATGTAGTCTCATTAGAGAAACCTAAGTCCTTAGATGAATTCATTCAAGTGGCAAAAAAATATGTAGCTTAAGAAGACACTATCAAAGCTTATTTTGAGATTAATAACAATACTCACATCTCAGTAAAAGATTGTTTGGGGCCTCTTGACCCCAAATTACGACTTGTACCACGTGACAAATGTGATAAGCAAAAAAAGAAGTTCTAAGACTACGACTCGTACACACCTTTAAGTAGACCGTATAGTAAAATCATGTATGAGGGTAGAGAACAACTCTTGTAACCAACTAGTGCTCAAGAGTCCTTAAAAGCAGCAAACTCAAGCAAATACTACGATTACCACAAAGCACATGGCCATAGCACTAACGAGTATTGCCATCTCAAAAACGCAGTCAAAGGTCTTATCCGTAAAGGTCGCATTGACCACCTGGTTGTAGATGCGAGACATCATATTTAACGGTTGACTCAACATTGTCGAAAAAATTAGCAACCACAAAGTAACAACGACTAAGAAAACGCCCCAGCAAATGAACAGAATCACCAAGGACCACGAAGCCAAATCAACACTGTATTTGGAGGACCTCCCCCTCTTCCCCACCTAAAACAACACAACTGTAATGGCCAAACATAAGGTATACCTCGTAAGGAGCAAAAAGCCAAAATTAGACACTGCAATCACTTTCAACAAAGTAAACAAACAGGGAATCAACCTACATTACAACGATGCCCTCATCATCAACATTGAAATTGAATACTTCGACATCCCTAAAACGTTTATCGACAGTGGAAGTTTAGTAGACATACTCTTTTTTAACGCTTACGAGCAGATGAAGGAACAACTTGACAAGCCCTTATAGCCATATAAGCATAACCTCGTAGGGTTCAAAGGAGGCAAATTGGAACAACTCATTACCCTATTAGTTGGACTAGGTGACGACGAGCATGTTGCCATACAATCATTTTGTCGTCATTGACCTTTGGCTACCATACATCGTCATCCTTGGTTACTTGAACTTCATAAAGTTTGACATGGTATTTAGTTAGAAGTGCCTCAAGGCAAAGTTCATGACACCCATTGATATAGGCAAAGCGCGAAGTGACCAAACCTTGTCTAAGTTGCTCTACCTCAAAGCCCAATTCAATAGCAACATCATGAACATAAAGTTACCCCCTCAGCTCCAACAATACAAGGTGAATTTATTGAAAAAAACCTAAGAAATCAAGTTATTCGATGCCTTGGGAATGGTAACAAAATAGGTGCAAAACTCCCTGATGATGACAAGTTGAAATTGCATACTTCCTTAGACAAAACACAGACGTCTTTGCATTTACCCTAGAAGATATGTCTAACATCATCAATATACTGGAGGCTACTCATTACTTAAATGTTGATCCTATAGTTTGACCTATTAAATAAAAGAAATGACATATTGCCTCAAAGCACCAAGCAACAATTGAAGGGGAAGTACATAAATTGCTTTGAGTAGGATTCAAAAGGCAAGAAAAATACCTTACCTTGCTTGCTAACACTGTACATGTTAAGAAAGAAAATGGTAAATGGCGAATGTGCATAGATTATACAGACTTGAACAAAGAATGCCCCAAAGACTTTTTCCCTCTGTTGCGCATAGACTAGCTTGTCAATTTGACTTCTAACCATTTACTGCTTAGCTTTATGGATGCTTATATGGGGTACAACCAGATCCGGATGGCTCCTAAAGATGAAGTCCACACATATTCCATCACGGGCTTCAGGAACTATTACTATAGAGTAATTCCTTTCAACCTAAAAAATGTTGAAGCCATATACTAAAGGTTGGTTACTTACATCTTCAAGCCACAAAGCGGTAAAAACATTGAAGTTTATATTGACAATATGATCGTAAAAAGTCAAACCAGGTGAGGTGACATCAATGACCTTCGTGAGACATTCTAAACTCTCTACCAGTTCCAAATGAAGCTTAACCCTTCGAAGTATGTCTTTAGACTTGCCTTAGGGAAGTTTCTTACACATAGTACGCAACTTGCTTGTGGAATTCACCTCATGGGAAGTCAACAAAATCCCTTGAGCCCAAAATACAGAGGCAGACAGATTATCCAAAATAGCTTCATCCATTACTCCTTCCTTGCACGATGGCGATAAGCCACTCTTCATCTAATACCTCCCCAAACGAACCATAAATTCACAACTGCATGAAGTCCTTGAAGTGTAAACAATAGACCATGAGCCCTCTTGCATGGATCCACTCATGTAGTACCTCAAGATAGGAGCCTTGCTTAAAGACCAAGCAAAAGAAAAAAAAATGGCCTATGCTGTGGCTAACTACACAATAGTCAATGACGTACTTTATTAGCATAGACAAAGCACTTACTTCTTAGATGCCTTAGAAAGGAGGAAGGCATCTATGTCCTTGAGGAGCTTTGATATGTTGCGCCAAGAATCGACAAGGGCAATGATATCGGGATGTGTTAGATCTTGCCGAAGGATTGAAAAGAGAATAGGTTTAGTGAAGATTTTAGCAAATCTGTAAGCTACTTACTTGTATATGATGCACTAACTAGATCTTACATGACCTAATCATTGCTTTGATATGACACACAAAGAGATAACTAGGATTGCTCGCCACAATCCTTGTTAAAGGGATTGATAAGAGTTAGTAAGAGAAATCTTTTTAAGAAAAAAGACTCAAAGGGTTTTTCATTAATGTGTAAATCTATTTAAAACCTTACACATGTACCCTATTTATACATAGTAGCAAAGTTGTAAATAAAATGACTAAAAGGCTGCCTTAGTAGCATTCCCGTAAATACAAAATAAAATATGAGGGTAATTTAGGAAAAATTACAAAAATGGGAAGTCAAATTAACATAAGTAAAAATAAGTAATCAAATGAGATATTCGAGTGAAGAGTTAATGAGCTGGGCTGATGTGCTATTAGAGACATTGGAGACCTGATCTAGGAAGACCTAAATGTTTGGCCGACTTAATAGAGGAAACTTAATAGAGCAAGGCAGACCTGAAGAGAGTAGACTTGGCAAAGCAGAGCAGAGTAGACCTAACCAAGCAAAGCAAACTTAGTAGACCTAGCAAAGCAAAGTATACCTAATTGAGTAGAGTAGAACAGCATACCTAATAGACCAGAGTAGACCTGGCCCAGCAAAGCAGGTCTTCCGACATTGGTAAAGCTAAAAAATAGTTCTTCTATGCACAAGGAGCTCACTAATAAGTCTCTAATATAACTCCAAACTTAGCAATTGGTTTATATCATATCATCCCCTCTCCTTTGGAGATGTTGTGGCCTAAAACTTAGTAATTGGTGGCTCCAAATCCTACTAGGATCAAATACAAACCTGTAAAATAGAATCTAAACATAAAAAAGTGCTCAAGCTCCTCCACTAATGTTAACATTAGCTAATGCTCCTTCCATTCCTCTTGCGCTCTATCAATCAAACTTTTCATCATGGATCCGATCAGCCATACCTTGGTAGCTTTAGCAACTACCAATTAAAGGAAGTAATACGATTTTAGGGTCATACAAAAGATCATAAGCTTGTGGATCTTTGGTAAGTAAGACGTCAAATTTCTCTTCAATCTTAAGTGCTTGTACCTCTTTATGTTCAATTACCTTGGATCTCACAACCTCCTCATTGGTTGTAATCAGCATCCCCTCTGCTTCCCCATAAGTTATTTCTTCTTCCTTCCATCTAAACATCTCAAATCTTTCCAATACAAGAGTACCAAGAGTTAATATAACAGATCCCCAATACATATATCCATCATCACAACCTTAGTAAACTCCATCTAATAGTCTATAATAACTCATCAACATAACACCACTACAGCTCATATCAATGCCAAATAACTTCATTAGAGAATGAAGACATAAGAGCCTGATATGAGGAAGGCAAATATAGTAGTACCTGGAGTTATCATCTATAGCATCTATGTTGGGTAACAAAACCATATCAGGAACATGGGGGTTTAATTGCAACTCAACTTGGTCATCTTCCTCTCTATTGCTTGCCTCTCTAGCAACCTTCATCTCCTCAACTCCTCCTTCAATACCCTTTAATTTAACATTCCACTGTTGCTTCATTTCATCCCTTAATATTTCAAGCCGTTTTCCAATCGTCTTCAACTAATCCAACACATTAGAGAGGTTAGCTTGATAAAAAGATATGGATTCTTGATAGGAATGAACTTCCCGGACCAATTACGTACAGCCAAGCTAAATGACTCAAAAGACTTACACAGAGAATATTAGCTCAAAGTCTCGTTCTAGATAAGAAATCTGATCTTGACCTCCATGTTTCACTCTACTACTGACTTGAATACCAAGTTCTCACGTGCACTAGCATAGTTCCTAAAGCTATCCAGCAAATGTGTTAGCCTACCAAGCATACAGACCGACCTATCAAGCAACCGTACCATGACACAAACAACATCTAAGCATACCAGCCACAAATGATTGTTCGAGCCGACCACTAGCACCCGACTTAGTCCAGGCTAAATACTCTCTAGTGACTGATTGATTGAGCTCCGACTTGATTTAGATCAGGTTGGCTCTAACTATGGACTCTCTTTTCTTCATTTCACCTGAATTATACTATATTTCAAAGTGTTAGCGATCATGCGACATGTGTCTTCTAGCACAACATGCTAAAATGATTCTTTACTTTTCTCATACTAAATATTCTTCGTTTCATTTGTAAGCTCCATAACCAACTACTCGGGGTTCCGATTGGCTAAAGGATCTGATCAAGCCTAAATTATAAAGAAAAACTAGAAATATTAGTAGAAATGATCCCGTAAGTTTGAATTTAAGAAAATAAGTAATAAAATAAAAGAATATAAAATTTTCAAAATTTAAGTATATTACTCGTTATTTATCGAAAATGTGTAAAATGCATTTCGATAATTAATTAATTACTAGAAATAAATTATATGCATACTAAAACTCATAAAATAACTTAAATAATATTTAGGATTATTTATTTGTACTATATATGAATTTACATATAGGTAAAAATACGCGTAATTACTTAAAATACGCGAAATGTGCTAAAACAATGCTAAATAATTAAAGAAAATTCATAATTAATTAAGGAAAAATAACTTAAAATCATAAAAAATGAGAAAAATTCCAACAAGTGATCGTAGCAATTTGGAATTGAAGAAACAAAATCAACCAATTAAAATGCAACAAATAAAAAGTGAAAAAAGAAGAGATAATGCAATTGTCTTGTCTAATTAATACATAATAATTCCCCCAGACCTCTATAAATACCCCAAATTTTTTAGAAGCTCATTTTGGATGTCTGAAATTTTATAAAATTAGAGAGAGGAGAAATTGAGAGAAAATTAAGGTTTTACAAAAGATTATAAAACAACTGCACAGTTAGGGCCTCTAAGGAGAATCCAGCCTGACGAGCACTTAGGAGTAGATGGCCGCCACCACCACCACACAATAGTGGCAACGCCTAGACTGGTCGATAAGGCCATGGCGGCTGGCGGTGTCCCACAGGTGAGTCCGAATTCTAACTCGATTTGTTGAATTTTGTAAAAATATTAAATATTCTTATAAAATTATAAAAATTATTATTATGGAATATTTTTGTATTTATTTTTTAGAAAAAATATTATTTTGATGAAAATATATCCCGTGATACATAGTCTTTAAGAAATTGAACAAAATCGAACATGTTTAAGATTAGAAATAAATGACCTTAGGAGTATAGTTTTGAGCCCAAATTTTTTGTGTAGACTACTTAGATGATATAAAACAGTAGCACGAAGCCCTTTTTCAAAAATTAATTTTAAAAAATTTTAGATAATTTTTAGGCCTTAAAATGATGCATAAAATGGGTTATTTTTTATTAATTAAGTAATTAAATGGTTAATTACTAATTTAGTAAATCATTATACGTTTTAAGATGTTCAAATCTGATAAAGTATGATATTTGTATCCTTTAGGGTGTTAAATGTAATTAATAGGGTAATTATGTAGTAAATAAGTAATAGGAAAAAATAGTAAATTTTAAGTTAATTTTGTAAATTAGGGTAATTAGGTGTAAAATCTGATTCAGGATGTATTTAGACATTTTAGAATATTAATTGATTTTGGGAGATGGTAATTAGAGTGATAGAAATATTAGATATGTATTATGTACATAATAGGTGATAATACATAATATGTAATTATTGAAAATATAATAAATAGAAGATATTAGGATAATAATTGATATTATATAAATAATAGGAATATACAATAAATTTGATAGAAAACTTAAATTTATGTCATTATATGAAAAATGTAAAATTTTCTCACATCAGGAGTAAATTCGGTACACTAACAAGGATTTAAGTGTACTGAGTGGAATGAAATACTGATTAGGGGTAATTATGATATTAAGGATATCTGGAAGTGTTGAGCCTGGTTTTTCACCCTCTTGTTTTTTTTTTTTTTTTTATAAAATTAGGTCTTCTCTAAACCGATCAATACTAAACCCTACCCGTTTAATATTGATTCTCGACTAGGGTTTAAAGAAGACCATTTTTTCTAACTTGAAAAGATTTGGAGTCATCACCCGACTAGAGTCGGGAAAAGGGGTTAAGTTGTAATCAATTGGGTAGATTGGTTATAACTTAGATACTGGTCTATCGATTAAAAAAACCAAGTCAAAAATACGGTTTTTTAAAAACTAGAGATCTGGATCTAAGTGCTAATTTATTAAATCCTAAATGGGTATTACTTTTAATTTTTTAAATTTAACTTCACTTTTGAAATATATCCTTTTTAATTTCTAAAAAAACATCTAATTATGATACATGCGACTAAATTGATTAATTTACATAAATATCTAAAAATGGAAAAACTAAAACTTTCCATATTTTAAGTCGCCCCATACTTGCGTACAGGTGTCTACGTACCCGCTATTCGGGATCAAACGCACGTAGTTCTTTTAATGAAAATATAGTGGGTTGATTGATTTTAACTTTAGAAAAATTGCCGGGTTTACGTTTTTACCTATTTTGAGTTGATTTGAGAAAAGATTATAAGTGGTTCTAAGTTAAATTTTATTTTTGAAAATTCTAAATGATTCTAATTTGAAAATTGATTTATTTATTTTCATTTATTTTTAGAAAACTCAATTTTTCTAAGTGTGAGAATGATTTTTTTTTACTAACCTATTTATTTATTTTATACTTAATCTATCTATTTCTATTAAAATAAATAAATAGACTACTTCCTTTCTTTCTTTTTTCTCTTTTTGTTTTTTCTTCTCTTTCTTTTTTTTTCATTCTTTTTTCTTTTTTTTTTCTTTTTTTTTCTTTTTCTCATTTATAACATTTACAAATAAACAAATGAATAAAATTAAAAAGAAGAAAGAAAAAAAAAAGGTCAGCTTGGAGTTGGCTCACTTCGACTTGGATTAGCTTGGTCGGCTCACTTTGGCTTGAGTTGGCTCACTTTGGCTTGGCTCGGATCGGCTCACTTCGATGGTGGTGGTTTTCGTCAACAAACATCGTAAGGGATGTTATCCTAAAGAGAGAGGAACCGTGCTAGAGAGAGGAAACTTCGATTTTTATTTTTCCAAAGTATTTCAAAGTTTTTGTTGTCTTTTGAAAATGAAGAGTAGACCCCTATTTATAGGTGTCTTGGTCGTGTTAAGGATGAAAAAAATTAAATGCAATATGATGTTCTTCCAATTTTAGATTGGATGAACCTAGACAATATGTGGTGCCAAATACATAGCTGCACGTGTATGAATGTATCGGAGTGTGTCAGAATGTGTCTACCATACTTAGAAGTGAGTTGGCAAATGACGTGGCGATGACGTAACCCGTGACATGGCGATGACATGGCAATAAAGTGAGAAAAGAAAACAAAAGATACATTTTGTACCTTCTATGGATTAAACCTAGGATCTCCAAGTCATATGCAATATCAAGTCCAGATGCTTATCTAGCTGAGCTATTGGTTTTTCCTTATTCATATATGTAATTAATTGTACATATAGACTAAGTTAGCTTGAGCTAGATTCAAATCTAAGCCTAGACCTAACAGTCTTTTATTCAAAACTATTGAAATTGAAATTAAAATTATATTCTAATTAAATAACTTAAAAAATTATTATTTTCTAAATACCTAATTTTATTTTGTGACTTTTCAAATTTCTTTTTTTTTGTATTTTTTTCTAAATTTCTTCATTTTTTGGGGATTTCTTTAATTTTCTATTTTTTTGAACATTTTCTAATTTAGGACCCTATAACCTAATTTGAAAAGTAAAAAGAGGTAAAAATTAAGTGTCTACAGCTGCCCCTCTTTGTGGTAAAGTTTGAGCAAAACTTTGCTATAAAGATAAAACAGACATTATTTTTGGCCCAAGAGTGGATTTTATGTTAAGAAGCTACAGCTAGTTTACTATCCTAAGTCTAATCCATCGAAGATTTTGAGAAGAGAAGGGTGGCGCTCTAAGAGATGGCTGAAAAGATGAAAAAGAATTAAAGTTTGGTCATCCATCATTAGCTCATGAGGGATATTTGTGCCAGAGTCTTAGTGAGCTGATCTATTATCTTGTACTCACTAGACTCAATCATTTTGGTGAAGGCAGTTAATCCTTCTTCATGTTCAGCTTGTTTGGTGTTTGGCATTTCTTGTGCGCCCTTCTTCTTTAAGCCTTCCTTTAGATTGTAGATTCTGTCGGAGCGAGTGTTCCTCTTTACAAGCGAACTTGATTACTCTTGGTTTTGCTTGGTAATTGAAGGGGGCAGCTTTATAATTTTCGGGGGCCATAGGTATGTGGAATGTGTACCTTTTAGTTTGTGGGACTTCTTTCTTATAGAACCCATAAACCTTTGGTTTTTGGTTTCGACCGATCATGTAAATGGCAGATTTTAGGTGGTTAGATATCATATTGATGACAGGTCCATGGCTCGGCAATGGGTTGTTGTTGACGTTTGAGGTAGGAGCCTCTACAAAATCCAATTGTACTGTACCTTCATCGATCAAATCTTGGATTTTGTTTTTCAACCTCTAGCATGAATCAGTTGAATGGTCTACTTTCCCTAGATGATATTGACATCTTGCATTGGGATCAAAGAACTTCGGCCTGTACCTTTTACTGGGAGCCTTAGAATGTAGCAGATTATCTCTTCTTAACTTCTCGAGCACCTGACTAAGTGGAATAGGTATTCTAGTGAACTGTCTTGGGGCTCGGTTAACCTGTAGTTGGTTTCTGTACTGTGGTTGAGTTGGCAGGGGATTCGTCCTAAAAGAAACTTAGGAGTTAGGTTTTGCATTCGAGTTGACCATGCTGACAGTAGCTTTTCTAGGCTTGCTGGTGGTGGGTTTAGCAGAGGGTGGTCGTCTATTTGCTGTTTCTTATAGCTTGCTAGAGGAAATGACATTCTTAATTTTGCACTTTGTTGCCACTATTTCTGCAAAGCTAGAATAGGCTTATCTAATCAGGTGAGCAAAGTAGCGCCTCTCGAGAGTGTTAATGAAAGTTGCAGTCAGTTCTTTTTCAATCACAAGGGTAGATACCCTTGCAGCTAAGGACCTTCACCTTTGAGCATATTCTTTGAAGGATTTATTGTGCCTTTTCCTTAGGGCAACCAAATTCATCATTGTTAGTGCCACTTCGACATTAAATCTATATTGCTCATAGAATGCTTTTGCCAGCTTCTCCTATGTATTTACCTGATTCAAGTTTAATTGGGCATACCAGGTTAAAGCAGGGCTTGTCAGGCTGTCTTGAAAGGTCTGGACCATGAGTTGAACATACTATGTATACTTGCCCATCTTACGTACATACAACCAGGTGTGTAGCTTGGGGCATCCAGTCCCATTGTATTTTTCAAAGTCAGGTACTTTAAATTTTTCTAGGAAGCTTCCATAATCATATGTAGAGAAGTCTGTTATTCCAGCGTACTCGAATCCTTCATACCCTTAGAGCGTTTTCATCTTTTCGGTAATCTATCGAGTTAACCACTCTTTGAGCTCCTTCAATCTGTCTTGGTCAACTTCAGGCTTTGGGTTGATTGGGAATGAGTAAGTATTTCGCTCAAAGGTTGGGTTAGCCTTTGGAAATACTCCTTCAGTTTCAAAGGATTCAAAGCCTTGATTGCCTTTAGGGAAAGCTTCTTCTGTTTTAAGGGGTGAGGACTTAGTATTCTTTCTATATCGGGCTTTGGAGTGCTCTTCATTTGATGGGGCCATAGACCTGAGCAAAGAGATGCTGTCAGTAAGGAAGCTTAGTTAATCTACCATCTTTCCCATTGTTCGTTCCAAATATTGGAATCTCAACTCTGTGGAGTCAATAACCTCAGGGTTGCTGTTGCCATTATTGTTGTTGTTTCCTTGGTTGGCCATTCTGGTTTGAGAATGAGTTTTGATAGGGCTTCGTTGGAAGGTTTGACGTTTGAGAGCTATCTTAGCGACCTAGTGAAAACCACTTCTCAACAAGTTAGCATAGGGATATGTTGAAAAAGGATGCAAATGAATGAAATGCACGTGAATCACACGGATGAGAAGGAGAGGATCGACAAATGATTAATAAAACGGCAAGTTATTCATTATTTTTGAATTCCTGGAGTCTTATTACATGAAAGAAAGAAAAAGGTACAAATTCATCTATGCTAATTTCCTTCTTTTCTGTGGGCCAGATGACATGTTCTTCTTTTGGTCACGTTTAGCTGCTTCTTCAAACTCTTGAATTTTCTTCTGAGCCATCTTCAGCTGGTGTTCTAGGGCGTATGACCTTTGTTTAGATTCTCGGCATAGGTTCGCCCATTCATCTTTCTCATCATGGAGGATCTCCATACGTACTTTCATTTGGTCCATATAGGTTACCATTTTAGAGTTAGGGTGTATAGGGGAGGTTTGAAGGACTTCTGGTGCCTGGTATCGCATTGCACCTACCTTATGAAGTTGATTGTATAAATACTCTTTGGTAACCCGGTGTTTATCCACTTCTCCTATGAATTCACTCAGATCGATGTTTGGGCTTATGGTCCGAGTGTCCCACCAAGCTTTGATCTTATGAAGTTTGGATATCTTTTCTGTGGAGTGAGGCTCTTTGATTAAGAGTGAATGGTTCCAATGAAGGTTTGTGAACTATGTCTTGGATCCCTCCGAATTGTCTTACCATGTTGCTTGGATAGTAGCCTGTACACTGGCTCATCCCAATCAATGGTATAGCATGGTAATTCTTGCAAATTAGAATGACCTTAGTGTAATTGCTCCATACATGTGTACGGGTGCCTACGTACCCGCTATTCGGCATCAGACGTACGTAGTTCTTTTAATGAAAATATAGTGGGTTGATTGATTTTAACTTTGGAAAAATTGTCGAGTTTACGTTTTTACCCATTTTGAGTTGATTTAAGAAAAGATTATAAGGGGTTCTAAGTTGGATTTTATTTTTGGAAATTCTAAATGATTCCAATTTTAAAATTGATTTATTTATTTTCAGAAAACTCAATTTTTCTAAGTGTGAGAACGATTTTTGGGTACTAATCTATTTATTTATTTTATACTTAATCTATCTATTTCTATTAAAATAAATAAATAGACTACTTCCTTTCTTTCTTTCTTTTTTCTCTTTTTGTTTTTTCTTCTCTTTCTTGTTTTTTCATTCTTTTTTCTTTTTCTCATTTATAACATTTACAAATAAACAAATGAATAAAATTAAAAAGAAGAAAGAAAAAAAAAGTCAGCTTAGAATCGGCTCACTTTGGCTTGGATCGGCTCGGTTGGCTTACTTTGGCTTGAGTTAGCTCACTTCAGCTTAGATCGGCTCGATCGGCTCATTTTGGCTTGAGTTAGCTCATTTCGGCTTGTGTCGGCTCACTTCGGCTCACTTCGATGGTGGTGGAGCGTTTTGAGCAGGCCTTTGCTTCTGGAATCCAGGTGGTGGTTAGAATGCATTGTTCTCATTTCTCCATGAAAATTTTGGATGATTACGCCACCCAGTATTATATGTATTCGAATATGGTCCTTGATTGCCGTGTTGAAAATTGTTGACAAAATTCACCTATTCTCCACTAGTTAGAGCTAAGTGATTCCCAGTTAAGCACTCAAGAGTTGAATATGGTCCTTAACATAACTCATAAAAAACAATAGGGTTAGCATTAAAAGATTGTGTTGAGGTGAGTTTACTTACCTGAGTAGTAAGAGTTGCAATCTGAGCTGTTAATTGATATAATGCTATTGTCACTGGCTACTACCACTCCTATCTTGCTTTTTTCATTTTGCCAGTTATGTATACTAGAGGCCATCTCTTCTATCAGTGCACTTGCTTCATTATATGTCTTACCCATCAAAGCACCTCCAACTGCAGCATCAACTAGGGATCTCAATGTCTCGTCCAGATTAAGATAAAGATCTCAATTAGGAGATTGTCTAGCAAGCCATGATGTGAGCATTTTCTGATCACCTCCTCGAATCTCTCCCATGCTTCATGAAGTGACTCATTGCTAAACTTGGTAAAGTTGGTGGTGATGTTCCTCGTTTTATGGTCCTAGCTAGTGGGAAAAATCTCCTTAAGAACTTCTATGAAAGATCAGCCTAAGTGGTGATAGACTCTTGTAGCAATAAATGAAACCAAGCTCTAGCTTTACCCTTCAGTAAAAAGAGAAAGAGTTGTAATCTGATAACTTTGTTTGTCACATTGTTCATCTTCATTGTATTGTAGTATTGAAGGAATCTTGCAATATGCTCGTCAGGACTTTCATTGGGATATCCTTCAAATTGTTTCATCTAAACTATCTGAATAAGGGACGACTTCAACTCAAAGTTGTTAGCTTAAATGGTAGGCCTCCTTATAGCCAAATCCATCACCGTAGGTACTGTATAATCTCGTAATGCTCACGGAACTCTTTGTATCTGATCATTACCCTTATTACCTACCATCTCGTCTATTCTTCTGTTGTTCTCTCGCCTCAACTGATGTAAAGTGCGTTTTATTTCTGAATCTAGTGATAGAATTTCAGTACTTTTACTCCTGTGCATAAAATATCTGCAAAGGAAAAAAAATAACACACATCATCAAGTGCGCCTAAATTACCAACATAACTAAAAGATTTAATATTTCCAGTCCCTAGCAATGGCGCCAAAAACTTGATTCGCTTAAACTATATATATATATATAAATAAATTGTGAATATTCCAATAAGTATACTAAGTCAGAATCAAGTAATATATAGAAAGTAAGGTTGTTGATCTCTTGAGGACTAAAAAATTACTAATCTTATACTAGTTTTTATCAATATTTAAGTAATTAAAATTAAATTAATTAATCTAATAATTACTCTAAAACTATTGAAAATAAAATAACTATGAAAAATCTAAAATCTAAGCAATCAATTGAGAATTGTAGGAAACAGAATCTACCTTAGATTGCGCAAATCAAATTATTATTTTGTTATATAGATTAATAGCTATATGGTCATTCAAGTGAAATTATTATACCTTAAAACCTAAGGATTTAAACTCCTTATTAATTAGTCAGCTTTTGTATCTTCCAATTAACAGTAGACTCTAAATTACAATCATATATCTCCTGATATTACGATTGTTTAATGTCCTAAATCAATTATCCCTAATGTCTTTGTGAATAATCAATCGTCGAACATTACATTAATTTTTAGATAATTTCTAATTAATTCAATTAATTTTACTTTCACATTGATTAATCAAATCAACTAAGAATTTCAAACAAACCCTATATCAACTCTCGTATCATTAAGGTTTCTAACAATTATAATTAATTGAATAATTATAATCAAAATCATAGAAATTACAATCATAAATCATCCATATATCTCTTAATCCTATAACATGAACACAATTATCATCTTAGCTATCTACGGTTTCATTAATTTCCACAAATAAATTTAACTAGCCATGGATTTGGAAACAAAAACATAAATATTAATTGAAATTGCAAAGGAATTCGTAATTAAAAGCAAAAGTAATTCACAGAATTGCATAAGAATAATTGAAATAGATGTTACCAATTCTGTTTTGAAAAAGATAATCTTTAATTGTAACTTCAAATTGGTCTCCATAACAAAAGCAAAATCTTCCCAATGATCAAAGTGATTCTCCCAAAGAATTATGCAAGAACTAACTAAAGACTATTCTACGTTTAAGGAAAAAGTGTCAAAAAGTCTCCTAAACGATGAAACATAAGCTATTTATATAAAAAAATCAGGGTTGGCTTACGTGAAGTTTCTTTTCCATGAAGGCCGGCAGTGTAAGTGCAATAGCCATTAAGGGTCGTCGGTGCAAGTTATAATTTGTAAGTCGGCTGCCTTTAATTCCAATTTGCATGTGTTGATCTAAACTTCGTTAATTTGCTTAAAATTCCTCTAAATCATTCGTAATTCCACTTTTGAATCCTCTACTTCCTAAAATGTCCAAATGAAAATAATTAAGTACCATTTCTTAATGATTTTTATAATTACTTAATGATTTTTATAAAATCAATAATAATTCTATCTTAATTTACATTTCAAAACATGAAAAATATGCCTTTATTGGTAGCCATCATGTATAAGTCTCCTATCAAGCAACCATAGCCTACCTAGCAATATGTAGGAAGTGCACATAGGTAGCACGTCACAGAGGATTTGGTTAGTGATTAATAGTAATATGTGCTAAGTGACATGTAATACTCCTTTCTCACTCAATCGGTGCAACTTGTACAACCTCAAATGTGCAACAGTTGGCAACTTAAGTTTTGAAACAAGATCGGTTGATTCCATATTGGTGCAGCTTTCACTATCCACGATGAAGGTGCATACCTGATCATTCATCTTACAAGTAGTATAGAATAAGTTCTCTCTCTACTCCTCCTCTTGCGAGGGCTCGACGTTCATAGTGTGTCAAGCAACCACTAGTAACTTGTCTAAGTCCTAGGCAAACATGTCTTCCTCAATCAACTCTTTCTTGGCATTTTCTTTCTTGACAAGAACCTCCTCCTCCTAGGGTTCCTTATCTGTACTTTCTACTTCTAGCTTTGGGATGTCTCCTTTGATAACCATTGTCCTTCGATTCAGGCATTGAGCAGCCATGTGTTTAAACCCTTGACACTTGAAACACTTGATCTGGTTGGTCTTCCTACTAGATCCTTACCCCTTCTCATAAGTTTGGGTCGGCACTTCACCATCAAGTTAGCCTTTCTGCCTGACTCTTACATCAACCTTCTGCTCTACTCTATACTCGACTAAGCTCGGTGACTTGCCTATCCTGGTTGGCTAGTTAGCATCCTCGCCGGTACTTGTCTCTTTCTTTGCCTCTTTATTCGTTGGGCAATCCTAATAGCTTCATCCATTATGTTAAATCGTTGGAGCTCCATAATGTCTCGAATGTCTCCTCTCAACCCAGTAACGAACTTTGAGATTGTTCGAGTTGGTGGTTCCTCTACTTCGTAACAGATCATGAGCATTTGAAACTCTTGAACATACTCATCAATAGTTCGACCTTCTTGTTTTAGCTCTTAAAGCCAAGTGAAAGTGTCTTGAAGATAAGTTTCTGGCATGAACCTGTTTCTAAGTACTCTCTTCATCTTGAGCTAAGTGTTAATCTCTCGGTATCCCTCTTGTCTTCTCATGGCTTGAAAATTCTTCTACCACATGACGGCATATCTGAAGAACTCAACAACAGCAGTTCTCACCTTCTCATAATCCTTATATTGATAGTAATCAAACATACGCTCCACCTTCTCTTCCCAATTCAGATACTCATCAGCATTCCCAAATCCATTGAAACTCGGAATTTAAAGGTTCACATGTTTGGATGCTCTGAGGATTCGTACATTCTTCTTCAAAATACTCTTCTTCCTCTTCATCAAGCTCTCTCAGGTTTATCCTTTACCTCGCTCATCCACCAACCCCTCCACCATGAATGAGTTGAGCGGGGTTCTAACCTCTAACAGGTTGAGTAGATTGTGGAGTGTTTTGTGCGGCCTCAGTAGGTTAACAAGACAGTGCATGAATAGCTCGAGTTGAATCTACTAAGAGGTTAATTACCTCATCAAGTCTTTCGTCAATGCTTCTGGGAGTTCCCTAAGATTGTCGCCTATGGTGGACAACTCTACTGTTATCATCGGTACCAACATTCATATTTACGTTTGTCATTTTTCTTTACAGATTCAAAGCTCAAACAAACACTTTAGGAAGTTAATAGTTAACGATACAATAGTCAAATGAATATGGTAATGTGCTCTATTTTACACACGTAAAATAGAGTATAACAGAACTTCAAAAAGAACTACTACAGTTCATACACAACCTCTACTCTAATATCAAGATGTTGTGAACCGTGACTAAGAATAGACAAAACCAGTTGCTGGATGGGTCCAAGCTTGCAAAAGGCTCGAAAAAGGATTAATGGGGAAAGTGCGAAAGGGCAAAAATGAAGAATGAAATAGTAAGCAAAACCCACAAACAACTCTAGAGGATATAATGTATCAACGGAACTTTTGAAGACTCACTGCACAATTCGATGTGATACACAAATTGGTCCAGTGACGTTACTCGTCACCTAATTTTGCTTAAGGGAAAGGATAAGAGTGATGCTAATAGTAAACAAATAGCGTTTATACAATGAAGAAAAGTATTCAAAAGTGTATTAAGAATGATCTGATGTCCTCATAGTTATAAGTACAAGGGTATTTATACCCTTAAGTTAGAGTAACCTGCCTAAAAAGGGAAAGAAAAAAGAGCATTTTCTAAGGAAGTAAAGATCATGATACAAAATGGTAAAAATGATTATATAAGAAGAACAATAATTAGTGCAACTAATTTTACACATGATACTGTACACGTGGCGATACTACATTAGCAAAGTTGTTAGAAAATGCAGATAAAAAGTACGGATAGCCGGTTTGTTCAAGCAGGGATGGCTTCGTCAGTTCAGAGTCTCTCTTTCTTAACTTCTCGGCAAGGAAGATGCTGAGTAATTGGTCTACTCAGGTACGAGAAAGTAATTGTCAATTCGATATACTACAAAAAGGTGGGCGGTCGTATGGTTCGGCATGATGGGTGACTCGACCTCGGTAGAGGTTAACTAGAATAGAGCTAGACCTAGGGTTCGGCTGCGAGTTAGAGGTCCAACAGCGTAATTCCCATTAGAATCATGTGTAGAATCTGTTACACCAATGATTATTTTCCTTAAATATTCATTTTTACCCTTTTGTATCTTATACATTACTTCCTTAGGAAATATCCTTTTTATCTTTTCATTTTTAGGCAAGTTACCTTAACTTATGGATATAAATACCCTTGTATTTGTAGCTAAAAAAAAAAAAAAATCAATCATCATTAATACACTTGAGTATTTCCTTCCTTGTGTAAACACTGCTTGTTTACTCTCGACATCACTTTTATCTTAACCTTTGAGTAAGGCTAGGTAGGGAGTAACCTCACTGGACCGATTTATACATCATATCGAATTGTGTCGTAAGTCCTCGGAAGTTCTATTGGTGTATCATATCCTCTGAAGCTATTTGTGGGTTTTTACTTACTTTTTCATTCGTATTCATCCTTTCACACATTCCCCATTACTTCTTTTTCAAGCTTTCGGCAAGCTTAGACTCATTCAATGATCGGCCTTATTTGTTCTTGGTCATGGTTTGTAACACCTATCCTGGCTCTACCCAATCTTGACAAACCATTTGAGTTGGAATGTGATGAGTTAGGCATTAGAATTGGTACCATCCTGATGCAAGAACAACGATCAGTTGCCTAATATAGTGAAAGGCTTAGTAGTGCTGTATTGAATTATTTTGTGTACAAGAAAGAGTTATACTCTCTTTTTTTAACTCTTATTATCTGGCAACACTATTCATTGTTATGAAAATTTGTTATTTACACTGACCATAAGTCATTGAATCATCTTAGGAGTTGGAACAAACTTTTGAAGGGGTAAACCAAGTAGGTAGAGTTTATGGAAGGGCTTTCATATGTAATTTGAAACAAGAAAGGAAGCACCAATGCGGTTGCCAATACTTTATCATGTTGGCAAACCTTGCTGACTACTTTGAAGATGAAATTACTAGGATTTATCACTAAGCAATATGCTTGTAACCCTCATTTTGGTCTTATTGTAGAGAAGTGCAGAGACGAAGTTGCTATCAAAGGTTATTATGTTCGAGATGGTTATCTATTCAAAGAAAGAAGGTTATGCATACCTAACTATTCCATACGTGAGCTATTAATGAGGGAAACTTATAGTGGTGGATTATCTAGTCATTTTGGAGAGACCAAAACAGCTAATCTGTTTAAAGGAGAGTTTTTACCGGTCTGGTTTAGCCAAGGATATCTATAAGGAAGTTGGAAGTTATGAGGTGTGTAAGAGAGCTAAGGGGGAAAGAGAGTCCTATGAAGAGTATATGTTCTTACCAACACCAACTCTACCTTTGGCTAATATTAGTATGGACTTTATCCTAAGGTTGCCTTAAACATTTAGGGGAAAAGATTTGATCCTTATTGTAGTAGATCGCTTCAATAAAATGGCATACTTCATACAGTACCATTAAACTAACGATGCTATATATATTGCTGACTTATTTTTGCAGGAAGTTATCTAACTATATGAAGTGTCAAAAACTATTGTTTCAGATGGTACAAAATTCTTGAGCTATTTTTAGAAGACTCTTTAGCGAAGACTAGGGACCAAACTTGTGTTCAACTCCAACAGCCACCCTCAAATTGATGGCCAGACTAAAGTAGTGAATAGGATACTAGGTAATTTACTTAAAGCTGTCATGGCAAAGAATTGAAAGGGTTAGGATCTATGTCTACTCGTTGTGGAGTTCGCAAACAACCAAACCATCCACAACACCATTGGGAAGACCCCATTTGAGGTTGTATATGGTCTCAATCTCGTTAATCCCCTAAATCTAATCAATACCCCTACAGCTGCTGAAGAGAGTTAATCTAATATCAACTAGGCTTAAGAATTGCAAGAGCTACATTAGTTTGTGATAAGGAAGGTTGCCAAGTTCAACCAAAGACAACAACAGATTGGTAGTCGAGGCCAATGAAGTATTTCTTTCAGTCTAGGAGACTTGGTATGGATTCACCTAAGTCAATAGTGATTTCTGCACCCGAGACAAAATAAGCTATCTTTATGAGCTAATGGTCCATTCAAGGTCTTGAAGAAGATCAACTACAATGCCTACTAGATTGAACTGCCTGAGAACTATGGTGTTTCTTTCACTTTTGATATGTCTAAACTAATTCCCCACCAACCAGAAGAAGAAGACCCTGCAAGAGCACAAGAAGAATAAGAACCACCAACCACTTCAAATTTGGGGTCAAATCTTTTTTACCCCCAAACAGATGATAGGAATTAATACGAGGCAAGCGCACTTATTAAATTATAGTAAAGTGGATTATGAGTTTGAATGTCGATACTTTAAAGACCTCCGATACTAATACTAACCTTAGCTCTATTATTTAATCGAACAAGTTCAATTCAAGAACTCAATTCTTTAAACTCAAATTTGCAGTAGCTAATCAATTTAATATCAAAAATTAAATAAGAAAGAAAAATATTAAAGATTAACTTTAAGAATCATCGTTGTACTTAGATCTTGATTTCCTAGATCTATACATGCAACTTTCCTAAAAATAATTTAATTAAATCTTTAATTTCTTCTTGACTGAGAGAACTCTTTTCTAAAATTAATAACTTTCTCAAGCTTATTAACCCTAATCTATAGATTATCTAATAGAATCGCTTCCCTATAGTGTAATCCAAGATCACATTAATTGTATAGAAAATTCTCTTAAAAATATAATATTAAAGTTAATATTATATTTTTAGAAAAGTCTTGCAATTTATCTCTAACATTGCAAAAACTCTCATCAATTATGTTAAACCTAAGTATACAAGAAATCTCTTGATCTTCTCATATAATATCAAATTTAAATTAATAACCTACAAAATTATTAACCTAAACATGTAAGAACACATGATTGATTCAAAAGAAAATAAAAATCTTTATTAGATCTAAATAAAATCAATCGTCATATGCAATATCTAGGTTCATAAGACCTATATACTACAAATCTACTCTTTATACATCATAAAATAGCAAACTAAAATCAAAGAATAGAAATGAGTAGAAGAAAGAATCATGAAAATCTACAAAGGTAAAATCTTGAGTCTTCTCTTTGCCTTGTACACTTGAATTTCCCTTTGCCTTGTACACTTGAATTTCTCTTTACCTTGCTCACTTGAACTTTCTTTCCTTGAAAAACTCTCAAAAAATCTATGTATATTCTATTCTCTCCCTTAAATAAACCCTAATAAGGCTTTATATATGAAGAGATAAAAAAAAAAAAGAGGCCGACTAAAAAAAACATGACCAAGGACACCACTATGTCTTTTGGTCACGTCATTAGCTATAATTCATGGTCGCATCTTTCTTTCTTTCTTTTTTTTTTTTTTAAAAAAAAGGAAACAATATGACCAAGGACATGGTCATGTCTTTTGGTCGTAACCTAAGCTGTAACAGTTGAAAACAAGCTCTAAATTTGCTTAAAAATGACATAGTCATGTCGTTCGGTTGTGTGGATTTTCAAACCTTCATAACTTGCTCATTTTAGCTCCGAATTAAGTAAAATTTATTTCTATCTTCTCATTTTCTTGTGTAAATCATTTCAAAACCTAGAAAATAAAATTTTACTCATTTAAGTATCATTGTCTAAAGATAAACTTAAATTTCAAGGGAAAATCATGAAAAATCACTAATTAAAGTATAACTATTTTGGAACTCATTAGGAATCAACTTTCCGAATCGATCACGCATAGTTGACCTAGAGGACTCTAAGGACTCACGTGGAGCATATTACCTCGAAGCCTTATCTTAGACAAGGATTACTATCCCGACCTTCATGTTTCACTTTATTACCGACCTAAATACTAAGCTCTCACATGTGCCAGCGAAGTTCTTAAAGCTACCAAGTAGACATGCTGACTTGCCAAGCATATAGACCGACTTATCAAGCAACCTTGCCATGATACAAACAACATCCAAGCCTACTAACCACAAACGACTATCAGAGCCGATCTCTAAAGCCAACCACCAACACCATATCCTAGTTTAAGCTAAATACTCTTAATGACTGATTGACTAGGATTAGATCAAGTTGACTTTGGCTTTGAACTCTCTTTTACTCATTTCATCTGAATTATACTATATTTCAGAGCGCCAACTACCATGCAACACGTATCTTTTGATATAACTTGCCAAAAGAATTCTTTACTTTTCTCATACTGAACATTCTTTGTCTTTTTTACCCTTTTTAGTATATTTCATATATTCCAATTGTAAATTACCATTTTTATCTTTTCATACATTCTTGTAACCCTAATGGGGGCTGGTGAATTGCCATTATCCTTTCAACTCTTATCTATTCCTTTTAACAAGGAGTAGTGGCAAGTGTCTCTGTAGTTCGAACCAGTGAGCCATATCTAACGGATTGTAGGCTAAGTAGGATCAATTGGTGTGTCATATCCAATTGATAATTGCTCGAACTTTGCTAGTTTACTTTGCTTTCTTTTGGTTCTGTTTGTTGTGGTACTCCTCTATGTGTCCAACCTTGGAAATGCACCAATTCTGCTCTCAAAGCCACTTGAATAGCATCATTTAAGGTTTTAATTTCTAGAGAATTGACATATCTAGCAATTTCCTAGCTCAATCCTCTTAAGAATTGAGATATAATAGAAGAACGAGACTCATATAATTCACATCACCTCAAGAGAATCTTATATCCTTGTGCATACTTTTTAACATCCATGTGATCTTACCTCAAGGTTGGTAATTTCTCATATAATTCATCCTGATAATGAGGTGGGGCAAATTTTCTTTTCATCAAATGCTTCATTGTACTCCATGTATCAACTTTCGCATCCAAAAGTCTTTGTTTCTTTGTATTTTTCCACCATACCTTAGCAAAGCCTCTAAGTTGCTCACTAGCTAGATCTTATTTCTCATATCCAGAATATGGACAATCTAAGAAAATTTTGTTCAATTGATATTCCCAATCTAAACACTCAATGAGAAGTCCATACCTATCAAATTCTAATATTCTGGATCTTAAGTCCTTGTAATTATAGTCATGACCATATTGACCTTTATAAGCCATGTTAAAATATTTGAAATTTCAAAACCACAAGAAATTTAAGGTCATGTGTAATTTTCAACAGCTTGACAAAAGACACCATGTAGTGTACGGAAGTACGATTGTAAAAGTTGTAAAGTAATAGCTCAATAACTTGATTCAAGCGGGATAGCAATTGCCGACTAGGTTTTTAGCTGCATAAGACTCTGCCAATTAAGGAATTTCTTTCTCCATACATGAACACAAGTAAGACAGCTCACATTCATGTTTTTCCTAGCTCAACTAGTAAGAACTTGAACCCAAGGATTGCAGGGTCAATTGTAGGGGTAGTTCCAAGCTTGTAGAATGCTTAAAGAACGAAATGGGAATCTTACAAAAATGAGAAAAGTAAAACAAGCAAACCCACGAATAGCTCCAAGGATATGATGCATCAGGGAACTTTTAAGGACTCACGACACAACTCGATATGATATATGAGATGATTCGGTGAGGTTACTTGCCACTAGTCTTGTTTAAGGGTTAGGATAAGAGTAAAGTAAGTAAATAAGCTAACTAGAGTAATGTTTACAAAAGCATATTTTCAATATTCTAAGATACGATGATATAGGTGATTCTTACAACTACATGTATAGTAGGTACTAAAGTTGAAAAGATTAAAAGGGTAATGTCCCAAAAGAAGTAATGTATAAGGAAAAACAAAAGGTATGAGTGAAAATTCAAAATAATAAATGATTAGTGCAACAAAATCCTTTCACATAGGTTTAGACATGTGGCAATAGCTTACTGGAGATGCTTTTGGTAAAAAATGGCAAATGGTACAATTAGGATGGATGTTGTCGAGTAGGGTGCCAAGCAGAGATACTGAGTAGACTTGGGTTCGTCCAAGAAGAAGTGATTGTAGATGTGTGCTAAAACTCTTGGCTTCTTGACACCAATATTGTTGAGCTAAAAGATAGCTCGATCATGGTTAAGTAGATGTATGAAGGATTGAGACGTCGATAAAGCATAAATTAAGTTAGCACTTGACTATTAAGAGATGTGTAGTTACTTAACTTGGCATAAGGAATTAGTCGACAGTGAAGATCAGCTCGACTTAGGTAGGAGCTAGTCGAAACATAAGAATTCATCTTGTAAGTCCCTCTAAGCATTAGGCTTAACTGCGGGTTAAAGGCTCAATAGTTTAATTCTTATCATCCTCATCGGGTTGATTTGGATTTGGGATCAAATCCAACTGGTCTTCGTTTAGTTCTCCTTCAGTGTGATATGGGCTAAGGTTAGCAATATTAGATGTGTCAGAGATTCCATAATCATTGGGTAATTCCAATTGGTAGGTATCATCGTTGATCTTTTAGAGTTTTTCAAAAGGGATTTTCAGCATAGGTGAACAACTTACTTTTTCTCTTGCTCGGGAATCTCTCTTTACTCAAATGCAGCCATACTAAATCTCTAAGCTAAAACTGTGCTTATTTCCTTCCTTTTCTCCTCTCTCATATCCTTTTGGCAACTTGATTAATCTACCAAGTAACTTTCTTGTAGATCTACTGAAGAGACTATCCTCTAGCTGTTGCGTTAGGATCTTTTTGTTCAGACATGGGTACAAAGGTATGGTTAAGGGGAAGCCTTGGGTTGAAGCTATAGATGACTTTAAACGTAACTACTAGTCCAAATTTTAAAAATACTAATAATTTGTACCCTAAATTTGGTGGTTTTACAAAATATGAGTAATAATCTACTCAGCATAGCTTTTCAAAGCATTTCTTACTCAAATTTAGCAAACAAGCTCACAATAGGTATTAATGGGTGTAGATGGTAAGGTGTTAGGTGATCATTTTGAATTTTAGGATAAAAACTTATCATATAACATTCAAGAAACACCCTTAATCTCATAAAGGCATACATCATAAATATAATGATATGGTATGAGCTTACTTAAGGATATAAGGTAGTTTAATCCAGTTACATATGACTGATGGATATATGAAATAGTAGAATTTAACTCTTATTTGATAGTAAAGGACTATGGGAAAAAAAAAAGAGTTGAGATTACCTTAAAGTCAAAAGAAGATGAATGGAAATATAAACAAAAAAGGAGAGGTGTTAAACGAAATGAGAGTTAGAAGAGTAGGTTAGTAATGTGTAAATGTGATTAGGTCTTAAGTATATGTTGAGTTAAAAAATACTATAAATAATTTTGTTCAATATTATTAATCGAGAATTTCATAGGGCGGTACATAATGTACAAGAACTTATTCCATGTATATATTAGAGCACAAGTTTTAAGATTGTATAAAGCATGGAGATGATATACCCTATACCTTATCTTATGAGAGTAGTTTTTAGAAAATTGAAACCAATACCTCTTATGACCTTTACTACTCACCTAACCATATATAGTAAAATAGATTCCAAATCTCAACATGGCTTACCCATATGGCACATTTATGTGAGGAGAATTCTCTTTAGGTTGTTGAAGCATTAGTGATTTTGATTATCTGTTTCTGGTGTTTTATAATTTTTTAGTATATGTTCATAAGATTAGTGTTTCAATATCTTTAAGTGTTTGAAACTACCATTAAAATTTAAAAATTGATTATAGTATAAAGAACTATATTTAAGTTTTAATCTAGCACCAAAATTTGGGTATCACGATATATATGCTTTGGTTTAAGGAGAGTGCTTGAATAATAGTCAAGTATATTTCTATACTTTCATGTTTACATTATTTACTATAATTCAGAGCTATAGTTTGCAGCCTAACCAAAACAACAATTGCAATAATAGCATATCCAAATATAATATTATTCCTCTCTAAAGAAGTCATGCTATCGACATAGTTGCAATCTAACCAAAATAAGTTTTCGTGATATTTTGTTGAGTTCACAAACGTTTATCCATCAAAGAGATATAGCTCTTCACTTAAGATTTTTATATTATTGTGTATTATGCAAAAGTGTGAAGAAATCTAATATAATCCTAAAAAGATGTTATTAATCTCTTTAAAAATTAGTAAGATACTATTTGAGGGAACTTAAGAGGGAGATTCCATAGACGTATGATTTAGAGATAAGGTAAGATTATGGGAATTATTAACCTCTATACAAATTTTTCTTCAAATAGTAGAAGTATAGTGTGAATAACCATATCTCTAGCCACAAGTTGGAAGAGTGGACTGATGCATGAGGTGAAACTACTTATATACGCTTACTTGATTTTATAATCCCTACACTATTTATTTTCTCACAATTTATTTATTGTGTATAATATATTGCTTGAATGTTTGAGTGATTACAGACTACACAATTTATCATAATCATCTACACAAGATTAAGTTTAAGATCAAATGCATGTTTGATAAGTGAATCTACTAGAAAGTTTGAATTGTTATTGCTTTTCACTTGCAAATATCTTATTTAAGTTTGTTAATATTTCTAATACATCAAGAATTAAGAATAAGTCTACCATAGGTAATTGATATTGAATATCAATAAGTAAAAATTGATCAAGTATTGAAATTCCACAATAATCAATTCAACCCCCTATCTTAATTATTCACTAGGACCAATAACCAACTCAGTACTTGCAACCAAGCTTAGCTAAGTTAAGACATTGCAAAACAAGTTGGGAAAACTCACATCACAATGAGTAGATATAAATCTACTATAAACACATAAGTATCCACTTATTTGAACTTGCCAATAGCTCAAGACCTATGCTTTAACGTAAGGTTCTTTTCCACTTAGTTCACCCAGGAAATATATATACAATACCTAGATAAGTTATATGTTAAGTGTAACCAATTTAGTAGTTTACCAATGTCTAAGGTTTAAAGATGGAAGTGTTTCTTATGTTCTCTTATTTAGCATCTAACTTAATCTTTGAAGCATCCTCTAAGTTAAGTTTATAATGTTCTTAAACAAGTATCTTCTAACATACATTCTGAGTCCATACTAGTTAAGAGTTTTTCTCGTAACCTTTGATTTAGGCTTTGAGTGAAATCCTGTATAAACTTAGTTTTCACATCCTCTTATATCCACTAAATTACCCTAAAACACAACATGACTTACTTGTACTTATAACTAGCACACTCATCAATGTGGTAAGATCTAATAATTTAGTCACAAACTTTTCTGTTACATTAATCTCATAATGGTACAAATTATAAACATAATGATATAGGAGCTTACTTGAGGATATAAGCTAGTCTAATCTAGTTATATATATGAGTGATAGATATTTGAAATGGTAGAGTTGAACTCTATTTGATAACGAAGGAATATGAAAAGAAAAAAAGAAAAAAAGAAAAAAAAACAAGAGTTAAGATTACCTTAAAGTCAAGAGAAAATGAATGGGAATAATAATTAATTAAGCAGAGGTGTTAAAAGAAATGAGAGAGTTAAAAGAGTAAGTTAGTAATAATACTTTGAAGAAAATGAGAGGCATTAAAGGAGGTAATGATAAAATATACTTTAGGAACTATATTTTATGGAATAAGTAGGTACGGTTGGGTCTTGAATATGTGTTGAGTTAAAAAGATACAATATATTATCCAATTCATAAGATTAGTCGGTATCTTAAAGTGTTCGACACTAGCATTAATACAAATTTTTTTCTTTTGGTAAAATCTGACTCAAAATTTTACGCATTAACATAGTTTAAAAATAGATTATAGTTTGAAGAATTATATTTAAGTTTTATTCCAGAAACAAAACTTGAGGTATTACGATATATATGCTTCAGTTTGAGGAGAGTGTTAGAATAATTCAGTTATATTAGTGAAGTGTATTTCTATACTTTCGTATTTACATTATTTACTATGATTCAAAGCAATACAACAGCTGCAACTGCAATAATAGCCTATCCAGACATGCTATTATTCCCCCCTGAAATAGTCATGCAATCAATATAGCTACTGGTTGACTTCAATAGGAAGTGGGAAACAATGGAGCATCCACAATTACCAACTCAAAACACCTTTGTTTTTAGACTGACATTGGATGTGGCCTCATTCTCACATAAATTAGACATGCTCCAAATAATTACCTAAACCAATATGCTTGCTAAATGAACTAAGGAGCAATAGTGACCTCTATGTTACTACTAATTACAAGAATTTTCATGTTGATGATGTACGTTAAAGACAAATCAGAAAACTAAACTTGATTTTACGTGAGACCCTTCCATAAGACGGAATGGATGTATGAAAAAGATTTTTCATGACGATGTGTTGAATGCCTGAGCACCTCGAGCAACCTTGATGAAGACATCCTCTAAGGTTGTATCCACAAGACCCCAAGCATACACTGTGAACTTACGCTTTGAGTCCTCAACTGCTTGGAATACATCCGCGATCCTAACTTCATTCTTTGGGAGCTCAAACTTCTGGGTTCCAGATATATGATAAACTCTTTTAGCTCCTGGAGAGAGACGGCGAACCAAGTGTTCCACCTCTTCCTCGTAGTCGGAAGATGTTGTCATTGTAAATATGTATGAACCTCCATATCTAGCCTTTAGCTGTAACATTATAGTAACGAGTCTTTCTTAGCTCAAGGGAAAAAAAGATTACGTATATGTGATGCATGAAAGCAATCGTAAGGGTTGTACAAGACAGTTGAAATTGCATGAACAGTCCACACTCAAATGTAAGATAACATCAAACACACCTCTTTTGCATTTGCTATGCACTGCAAGCTGCCATCTACGAAAATTCCCAATCGATCACACAAAACCTCTGCCTCTTCCATTGAATGTGCTGCAAGTAATAGAGTCTCATCAAAGAAAGATACTCGAATTATGAAAATGATTTTTATGATTGACTTAAAAAAACAAAAGGGTATTGCTTCGGTTGATGCTATGTTGGATCAATGTCTCCTGAATGAACAACTATATTATAAGGTGTGTGTGCATGTGTGTTTGTGTGTATGTACGCATGAACGTGTGTGTACACGTGTGTGTGTGTGTGTGTGTGTGTGTGTGGAGAGAGAGAGAGAGAGAGAGAGAGAGAGTACTAGTTAAAATAATAACACGGTTCTGCTTAGCATGCTTCACAACGTTCCATAAGTGGTCTCTTGAAGCTGGATCTAGTCCAGTGCTCGGCTCATCCAAATAAACAACCTTTTGAAATAAAAGGAAAATTCGTTCAAAGAAGGGAACAAAAAAAAATTCAAGAGGGAAATGATGATTCCATGAATGATTATGGACAATAGAATAGAGGAATGGTACAGAAATGTACTTTAGGATCTCCAATCAGAGATATGGCAACACTTAGCCTTCTTTTCATGCCACCACTGTATTTTCCAGCTTGTTTATCAGCAACACCATTGTCGAATATGTTAAGCCTCTTGAGAGATTCTTCTACTGCCTATAACAAGTGTAAGGACAAATAAAGACTGCATTCATGTAAAAGCAAAGCTGAGAGATTCTTCTGCTGTTATCAACAACTTTGATTTTGTAAATCGTAGTACATCATATTGAAGTATACTACTATACTTGTATGGCACACAATGAATTCGAAGATATTTAGTTGGAAAGTTAGCTTAAACATCCATAGATTTACGATATTGTTTAGTGTAATAATAGCTTACTTGTGTTAAGGCAAAACCTTTGAGGTTTTTGAGCCTTCCATAGAATAGTAGGTGCTCCCTTCCTGTTAAAGTTTCCCAGAGCAAGCTTCAGGCAGAAAAAGAATAGATCAGGATATTTCTGTCAAAATAGTGAGGCAAGAAGGAAAGCAAGTTTTGTCTGGCAACAAAAAAATGATAGCTTACTCATGTTGGGGGCAAACACCCATGGAAGCATATACGCCATCCATATCAGAACGAATGTCAAGCCCCCCGACATAGGCCGTTCCAGCAGTTGGTTTTGTTAAGCCAATCATCTACGAATAGATATACATTAGAAGTGCTTATAATGAACCATAAATCGACTGATTCGATTGAAAGGGATTTATTTCCTCACTAGTTCACATAAAGAACTATATGATATAATTGTTGGGGTCGTATGCAAAATCATCCTTAAATTTATTCGTTCCCAAAATCTTCATTCTAAACTCAAGCAATGTCATACGTGGAAATTTTCGTAACTACTAAGAAAAGTCAACTCAAGGTCATTTCGATGGCCAAGAAAAGAATAAAGAAAAACCAGGGCTATTCTGCCATGAAACATAGATAAATTTAGTTGGCCCCGAAGTTTTCATACATAATTTAGGCAAATAGTTGCCCTTTTTCAGTGAATATGGGAGAGATAGCACTTCAAAGAGTTAATCAATTTAATACTTTGATTTGGAAGTGTTGCAGAAAGGTCGTTATTTAAAGGACATTATTTTGAACACTTTCCCCCTAAAGCTTCTACTTACCATGCTAATGAAAGAAGTTTTGCCAGCGCCGTTAGGACCTAACATACCGAAGCATTCCCCTCGAGGCAAAGCAAGAGACAAACCCTTAACAGCGATCTTCTCCGGATTTCCATCGCTCCCCGGATATGTCTTTTTAATATCATCACAAATGATGGAGTAGTTTAAGTTTGGTTCAAGCATGAGCTGCTCAACCTTCTCCCTCTGAAGGAGGAAAAAAAAAAAAAGGAGAGAAGTTATGCATATTGGTCTTATCTTACTGCCAACACTCCTCAATAACATTAAAGGACTGTCATCAATTAGTAATAGCGGGAAATGGACATATAAATCGATTCAGTCAAGTCTCAGCCTAAAGTTGATGTTGTTAATGTTGAGGTTAGCACCAGAACCATAAAATCCAAAAGCTTCTAATATTAACATGGTATCAAAGCTTGAAATCATTTCAAAATAATTTTACTCCCATTTAAGTAAATCGTTCTCTTCATATAATGTGGATTAATATATTTATTATTTTACATTCTCTATCACTTGTGAATTGTGACCTTGATGAAGCTCATGATGTGGATGACATAAGGTGAAATGAATGTACAAGCATTTGGACACGTGACCTCCTACTTTAATTTCATGTTGAGATAAACAAAACAACCAGCAAATCTAAAAGTTAAACTTTTAGATTAGATGGTTGTATCATTAAACTTTTCAGTTAGTTATGATCCTACGTAGACAAATCCCACCAAGATATGGGAAAAAAATATTCATTGCATCTTTATTTAGATGGACTAACAGATTATAGATGATTGCGTGACAAATAAGTTGCCTATATTTATTTAAACCAATATAAAAGAGATCTAATTAATATGCATTGTACTTAAATGCATCAACATTTAAATTCTTTCATTACAACCATAATGTTGATAGCTCATCCCTTCATTGAAAGATTATGGAGAAATTTTTACCTCTTGATGAACATCAGGTTTTTCCATGGAAATGGAGAGTTTAGGTCCATGCCTCTGCAAACTAGTAGGACTTTTTTGAAAACCTTTCAAGAAAAATAGAGGACTCTTTCTAGATGTTTTAACTTGGTCGACATAATATGCAAAAAGATTCACCAAAAGCCACTCAATAGACATGATAATTAGGATTTCTTTCATCCCATTTTCAGTATCACTCAAATCACTCCAGCTCATGCCACTTTGATACTGTGTAAACTCATAGAGTCCTCGATACAGTGAGAAACCTGGATAGAGTTCCATCACAATAACCCAAACTCCTGCGATGATGAAAGATTAACTGCTAATAAATAGATCAAATACAAGAATAAGATAAATTGCAAATAACCTCCATAAATTTTAACTTAGATTTAGATTTAGATTTACCCCCTAAATAATTAAATGTTGCAAATCAACCACAACCCCCACCCTCCCACAAACCCCACCCCCAAAAAAGTAAAATAAAATAACATGGCAAGATAAAAAGACATTTCCATTTTTACTTAAAAAAGCCACCCTTTGGTCAAAATTTAACAGGTCTCATAATACACTTTGATAAGTTCAAGAGGTATTTCTGCATTAAAATTCGAAATTTGATGGGTCATTTATAGTTTTTAGAGTTATTTACAAATTTATCAATTTTTAAGGAGATGATTCGCAATTTTTAAGGATAAATCTGTATCCAAGTCAAAGTTTAAGGAAGTTATTTGTACTTTTCTCTTAGACTAAATGATGATAAACAATCAAACTGTTGTATGATATTATAGAAAGGAACAAAAGAATGTTTTGCAGGGAACTGTAAATCATACTTGGAAATTCTACGTCATCTACTAAGAGCTCAAAAAGAAAACGTCCTAAGAGCCCAGTTCCAAAAACGCATACGTAGCCTAGCACTGCAACAAACTATAATCAACTCACTTCAAGTTGTATATTGACCATGTAAGTTAACAAAATATGATAGGTACATGAGTGAAAGAGTATATGTTGATGCCTTACCTGTGATAGTCTTTGTATTTGAAGAAAACGCAACAAGCAAAAAGGCCATTGCAATTTGTAAGTTAATATAGATGAAATAAAAGACAACTTGGATAGTATAGTCATTTAGTATGAATATATCCAACCCTGTAGGCAATTCGACTGATTAGAAATAACTTCAACTCAATCCAAGGAAAAAGGAAAGAAGAAAAGAGATGGTTAGTTAGGTAATACCAGTCAATGAACCAAAGCCTACAAAAACCAACATGAATATCAAAGATACGCAAAGGAAATAAGCATATGTAATCAACCAATACGGTCCATCACCAAGGCCATGCATTTTCATCATAATTCTTAGTCTCTGCTGCTTCTCATAAACAAGTTGTGTTGCGAAAACCTACCGCATGAAGTGAGGAAACTATCAGTGGCAGAAAGCATCACAGGCAAGAACCTCAAATCCTATGTACACGAGTATACAGCTACAAACACAGGTTGTAAGAATTTGCCAAAGGAATTTATGTGGCGATTCTTCTAAGAATTAACCTTAGTAAGTGTGAATAAATGAAGTTAAATTTGCTAAGTGTTGCATGACTACTAATATCCTTTCATCACGATGGACCATTTAACCAATACAAGTTCATTTTGGCCCAAGGCACCCTGATTCATATCAGGAGACATGACCATGAAAGAATTCCGGGGAGGATGTGCCCCTTCCGTCAATGCACTTTTTTCAGACCAAAAAAATACAATGAATCTCTTAAAATATTCGCCATCACCTGATTTCCTAGTGGTGCTTGAGAACTTCTTCTAGCATCGACTTTGCTTCTTTGTCACAAACAAAGAAAAGTAAATAACTCACGACTTTTGTGCGCCAGTTTCGACAAGTCAAAATGGCTTACAGGAAATAGTTGTAAGATGACCCACGTGAAGAAGATTGGTCCAAGTCCAGCATCAACTCTAATGTCCATGTTTGGTGGAACCATAGGTCGGGGCATATCCTGGAGAGAATCAAATAGCATCTTCGTATCTGGCCCCATTAAATATTTGAGAAAGGCATTTGATGCCTGCATATGTTTAAGATGAGAATGCCGAAGTATTATCATTTTTTTTTTTTTTTTGGGGGGTGGGGGGGGAATGGTGGTGGTCAAAGAAAGTCGTTCAAACAAAAAAAAAAGAAAATTGTAACGGCGATAGATGTCATTAAAATATTCAATCAAGAAGTGGAGTACTAAAGTTCTTCACAGTTGCATCATCAATCCAAAGGATGCAATTTGATACACAAAACATAATCGTGCATAACTTATATAAAATAAATGGCACACTCCAAAAGCTTTTACATGTAATTAGTAATACTAATTATGATAAAAGCATATTCGGTACCGAGATCAAATTAGGACTTTGCATCCCGATTCATCAGTGAAAAGCTGTCTCCCACTCTTGAATTACCGGAGCAAAAACTTCACGCAAGAGTTGATGCCCAAAGTTAAACTGAGAATTTCTCTTTAATAGGAGATCCAATTGGTTTTCTGTAGAGATGGAAGATCCAACTACCTGGCTTTAATTAATTTGTAAATTCTTCCCCAGCTAGTTAAACGAATGAAATTGGCAGACATCGCCATATGCTTGCAAATTCTTTCCCTCAAAAATGGGAAAGAAAACTTCGATTAAGGCTGAAGGAAATATTGTAAGTGATGAAACGCTTAAACTTTTATCACATTCAGATAGACCTGCTAATTCTTTCTTTATATTTATGTGCTCTCCAATAGGGAATAAAAGCAGTGGCAGCATCCACAACTGCATAATAAAGATGTAGGAGTTTTGGTCATTGCGAAAATTATGTCAATTCTGACAAGCCCCAAGGCCTCGAATTGTTCTGAAGTAAACAGAGTCATCAAACACACACACACACACATATAAACAGTCGAGTAAGCCTATTTTAAGACTTTCTTTTCTGATTTAACCCTTCTTTTTTATACACATTACATTAGAATAACATTGACTTTAAAAACCAAAAGTGGGAGCTTTAAGTATTTACCAAATTCACAGATCGGAGAATCCACGAGGCAGGCCCAGCCGCCAGAGGTTCAATCTTGTAAGTTGAGTTATACCAGATGCTCACATTGAATTTGCCACCATTCGAGTCTTGAAAATCATAGGCTGAGAAAAAACAAGGAAAAGTATTAAGCTTTTCATGTTGCACGTTGACTAGATAAAAAGTATTATACATTTGGGAATCTAATCTCAAAGGACAGACCTGCAACGATTTCATTGATTTCCCCTTCTCTGTTTCCTTTTTGATAACCCTTGTATAGTTCACCATTGACATCGGAGGAGCTATTTCTCCACAAATAGAAACCTTCAATGCATTCCAACCCTCCTTTCACAAGCATAAAAGAGAAAATTTATGAATACTACTCCTTGCATAGACTTCCATGCCATCAAGTGATAAATTTTAGATCCTAAGCCATCCAATCTAAATGCTTATGTTATATAATAAATATAATAGTTTACACCGTATTTGTAAGTTTAAACTTTTAAATAAGACGGTTGTAGTACTAATCGTATCGGTTTAAACTAGTAGGTTAACCCATGCTATGATAAATTTCACGTTACATAACCATTTGATCCAAAAAATCAAACCTAGGGTTAACAGTAGATGAATCTTGAGAACATAGTTGACAAGGATAAAGTAGAAAAGAGTTTGGATCAACATTGTCAAGCCATATATGGCCATTTTTGTAACTTGGAAAGGTCACTCTTAAATGCTTAGCCCATCAATTACATCCTTTCCTTTATAATGTTAAACACCAACATCCCATCCCATTTAATCATGCATATGTGAGATTTTGGTCCAGCAATATATGGAAATAGATCTCAGCAACATGCGAAAAAGGGATAAGGAAGCAAGATTACCCAATGTGTCTTTCCCATTTGTTGAGCACCGGGGTTGAATATAATAAATTTTCTCTTCTCTTTCTAAATTCTCTTCTCTGGACTGTCACGTTCCAAAAGCATAAAATGATACGTAAAGCATGTGTGTTACAATTGCTCCAGCCAAAAACAAATTACGTGAAGAAAGAATTACCACGGAACAGGACTTAGAAAACCTACCAGGACTAAATCTGAGGAATCTACAGGGGTAGGACTGGAGAACATATATTTCGCCAAATCTAGAAAAAGATTATGTCGCGGGTGAAGTTAGGACAACAGATTTATAAGAAATTCATAGGATACATATCTCAAGAAAAAAAAAAAAACATATATATTCGTATCCTAAGGTCTTCTTCAAAAGTTATATAGAGAATTATACTTGTTCCAAGAGTCCGATTATTTCCTGTGAAAAGCATGGTCACAGGACATGACCGGTTATTCCTTCTGCAGGAACCGTCGGGCAGGTCGGTAAAAGGTATTGAATCGCTTCTCACAGCACGAAATTCAGGTGCTGGTATGTTCAACGTTGTTAGCAATTCCTCAGATTCTCTTAAACAATCTCCACCAGTTTTACACCCAATCGCAGCTTTAGCTTCCTCTGTGTATTTGTCAAGTGTGGCTTGCAGAAAAGCAATTATTAAAATAAGAAGCAAAGGAGACAAAACCAGCCGAATGTTCGTCTTCTTGTTTCGTGCCTGCAGGAATGGAGATTAACAAACACTATCATCAAATCATCAATCACTAACTCTTGTGAATTAGAAATTTCGAAAATTAAATCCATCAGCATACAATTCGTGTATTAAGAAGTACGGCGCGACATGTATTATACTTTTGATTCACAAAATTGTATCCATAACGGTAAAAATATAACCACATTGTCCTTTTGCAAAGTCGAATCATCCATATTTATTATTTGAATGCTTAGACAACTTGTATACCCATGTAAATCTATATTCCTGCACGTAGATAGATAAAGTATTTCCAATGGTAGCAACATCAGTAAAAGCTTCGTTGATACTTTTCATTTCCAGAACGCTTCATGTTCAGGAATCCAACAGAGAGAATATCAATTTATCCCCACTCTTGTAAACCTTATACACCAAGAAACTAAAACTCCAAAAAAAAAAAAAAAAGAGAAGAAGAAGAAGAAGAATTCAACAGAACCTGCAAAGCCAAGTCTTTTCTGAGTAAAGCATTTGCCTGAGTCCAGAAACCTGATGTCCCCGCCATTACTGTTTATTACTTTCTCTCTCTCTCTAAAACCTGTCAGGTACATGTGTTATATATTAATATACTGTAAGTATATAAACGTATGCATGTGAATATGTGACCTTTAAGTTTCTCGGTAAACAAACAGAAAATCCCCCGCCAAAAGAGAAAGATCCTATCACCTGTTCTCTTTGCTTGAGCTCTCTCTCTCTCTCTCTCTCTCCTTCTTTCCTTTCTTGTACCAACAACAATAACGCACTCCATTTGATGATCCTTTAATTTGTTATTTGTTATGTTAGGTGATAAAGAACATATGTTGTACCTCTGGCAAGACAGACACAAACACATACAGCAACAACAGGTAATATCTGTTGCTCCATTGCATCCGTTGTGTAAAATGAAAATGACCCCTTTGCCCTTCCGTTTTGTACTTTATTATTATTATTATTATTATTATTTATTCTAACTTTTGCATGTAATTATTAGAGAAGCATAGCATATCCATGCAAATCTTTAGAATATTTTGTATAATCTTCATATTCTACACCACGATTGCATCCTTAGTTAGTTTTAAAAAAAAAAATGGAAAAGGGAAAATAAGGAAATGTATACCTTAATCCCTTTCATTTATCACACTTGACTTGCCAAATTAAACATTTCTTCCACCATTAATAAGCACTAATTGATTATGGTCTTGTTAGACACACTAGTTAAAAAAATATTTAATTTTTTTTTCCTCAACTACATCATATTATAACTTTAAAAAGAAAGAATTGAATTTAGTCTATTCCGATAATATTAATGCCACTAGATTACAATAATAGTGAAAGTTTATTTTTCTAACAAACACATTAATAATTATATAACATTAGTATATATATTTTACAATGTTTACAAAATAGGTGAATAAAAATCATCTAATTTTCTTATTAGTTGTGTTAGATAAGGCAAATTTATAGGTTTTTTTTTTCCATGAATACAATAATTGATGATTTTATATAATAGAATATTTTAATATGTGAACCAAATTAATGACTTTATACATCACTATGACATGTATGCTACCTATGAATACCATCTTTTGCCAACTTCCTTTTATATATATATATGAGGGAGAGGTAGCAGGAGATTTGTATCTTAGCTATTTACTTCCTAAAGTAGCTTGATGGCACCAAGTTTTGATCTTCCTTGAATTTTCTTCAAAAATGCTACATTAGCAATACTACTAATTAGTAATAACATTCATATCTAGATTTCTTTCTCTCTCCCAAAAAGGATATTTTTTTTTTTGTTGTTTTAACTCCACTGTAATTAGGCCAAACTTAAATCTATATCAAGTTAAACTCAATGCATGTAGGATTTAATTTATTTGTTCTCCTAGCGAAAAAAAGTTCATCGGCGCCAAATTTATGTAGTGTGCAGTCTACTTGAATTTTGATATACATTTGTATAATATGGAGAGTAGATAAATGGAAGTTAAGTATGATTGACTATTATGTGAACATAAATCAAAGAAACACTAAGTTTGAGATTCATTAGTATTATAACCGTCTTTAGTACTAAAATAAGTAGTAATAGGTAACGGTGTAAATGAACCAAACTGGTTCACAAACTACTCGAACTTAATTTGAGTTTATTCTAATTTGATTCAATAAGAGTTAAGTTAAGCTCGAGCTACTTTTGTAATAAATTGAGCTGATCTTGAATTTTAAAATATTAAACTTTTCAGATTTGCAAGCCTAATTAACTTTAATGTAATTTTTAATATATTTAAATATAAGCGAATCTAATATTAGTTAAAAAAAATTATTAAAAAAATTCGAGTTTAATTGAACTAATCAAGTTAAATTTGAGTGAACCATATAAACTTTCGAATTAGGGTTGACCTTAAAATTTAAAGTTCAATCAAGCTAAGCTTTGAGTTTTTAAATTAAGCATGACTTTAAGTTAGGATCTAATACTATATCGATTCGACTTGAGTTGATTACACCCTTAATATTAAGAAGAGATGAAAAGAAAATATATAATTGCTTTAAAATAACTCACGATAACTACATTTTGCCAAAAATGTTCTGAAATGAATAATTAATAAATCCAAATAAAACAGCTTAAAAAAAAGACGAAACTCAAGGTCCCATTTCAAACGCACACAACCCCCCAAAAAACATCCTAACTTCCCATCCCCCTCAACGCGCCAGTTATCCGTTACGTTCCAATGTTTGTTGCCGCCGTGTACGTCGTTTCCAATCCCACACTAACAAACCTTAATATAAAAGATTTCCCGACAACGATCCCATGCAAAAAGTTTAAAAAAAAAAAAAAAGAAAACCTTAAAAACCAGGAAAAACACAAGCATCCATGAGAGAAAATCATCACGACATCCCCCACGTGAATGGGTTCCCGCTTCTGTGCCAACAATTCGCATGTTTGTTCGGGAAGAACCGTTTACTTGCATGGAGGAACAAAAGAGCAACGTTCCTCCAGCTCTTCTCGTCGGTTCTATTCATATTCCTTCTGTTCGTCATTGGGAAATCGATGCAGTTAAGCTTAATGAGGTCAGAGAATTATCGAGAGGAAGTTGATCCGAAGGCTCTTGTGTCTCCTCCGATACCACCATGCGAGGAACTGTTTAATATAAAGCTCCCATGTTACGACTTTATCTGGAGTGGGAGTCAGAGTCGAAAAATGTCCCAGGTTGCAGAAGATATTATGAAGAATAATCCTGGAAGGCCAATTCCTATGAATAGAGTATGTTGCTATCTTTTTAAATTTAATTTTATGCATTAATATTATTTGGGTCTTTTAAAACGTGTTCCAAGCGCTTATTTAGAACAAGAAAATTTTCATATTTTAAAGCATTACATATTTTGTGAAAATAAGTATATAGAGTTTTCGACTTCTTAATAAATGTTCCGTACATCCATTAACATTTTTCGCATTATGTGACACAAAGTTGTTGTTAGAAAATTCTGAAACTTTTAGAATAATTTGTTGCTGTAAATCAAAATTGGGTTATATAATCCATGTGAGTAGGTATAGTAAAACTGAAGTGACTAGTTTTATCGTGATAATTACTGGTTAATTGAATCACGCTTTCTGATGCTATTTTGAAGCTTCGGTTTTAGGGTTTTTCCTTTTTGTTTTAGTAAGGTAACGTTGAATTCTCTTTTTGTGACTTTTCTTACAATTGTAAAAATTATTAGCCAGATAGGGGGATATTAATTGAGGAATACAAAGTATACATACCAAGCATAAGGAACTATCACCTTGAATTTGAATGATTTAGCCGAGTTTATATTAATTTTGGATATGAATTAGCTCAAGCAATTGAAAGAGTTGACTTTTGCACCACTGTAATTTTTTGATTTATTGCAATAATCAAAATCTTATACATGTATTAATACTACTAAAAGCATATTTCTAAAATCAAAGTTATCTTACAAGAGATTGCACAAAGGATCCATTTCAATATATATATATATAATAACCATCCATACAGAATGTATATTACATGCCTATCAAAGTAGGGAAACGAATAAATGTACCATTGTGAAAGTTTGTCTAGAATTAGAACATGGATGGATAGTTTTAATTTTATTTTATAACTTTTAAATCACTATTTTTTATATTTTGTAAATATAATTTTAGTATCACTAAATGTAATGTTTGTAGAATATAATAAATATCATTATGTTATTAATAAATATTACATTGATTTATTTATTTTTTTTCTTAAAAAAAAAAAGAAATAATAAAGAAGAAGGAGGAACCTTTCGAAAGTTCTTACACGTGGGAGAAGCAACCAGCAATAAAGCTCGTCTTAGTATCTTATAGCATTGTCCCTTTATCAATCCAATTTCGTTAAGGGGTAAAAAATGAGAAGGAAAGCTGCAAGTCAATAGTCATCGTCCATCATCAAGCAGGCAGCCTCGCCTCATCCACTTGGTAGATAGGCATACTTGAAGTTAGGTGGACCGAAAATTAAAAAGAGGTTAAGTGCACAATTTGCAGAATCAAAGGCGATGCCCTTAGCGATAGGGTTCGCTTGACTTAGAAATTTAATTATTTCTACTTTGTAAAACACCCTCTTTTTAAATAGCATGTAAATAGAACAAAGAATGAGAAATCTGGGATGTCTTCGAAACAACAATTAATGATCATGGAGAGAAAGCAAGGTCTTGAATTGTTCTTTCTCATGCTTTTCATCTTTATGCAGACTAAGTCATTTGCAACAAAGAAGGAAGTAGACACATGGCTAAAGAATAATCCCGAAACATGTCGTGGAGCTTTACACTTAGCTGAGAATAGTCCCACCGTTATTAGTTATGGCGTTGAAACTAATAATTCAGAAGCGAGGAAGCGAGGAAGACTGCAGGATCCAATGTTTAAGTTATCCATTCCTCTTCAGCTTGCAGCCGAACGCGAAATAGCAAAGCTCCTTATTGGAGGTATACTATGTCAACCAAGCCACACAGACTCAGCTACAGCATTTGATTAAATAGGTAGTCTATTTTAGGTATGTTTTTTATTAGATAATAACGAGGTGTGTGTGCTTTGTGTCATCGGTTTTGAAGATTCAAGCTTCAGCTGGAATGTTGGGCTCAAGACATATGCACACCCTGCTATGGAGGTAACTGATTCAGTATCCAGGATAAGTGCGATTTTCTTCCTTGCAAATGCGATGTTTGCTTTCGTCTTCCAAATAAGTTCTTTGGTTACAGAGAAAGAGCTTAAGCTTCGTCAAGTATGTATGGATTGTTCCAGCAACTCATAAGTTCCTCAATCTCCGCCCCTGTGTTTTGTTGATAGTCTTTCCTTCTATTCTGCAGGCAATGAACCTAATGGGTCTCTATGATACAGCCTATTGGCTTTCATGGCTCATTTGGGAATTAATCATGACCATACTTTCATCACTCCTGACAGTGCTCCTTGGGATGCTGTTCCGTTTGGACTTCTTTCTTAAAAACAGCTTTGGGATCGTTGCCCTCCTCTTCTTTCTTTTTCAGCTCAATCTTGTAAGCTTAATCCGATTTAGGATTTCCATTACTATTCTGGTTCCTGGTTTTCATGAGATTTCCATTACTATTCTGGTAAAATGTTGTTCTTTTTGGTTTTTGGACCCTAGACCGGCTACGCTTTCATGTTGTCAGCCTTCATCAAAAAGGCGTCTGCAGCTAATACAGTAGGTTTCACCATATTCATCGTCGCCTTTATAACTCAGGTGAAAGTGTACTCCTTTAGGAAACGTTGGCGATACACTGATACTATGAATGAGCTTATTATCAATATTAACTCTCCTTCTTATTTCAGCTGGTCGACAACTTCGGATTTCCATATGACCAGGATGTTGCTACTATATGGAAAGCTATCTGGTCGCTTTTTCCACCAAATCTTTTTGCTCGGGCCTTGGGTCTTCTCAACAAGAAGATTGAGTCCGGAGAATCTGGAGTTAGCTGGAGTATGCGTACCAAATGTATAGTGGAGGGGAAATGTTTAGCAACACTTGTACGTAATAATAATATCATTTTCAAAAGAAAAAAGATGTCAAAGAAAAAAAAAAAGTAATAATAAATAAACCACTAGTCTACCTATTTTTAATAATACCTTTTATTAAGAAAGTATAATATATAAGATAAATAAGACCGTACGATCAACTTGTAAAAAATATATGATCTCATTTATCTTATATCTTATAATTTCAATTGAAGATATTATTAAAATAGATAAACGATTGAACTATCTATTTATTACTCCTCCAAAAAGTGTCCTCGTCTCTATCTCCCTCCAATCATGTCGTTATGTAAAAAGGAAAACGGTGGTGTATATAATAAAGATTTATATAATTGGAAGGTATGTGGATGTAGATACCGATTGGAGACGGGTAAACATGGTCCATCTACTGATACCTATTCTTTTAACGTTTCTTTACTAGTTTTTTTCTTTTTTTTCTATTTTTATAAATTAATTAATCTAATTTTCTTTTGTTTTCCTTTACTTCTCATCTCCTACAGAATTATATCTACATTTGGTTAGGGGCGACTTTCTTTTTGTGGCTTATCTTGGCTATATACTTTGACAACATAATTCCAGACCCCTCTGGTGTAAGGAAGCCAATCTTATATTTTTTAAGTCCTGGATATTGGTTAGGGAAAGGCGGAAACTCAGTGAAAGGTAAAAAATTATTTGGGTTCGGGATTTCCCCAAAACCTCAAATGGTGTCGTGTCTCCATCCATCTCTCGAACAATCAAATGCTACTTACACATAGTTTTTCATGTGATCGGTGGGAACATATGGATGGAGAAACCATTCGAGGTTTCCTTTTTATAGGACTCAATTCTTTTTCCCCTATCTTCTGCAGAAGGAGGCATATGTAGTCGTTCTAGTTTGGTTCCACCCCTTGAACCAATTACTCCAGATGATGAAGATGTTCGTGAAGAGGAAAATATCGTAAAATCACAAGCACGAGAAGGATCCGTTGACCCTAACGTTGCTGTGCAGATATGCGGCCTTGTGAAGACATATCCAGGGACAACAAAGGGTAGCTGTTGCTGCTGCTGCAGCTGCTGCTGCTGTTGCCACAAACGCAAGAAAACACCTCCTTACCATGCTATAAAGGTAAATTTTCCTTCCCCCTATCCTTGTTCTCTCCACCTCTTGATAACTTTGAAAATATGCATTCACATCCCCAATCATGGGTAAAATTCCTAAAACTATTGCTATTTTATGAGTCATCTGATTTGACGGTTTTGGTAGCTTTAGCAACAGTCGATGAGATAAAAGTATATTTTTCTAAAGTTCTAAACAGGTAAAATCATGTGTCTTCTAGGAGGTGTATTTACAATTCTCCCATTATTTTTGTTGGAGTTGATTTTCTTAACGATATCAACCCTTTCTTGACAAGTTTTAATTTAACTTCCAGGGCACATGGTTGAATTTTCCCAAAGATCAGTTGTTTTGTTTGCTTGGACCAAATGGAGCTGGAAAGACTACAACGATAAATTGTCTAATTGGACTCACCCCAGTAACTAGTGGAGATGGTAAAATCTTTTATAATTTGTGCAATACTATACTATACCTTAAAAGAATAAATAAATGAATTAATGTTTTCAATGAATAACATTTGAAGGCATGGTGATGTCGCCATGCTTCATTGACGACAGCTTTAATATATGGGCATTCAATAAGAAGTTCTGTTGGCATGACCAATATCAGAAAGATTATCGGAGTTTGTCCTCAGGTTAATTCTTATATTTCTTTATTTTTCTTAATAGATTTTCCTTTTGTCGCTAGATTGGTACAGATAGATGTGTCTAATTTTTTACTCGCAATTTGATGAATGTAGTTTGATATTTTGTGGGAGTCACTCACGGGAAAGGAGCACCTTGAACTCTTTGCAAAAATTAAAGGCTTGCCCCCTGCTTCAATCAAATCGGTAAATGATAATCTATTTTATAACAATATCACTCAAACCTTAGGCATACCTAAGGTATAATCGAGTTAAGTCGAATTGAACCAATATAGTATTAGGCTTAAACTCAAGCTCAATTTAAAAACTCAAAACTTGAGCTCAGCTCGAATTCGACTAAGTTTGACTCAAAAATATATATAGTAAGTTTTAGTTAGACTCAATTAAATTGAGGAAACTTGAACTTTTTATAAATTTTTCCTAAATAAAGTTAGTCTTATATTTAAAATATTAAAAATAAATTAAAAATCACCTAGATCAATTAGGCTCGTGAGTCTAACGAGCTTAGTTTTAAATTCTAAAGATAGAGCTCAACTTGGTTTGTTATTCGAGTAGCTCACGCGTGATTTAATTGACATCAAATCGAATTCAAATAAAACACGAGTAGAATTGAAGTAGTTTATGGATTAACTTGGTTCACATTTGAAGTAGTTTATGGATTAACTTGGTTCACATACACCTCTAGATGTGCCACTTTTTACAAGATTCCTTGTTGCATTAGCTGATGTAAAAGTGAATTTCCTGTTAATTTGTTAGCTTCTCTGCTCATTTTTAGACTGTTGATAAGTTAATTGAAGAGGTCAAGTTAACAAATTCACGAAATGTAAGAGCTGGGAGCTACAGTGGAGGAATGAAACGCCGCTTAAGTGTTGCTGCTGCCCTCATTGGTAATCCTAAATTAGTAATACTAGACGAACCGGTATGTGATCGCACATTTTCTTTGTCCATATATATATATATATATGTATATATATAACTTTTGGGATAATATCATGACTGCTACTTAAAACTTTTAAGACATTTTTTTCGAATTTCAAACATAGGAGTTGGCAAGTCAATTGAATTTTCAAAATTGATCAGATTCACACTTTGTAGGTAATTTGAGTTGTGTTCTCTTTTTTCCAGACAACCGGCATGGATCCGATAACACGACGATTCGTGTGGGACATAATCGAAAATGCAAAGAAAGGCCGCGCCATCGTCTTAACCACGCATTCTATGGAAGAAGCTGACATCTTGAGTGACCGTATTGGAATAATGGCTGGGGGTAGACTTCGCTGCATTGGAACAACAATCAGACTGAAATCGCGATTCGGGACCGGTTTTGTCGCTACTGTGAGTTTCAACGAAACGAATGATGATACAATTGCAAATAATCAGGAAGCAGTGAAGCGATTCTTCAAATCTGTGAGTAAAAAACTGACGTACTTTTTGTTGATTTAATTCATACTGATTGTGTTTGATTTCCAACTCTTCTTCTTTTCTTTTCTTTTCTTTTTTTTTTTTTTTTTTTTTTTTTTTGGCGGCAGCATTTGGATGTTGTACCAAAGGAAGCAAAGAAATCATTCCTAACCTTTATCATTCCTCGTGATAGAGAAAAGTTCTTGAAGGTAAATAAAAAAATTACTTCTTATTCGTTTTGGGATATTTTACCTTATGCATTGTTCTTATCATTATTTTTGGCATAAATAAGTAGGAGATCGTAGTAAACATCTAATATCATATTCAAATAGATCATCAACGTATAAAGTGAATTAAGCAAATGATTGATAATTTTCATTCAAATGCAACAATGGGGAAATTAATTGTGTAAACGGCAGAATGCATGCGTGTTATTTTATTTGTTCATGTTATTCAAGCATGATACAGTAAAAGATAAGTACAACCAAATGCACATAAAAAAAAAAATTAAGCTAGTTTTCCACCGACCTTTTTAATGTATACGATATCGTATATAAACAAATGAAACTACATGTGGGAAAGAATGAATGGAAGGCGTAGCTAATTCTAGGTATCGTTTTTTTTAAGTCCATTGTATAATTCTAGGCCATTTAATTCTCTTTGAAATCAGAAGTACTTTTGACAGTTTCTGTCCCGATTCAATTTTTTTTTCCTCCTTCCTTGCTGAAAGTGTTTTTATATCATGTCCGCCAGGAATTCTTTAGGAATCTTCAAGGTAGAGAAAGGGAATTTGGGATAGCTGACATTCAGCTTGGTTTGGCAACACTTGAAGAGGTTTTTCTCAATATAGCTAAGCAAGCAGAGCTAGAAAATGACTTAGCTAAACAACACTCACCGGAAACCGTCGTACCTGTACCTCCGGAGGATGAAGAATCGACCCCTTATTATGAATATAGACCACTAGAAGAAGTACCATTGAATCAAAGATAGAATCAAAATGGCTATTTTTTTTTTTCGACTGCATCAGATACTCGCAACTTCTCTGGTCATAGTGGACGTGTATAGGCATTGGGCATACTGATTGATCCTACCCAAATCATAGGTTCCTAGTCTGGCTAGGTACTGTAAATGAATATTCCCAGGTTCATATAGGGAGTTCATCATAATATGTTTTGTCTTTTCAATCATGGATATTTACGAAGGAAATGTGTTTGGTAGTTTTGTTAATTTGTTACAAAATGGTAATTACTATCATCAAATATCATTGTGTTAGTGATAAAAGAGACCACTTCGGTTTTTTATCCTTTTGTTTTTATTTTTTATTTCTTGGAAAAAAATCTCTTAGTTTTTTAATGTCCTTTTTAATACTTAGATTATTTATCTTTTTATATATTGTCAAGAGTAAAATGGTTATGCAGATACAAAAGCACTTCTAAAAATTTCAAGTACATTCCAGTTTTAAGATTAAAAAGATGTAAAACAAATGTAAAAGGGTGTATCCATAATACGTCAAAAATATGTAATTATGTCATGATATGTAAATGGAAGTCGAATGAAATAATGCAAGAGAATCGTAAAGTATGATACGGCTGTATCATCATTATTATTTCATCCTTGAAACTAAGAATGAATAGGAGAATTAATATATATATATATATATATATTATATATATATGTGACGTAAGGGAGGAGGAGGAAGAAGAAGAAGCCCCTAACATAATATTTTCAAGTACATATCTAGGTTGCAGTATATGATAGCTTGGGGTATACAAATGTCTTAGCTACGGTTACTACTGATTGCAGAGTCACGTAGAATTAGTCCAATTCATCTCCGAATTAAATCAAACACCATCTTGCGGGTTTTTTTCTTTTATTCTTTTTTCCTTTGAATGTCTCAGAATCAAACTTAAGGCTCGGTACAAAAAATTGTTTTGCAGCAGGGCAACCAAAAAAAAGAAAATCTGTTCAATCTAGTTCCATTCACATATAGAACTTCCATTATTCATTATTTAAATTTAATGTCTAAAGTGCAGCTTTTGTGGATTCTTTGGTAACTCTTTTTCTAGGAGATATTGTATATTGAATCATACCAAATAAACAAATGTTAGCGACAAAGATTTCACCACCAAGAGATCATAATTCATAAGAGTATTTTCCTTTGCTTATTTTTGTTTCTATTCTAATACAAGTGTCTTGTTCAATGTATAATAGCATCTACCACACCAGAGTATCGATGAACCCTATTATTGCAATTGCAAGCTTCTAGAATGTAATTCTTATGAAAGTACATGGATGTCGTGCCTCTGCATTGAAATCTATAACATTGTTTGATCGACTAGTAGAACAAGCAATCATAAGACTAATCAATCATAAGATTATCAGAACGGGCTCATCATCCACAAATCCACCTAGACACTAAGCTCCAAGCATCAAGCTATCAGGAAGGCAGCATCAAGCGAGCAACAAATGAAGGAGACGAGGGGAGGCTTTTGTAGACAACGAGAGGAGAGGCAGGACTAGGAGTGGCAAGACAACGGAAAGGAAACTAGGAATCACGGAGGGGTAGAGACTGAGAAGTGATAAGTGGAGCGAAAACATCAACGCTTTCAAGTTTAACAATACTCAAGCGGTTCGGTTAGGTTCTAGTACTTTGAACCAAATCATGAATCACTTCAAGTAGAACCATGAAATACGATCTTTCCTGTTCCTTTTTAACAACTTTTAGTGTCTCTAATGAGAAGTTGCCAAGTGGAGCTATTCTTCTCTCAGCTACTAGGTCGAGTTTACTGGGTCGGTTTGGAAACTTGACCCAGTTCAGAGGAGGAGGATTATAAGATAAACGTTCACAAAAAATATGGTAAAAGCAAAAATTACATAAGGTCCCCTCTTTCTCCATTGTGAACAACTTCGTCAAGAGAGTCCGCATCAGGACTTCAAAGCTTTGTAACAACATGATTTAACATGGGTGCGGCTTGGAAAGTCCAGTAAGATTATCAGCTCTTAGATCTTACTAAGTTTCAGTTTCAACAACTCCAACACACAAAACCTCGAAATAACATTAACAGCCACATGGATAGGTAGCTGTGAAAAGGTTTCGACCAAACTGATAAAACAAACCCCATGGAAAGATACCAACAATTACCTTATCATCCTCCTTGCATAAGTTTATTATTGATAGAGGTGAACTGCCATCTCCTTATGATGAGGGGAGAGGGAAAAAAACAAACCTACTTTGGCCAAATCAGTGTCATGTCACACGAGTGGATGTATTATTGAAAAGACTAAAGATGCACATCAACACCAGATATGCCTTTTTTTTATGCAGTGGCAAATGCATGTTCCAACGATTGTTATCAAATCCAAAGTCACAAATTTGATTCCCAGCATGAGTAATGAAGGGAAGCTTATTGATTAAGGTTGCGTTTGCTTAGCCATGGATGGATCAAGTCATAATCAAACATGGCATCTAGATGGATGTATAAATGCAAATGTTATAAGCAACAAGCACTCAACCCTGCAATGATAATTGACATCTAATGCATTGTGAGACCATGTATACATCCTAATATTTTAAACACGTTTCATCTCTAAATAAATTATAACGGAAAAGGAACCGTAAGACCCAGGGGAAAGAGAAGAGTAGGGGACAAATTTCAGTTAGTTAAAACATGTAGTTGAACGAAAGGTTCCACAGGGTTTCATTGCAACTGAAATTGAATTCTGCTGGTACACAAGCTTGACTCACCATGCCAAGCTACTAATGGAAGATGGCACCAAACTATCATTGCAAGAAGGCAATTAACAATAAGATACATGATACATGTTGAGAGGTTCACATCACAAAAGAGAAGCTACTTGCCATGCCATACACCTTATATGGATTGACCTTGCCCTAATTCACTTCATAATTGAGGTTAGTCTGCCGTCCAGCTCTGCTCCACAATCTCCCTAACCCTACGGTTGTATTCGCGCTTATTCTCACTAAACATGCGAGCAGCTTCTGAATTAGCTGGTGAGTTTGGATTGGGATCACACAGCAACGACTGCAATTGAAGAAAAGAAGGAAACCTAGAGTTAACACTTGAGCTTCCTGTTCAGAAAAGGCCTCATATTGTCTCAAATTAAAGTAAATGCATTGATAGTTTTGCTTTTCTCCAATTAATATGTCAAAAAGAAAATTCTAAGACAGTTCATGAGACAGCTTGCACTAACTCCTTGACACTGTTCACAAGGATACATGCGGGTTTCTAAGCAGAAACGGAGATATAATTAACATGATAACAGATAATTAAGTTTGTTACTAATAAAATAGAGACAATTGATAGGCTACATTATCATGCAGCTCAAGCGAGAAGATGATCATCTCTTCCAGTGGCCTTCCACTAAGCTTTCCTATCTGCAGTTGTGATTCAACAGACTTCCAATAACAAACCTATTCATAATACTTACCCAATGGAAAAAATACCCTCTTCATTTGTTATTTTTCTGCAGTTGTAAATCTAAGGAGATTTCCTTAAATTAATTATCCTTTTTCATATTCATGTTAACTGACATAAACCAGAAAATTTTTCAATTATTTTAAGAAGCCAGATTCTTGACTTCCATTTGTGAGTAAAACAGGAGGAAATTGAAGATTAGAGATCAGATTATATTGGCCTATTGAGCAATTAAGGGAATAATCATTGTGCTGTATAATCTTAACAGAAAGGTTGTTATCACAATGGTAATTGACCCAAGAAAAAAAATAAAAAAACAAAAGCACTAACTACTTATCTCACTGAATACACTATAGACCAACTCTAGACAAACCTAATTCCTCACTGTCAAGGGATAAATACCTGGATAGATGTGAGAATAGCAGCCACATCATAAATTGGACTCCACTGGTTTTGTAATATATCTAAGCAAATGCTCCCATCCGCATAAACTGACAGATCAGAACAAAAGAATTGAATAACTATGACTCCATAATAATGTACATTCTGCAATGATACCCTGCAACTTACTGTTTGGGTGGAACATGCGAGAAACAAATCTAACTGTTGGTGGCTTGTTGGGATAATCCTCTGTAAACTGAAGAGTCAATTTGAACGTACCTGAAATGTGCAAAAAGATGTCACATGGAGAATTCACTCTTAGTATAATTTATCAAAAACTTGAACCTAAAGCAAGAATGAGACAAAAACTGAGGATGCATCCATCAAAGAAAAGCAAAGCTAGAAGCTTTCCAAACTGCATGAAACTGAAACATCATCAAGTAATTAGCCAAGGAAAGATAACAAGTTCCTCAATTCTCCAAAGCCAAAAGAACATTTGATGGCATATCAGGCTATTAATTCCTTTGATACTTGCCAAATCCTGATGACTGACTTAGCTGGAGAAAATTATTCCACATATATCTGTTTCAAGGTCAAGACCTTCCTTGAGGTGTTGCCTAATAAAGCAACTGGCTGCCCATGCTTCAAAGTTCTTATTTAACTATGTGTTGCCAGCTTGTCTGCCTCTCAAATACTTCTTATGTATTGCATGATGGACCAGCCTCTCATGAATTTGAACCTATGTTTTTATTATGTGTTATCCTGTAATCTCCTTCCATTTTACAAAACTTTTTCTATAAAAGAAAAAGATATGTATTAGACAGCAAGTGTGGTTTCAGTAATTAGATTTTGCACAAAAGCAAATAGTATAAACATTAAAACTAATACCAATTCCTTTCGCCTAAGTGAAGCTAACATTGTTGCAACCCAAAACCTCAAAGAAGTCTACACAACACCAGGTGAACACAAATCGTTCCACAATTCCTTATTCCTAAAATTGAATACGTTTGTCTTATGCAAAAAGGTCGAAGAAAAGTCATAAAACAATTGAAAGCAAACTAGCGCAAAGTAAAATACTAGATTATCTTGTAAGGTAGGGTCACAACCTTACGTGTATCTTATGCCAGAGCAAAATCTTCTTACAGGTCAGGGAAATCACTATTTACACCTCATGCAATTCCAATTTAAAGACAAGGGAAGCACATGTAATCAAACTCAGGACACAGAGTAGACATTACTGCATTATTCAGCTCATATTTCTGGCATATTTGCCCTAAAGTGAAAAAGAGCATCCACAGATACAAGCAAAAGCAATAGCTGTGCTTATAAGGACCTACTTTAGTGAAATTAGAATACTGAATAGCCACAATTCAAAGTGATCATAATAGAGCAAACAATGAAATGATGGAAATATATGTTGCTTTCGTAGGATTGTCAAGGGGATTCCCAGTGTTTAAATATGCTATGCACAAACAAAAAGGACATAGAGTGCACATGCAACAATCAATGAGGAATAGACTCACCACCATCCCAGGGGGTATCATCAGGGCTGCAATCAAATTGGTAATGAATCAGTTCATTTACAAATAAACATATGGAAATAAACCAAAAGTTTGGAAGCACAAATCCTATAGATGACATACCCAAATATAACTGCATTCCAAAGCATAATGTTGTTATCTTGGGGTGCACCACTAATTCCTGCTGGTGGGTCCTGTTGCAATCGCTTAAAATCCCTCATCAGCCTCTTCCTTGCAGGAGTAGACATGGTGTCACAACCTGCAAAATCCAATACCAACAGCTAACAACTAATCAAACTAGCTTAAGACAAACGAGCCCCATTTCTTCAAGAACACACCATCACAACACAATTCATGAGAGCATAACTAAACCAAGAAACAGAATGCCACAGCATAGAACTTTGCAATATTCATGAAAATGCAGACAATAAGCACATCTCATTTGAAGCAATTCTACTAACCTTGACAATAGTACCAATTAGTTGAAAGTCCAACATTAATCAAGGGTATGCCTACAATAGTCTCTTTCTTTGATTTATATCAAACAAGGATTCCATGAATATCGTTTATTACATTACTAATTGAAACCAACTGAGCTACTGTGATCAAAATGCAGTAAGCACACATCTTGCACTAACCAATGACAGCAATTCAACTAGGCGCTACTGATTAATTCAAAACCCAAAATCAATTAAAGGTGGGTTTGTTACTAAGCAATCTCATTTACCCTGCCTGCCAATGGAAAAACGGGATTTATTTTAGAGGACCTGTAGCTAGCAGATCAGAAAGATTTGTATGGAATGTCCTACTATTGCCTGAGCTTTCCAATCAAATAATCCCCATTTCAAGGGCATCTCTGTGTCTGTGTAAGGCAGGCCCAGGGATAGCTGTTTTGATGAATTATCACTAAACCAAAAAGGAAAGAAAGAAGAGGAAGAACATATCTTCGTCTTCCGTTTATTACAATCACGGTCATGATCATCAGGTAGTGCTTACCGTTAATCGCCAAAATCAGAGTACAGTTCCAAGCCTGACAGTCAATAGCAATTTACCCAACACAAATCAATTCTTTAAGTCAATCTAACAGAGAACCCCTCTAATTTCAACGCAATTTCTACCCAATCGGACAAGAAAACCTAATCTTTACGAAAATAGACAAAAACCGAGAGTCTCGACTTGAACTATAAAACAAAGAACCAATACAAGAACATCAATCAAACCCTAGTTAGCTTATATAAACCAATCAACAGAAAATAGAAAAATAGTAATAGATAACATAAACCATTAGACCCTAAATTCTACAACGAATTAAGCCAAATGAGAGGATTGAACCTGTAGGCCAATGCGATGAGAAGATCGAATTTGGAGAATGGGAGAAGGGGATTCGAAAATAGAGAAGAAAGGGAGAGAGAAAAAGCTAGGGTTTAGATTTGAGGAGAAAGAGAGAAATTAACTTTATGAGTTGTGGTGGGGGCGGTGATTTGGAGGGGAGGCAAGGAGTGCAGAAGAGCAAGAGAGAGAGAAAATCCGAAGAGAGAGAACGGTACTACAGAGACAGAAAGAGATTTTGCTGTTTGCTCAATTGGAAGGAGTAAAGAAGGAATAAAATCAAGGGTATATAGAAAAAAAAAAAAAAAACCTTTAGAGAGGGATTATAGCTGTTTAAGGGAGTTTTAGATAATGGGCCAATCCGTTTAATATGGTCTTTAAATAAATTTGGGTTAAGTTTTTTGTTCATTTATTTAACCCGATCAAAATATACTAATTTGAATTGACTCATTTAATATATTTATATATTTGACCCATGAGTCGATCAGTCTAATCCACTTTTTGAATAAATTAAGATTAATTTTTTCTTATCTTGTTTAAAAGTGGACTAAATGAGTCCACTTCATTTAATCCGTAAGCTAAAATGTGCTAAATTGAATTGATCTATTTAACTCGTTTGTACACTTTTAGTGTAGTTTAATCTTCTAAATTTTTAAAATGAGATTTTTGATCACTTAAATTTTGATAAATTGACAAAGCAATCTCAATTATATTTAAAATTTGATTTTGATACATAAATCCTCTATAAACTTTGATTTTAATATATAAACACTTCATAAACTTTAATTTTGATACATAAATATCCCATAAACAAATATCATATAGTTTAAGGGGATATTTATATACTAAAATCAAAGTTTATAAAGTGTTTACGCATAAAAATCAAAATTTAAGTAATATGGGGTTGTTTTATCAATTTATTAAAATTTAGAGAGTTAAAAACTTTACTTTAAAAAGTTTAGGAATCAATACATATATAAGTCAAAGTTTAACGCGATTTTTTACATTTTCTCCTAAAATTAATTACTACCAAGTGCAAAGTTTTGCATTTTTAAAGGTTTTTTTTTTCAATTATCATTTTTAAATAATTTTTAATTAAGAAAGTGTAAATATATATATGTATTTTTAATATCTATGAATGCTTAGATTTCTTCTCAAATTTCTTTATTAACTTTTTGGTATATTTTGGTATTTTTAATTTTTCTTCCTAATTTATTATTTTATAAGAAAAAGTGCAAATCTAAAACTCAACCCTTTGCACGTTTTTTATTCGAGTATTAAACCTTTTATTTTTTTTTCCTATTTGACTCCTCTACATTTTTAAGTAATGTCAAATAAGGACTATCTGTTAATGTTATTATATTTCTTACCCAAAGAGATGATGATCATTTTTAAAGTTAATTTCACCACAAATGGCATTGAGTAAACAACCACATCAATGCAGTGATATGTTTAACCAAATTAACAATTGAACTCAAGGTAAATAAATATGTTATTGACCCAATTAAACAAAAACCAACCATGAGTTCCTTTACCCCACTAAACAAAATTCCAAGTAGCACTAAAGGGCCATATGATGAATCTTATTTATGATCAAATCCATGGAGCTCTGCAAAGTTGCGAGCACATATGGAAATGCAACTTTGAGAAAGATGAACTAAGTGGAAGAAAGAGGCTTCAAGCTAATCCTAGGGAATCTGATTTCAAATAGAACCAAACTCCTATTCGTAAGGAATTAACCAATGAGAGAGGATGTAATTTGCTTCCAAAAAAAAGAAAAAAATGCACTATCCAATAACTCTAAGGTATACCTTACACAAAATAGATCACCTATCTTTACTTTCGTTTTTTAATTGCCTATCCTGTAATGCATCTAATTAGTGACATTTTCTATCACATGTTACTTTAAAATGGAAACTCCAATCTGTTTCCCTCCACTCTAATATTTGATTCTATTGAGGCACTTAAGTGCTCCATTAAGATCAACTCTATTACTTTCCCAATAAGCTATTAATCTTCTTTTTAGTAGGAGTAGGTCACCCCTATTCTCATATAGTTGACAACATACGCATTTATGTAATGGGTTATGACCGACTATCTAAATAAGTTTTGTACAAAACTTAAAAAATGCATTTATATTATATATCTAGTTGTAAAAAAAAAAATCAAATTAATTAATTAATTATACTTAAATGAATTGCATGTTAGCATATAGATATGCCCATGTTAATTAAAATTCTCATATAAGCTACCATAATGACTTTTCAGGAAGGTTAGTACTGACTTTTGAAAAAGTTAAAGACTTGTGCAATGTCTAAAGTTTTCAACAATAGTTTATGTCATTTACCCTTTTTTATAATTATTGCCTCATTGATTTCCATTTTATTTATAATTTTGATATAAGGACAACATTCATCATTATCGTGAGAAGTTAGAAGGGAAAGTGAAATTAAACCAATTATGATACTATTATTTACTAGGATTTTCATGATTACAATGTACTTTAAGATAAACCAAAAAAATAAACTTGACTTTACACGAGACCTTTCCATAAGATATAGTGGATGTATGAATAAAATCGTCATGAAGACGTGTTACCATCTAGCCATTTACTGATAGGAGCAGTTCAATTCAGTATGATTCAAATGTATTTGATTGATTGCGAGAGATCATTAACTTTGATTTTCAATCTTGAGGTCTCTTCTTTTAAAATCAAATTTTCATTCGATAATGTTTCTTTGTGGAAATGCAAAGATTGATAATATTTTTACATCATTTTTATCTACTAAAAGTTGGTCTATTTATGTCAAAGCATCTTTTTTTTTTCTTTATTTTTAACAATTTTATTTCATTTTCTAACTTTGAAATTTTAACTTTAGATATGAAAAGAGCTTTTAAAAGCTTTTGCATCTTTAGGTACACATCATCAAGCAAAGAGTCACAACTATCAAAATATAAGAATATCTTTTCATTAACCATTCAATAAAGGTTGGACTCTTCCTCCCCTCATTCAGATTTCATCTGGTTTAGTTTCTGATTCATTGAGATTGCTTTTGGTTGTAATTAAGGCTTTATTCTTCTTCTTGAGTCTTTTTATTTTTTTTATAAGCATAATGTAATCGTATTCGATAAGGAAAATATAAATTTAATCATTCAAAACTTGACACTTTATATTTCAGTCCTAAATGTTTAATTTCTTTTTTAATTTTAATCCTTAACATTTTTAAATATTTGCAAATTAGTTCGCCATTAGTCCACCATTAGTTTTTCCGTTAGAAATGACACCTAGCACCATCTTATTAATTCATGTTAAAATTAAAAACTATTATAAAATTTTTGAAAAATTATAAAAATGAAAAAAATATTATAAAAAAATTAATTAAGATAACAGTATATGTAAGTGTATATGCATATATAAATATTATTCATAGAATGTACTAGCGACTGTGAGTAGTTGCATAATTGAAAGAAGAAAAAGAAAAAAAAAGCCTAAAACTCAATTGGATTGAAATTAGGTCACACCACCTGATCTCAATCAAATTGGGTTTTAAGTGTTTTTTCCCTTTTTTCTTTTTCATTAAGGTTCTCATGTGTGTTAACCCATTACTTGAAGAGATTGCATAACATCCAAACCCCCTAAACCTTAAAGTATTGAGTGTCCATCCATAGTCGTTAACAGGTCTGACAACCCACTTCTTTGTATAAGGTTGTTTCGACTATCCTAAGGCAACGGCTAATCGGTGGCCACTTGTAAGGAGTTGTACCACCTAACTTTTAAGTTATTATTGGTTGTCATTTGCCTTTGGTAGTTGAATTTCTTTTGTTTTTTAATTTTTTTTACAATTTTTCTTTCTTTAATCATTATTTTTCTTTATTAATTTATAGCATTATTATCATCTTATATTTCAATTAATTCAACAAATTTTTTAAGTTCCAATTTTTGTTTTTTATTACTTTGTCTATTTTTTAATATTGCATTACATTATTTATTTTAGAAAAGATAGATAAATAAGATGATACCACGTGTTAATCTTGATGGAAACACTGACAACAAACTAGTGATGAACTTGTTTACAAACATCTACAAATGTTGAAAACTTAAATGAAAAAGAATTAAATGCTTATAACTTAAATAGAAAAGGTAGCAAATATTAGGGACTAAATTTGTACCTTTCTTCATTCGACATGACTAAGTTTTTTTCTCTCCTAACACATTAGCTCCTTATTCTTTTCTTCTTTTTCCTCATAAAACCTACATTATGTTTTCCATGATTAATATACATTGAGGAAAATTTCCTTATCTTTCTTGATAATCTATTAACTATTTTTGCTGAAAGTTTGATTTCATCTTCATCATTATTGGATTCCCTATCATCAAAGGCTTCCACTTCTTTTTCCTTAAACATGATTGCCTTCTTTGTATCCCTTAAATTGTCAATATGGAGTATATCAGATTCATGGGATATTATTTTGCATCTTAGTTGGTTTAATGTCATCTTTAGTAGATCTTACACCTCTTTTATGGTTATCTTATGAACATCCCACACTCTGAGTAAAATCCTTAAAATCTTTCTAAACTTATCAAGATAAATAAAACACCTTTTCGTATAAGTTCGTTCATTAATTATTAATGTAAAATGAAAAGACATCTTTTTATGTTTTCACCATGTTGTATCTAAAAAAGCTTGTATTCCTCTAAAAAAATGTTAATTCTTGTTTCTTTGATAGTATTCATGCCTTCATGTATCTTGCACAATTTGTCTCACATCTTCTTAGCTATCTTATCTATCTTGCAAGTAGAAACAACATTATATTCAAATGGAGATATTGCACTTATCAAAAGATGTTTAGCTGAAGAATTGATAAAAGCTTGTTTTTTCTCGTCTCTACGGGCAATTGACATGTTAGTTGGTAATCATTTGTTGCAATAACTTTCCAAGCTTCATAGTTTATTGTTTAGATAAATATCTCTATCTTGGATTTTTAGTGAGAAAAACTAAAACCATAAGAAAATGGATCACGACTAGTTTAAATAGAAGGTAAACTTTTAGTTATATTGGATCTTGTACTTAATTTAGTAAAACGGTGAGATTTAAATTTTTTTGATCTTTTGTTTTTACTCAAAAGTTTTCTCTTTTGAAAATTGAAGCCCACACTTATACTAAGTAAGATTAAGTGTAATGCAAATTATTTTCAATCATACAGCATCCACGTGCTAAGTTCAATTGTAACTTTGTCCTACCCTTCACTATCGACAAAATACTGGTATACCCTTGCTAACAATCTTCCCCTAGCATGATGCCTGTTAGGAATCGAACCTAAGACTTTAGCTTTGATACCAATTGTTTTTCATGTTAAAGTAATCAAGAGGGGGGTAAATTGATTACCTATAAAAAGTTGTTCTCTTGCTTTGCATATATTTATATGTTTGTTGTGTAAATATAAGTTAAGTCTTTGCTATATTTCAATAAAGTAATCAAAAGGGAAGATTTTTGAAAAGAACAAGCTTTTATAAGTAATCAATTGAACCCAACCCCCCACAACCACCACTATATCCCCCTAACCCCCTAGTCGCTCTTTGAGTACTTTAAAAGTAGGGGGCTTGAAACTTAATAGCGAAGGTTAGCTTACACAAGCATAAGGAAGTGTGAAGTAAATATATAATATTCATTAGCTATTTTGTGGCTCAATACAAATGAACCTTTTTATAGTTGTCAATTAAGGAAACTTTACAATCTTGTACAATTATGAAATTAGATAAAATACTAAAGAAGGAATGTACAATGTTTTATAAGGATAAAATAGATAAAATGCATGTGGTTATACTTTTAATAGTTGTATACAGTTAGAGGACTTATGGTACATTACGATAGGTAGTTATTGATGCAAAGGATCAAAGTTGTGTTGACTTTAAAGAACTATGGATCTAAGTGGGACTCGGTGAGCTTGTCGTCAAGCTCGCATATACTAGCTAAGTTGTTGGTCCAATTGGTTGAGCTATTTGCTTGGTCTCTAACTGGACTAATATAGGTCAACGTAAGACCATGATGACTTTGGTTGGAACATAGATGGACTTTCTCCAATTAAGAGACAAGTAGATACTAGTAGGAGCTCAAATACTCAAATAGGTTGGTATGAAGGTTAACATGAAGGAGTTTAGCCTCTTCTTTGGTAAGCTACTATTGAAGAGCTCGGTGGACTATGGTAGCTAATCTATGAGCTCAGGATCATGTTATAGGTACTTGATTCTTGTCATCCCTTTAAAGTTATTTGAGATTTAGGATCAAATACAGCTTAACTTCATGATGCTCATCCTTAAGGATGTATGGGCCAAGGTCAATGACATTGAAGGCGTCGAAAACTTTATACTCGCTCGATTAGTCTACTCTATAGGCATTTTGGACGATCTTCTCTATACCTTAAATGGTCCATCTGCTTAAGGAAAGAGCTTACTTTTGCTCAAGCTCTAAAACTCGGTCTTTACTCAAGTGTCTCTACACCAAGTTGCTACGTTAGAACTTAAAGACCTTTTGTGTATTGACCTAAGGGATACCTACGTCGTAACAACTTACCATGTATTATATAGAAACCTGTAACCAATACCACTATTGCTTAAGAGCTTCTATACAACACACTAGACGTCTTTAAAACTTAGGTTACTCTAATCAATCATATCAATTTTAAGAAGTATCAAGACATATATAATATGATACTTAATAATAAAGAAAACATAATAATTATTTTAATAGTATAAATACATCACCGTGAAGTTTTAAGTCATATATAATCCCTTGCATATAATTCTACTAGTCTAAATATAACTTACAATAACATAAGTAATTTAACTTAAAGATAAGATATATTTATAATAATCACTAGCTCTCATGATCTCATCTATACTTTTAGTGACTCTCATCACTCTCACTTAAGGATAAGAGCTCTTAGGATAAAGCTAGTAAGATGCCTACAATAAAGTAAATTTGGAGGGGTGTAAGCACCAATTACTTAGTAAGATATCCGTCATACTGCATGCACATAAGGACAAGCAAGTTATCATATATTATCATACTAATGCATGAACAACCATATGAATGCATACAATATGCATAATCATCTGGAAATTGCGTACAACTCAGATTTATGTCCTCTAATTGATAGGGTTTGGAGAATAAGTACCAATACATTAGCTCCAAAAGCTACTACTCCAACTTAAATCACCCTCGACGCAATGTCTTTTTAATTAATTAAATAATGAAATCCATGAGTTTTTTAATTAATATTAAAATAGTGATCTAATACTACATTTATGCTTAGGAGTATAGGTTGCCCTAGGTAGTTGTAATGCGGATGGAGCCTCAATCAAAGGACAGAATTCTCAATACATGGTAGTTTCAAGAGGTTGGAGTGAGATTACATTAGACAAAGCATCACCTTCATATGGCCTCTTCATGCACTCAAGTAATGCTAATAGGCTTCTTCATGCAATATGCAATGCATGTCTAATTTACATTTAAGTTTCGATATTCATTAATTAAATTTATTTTATGGCTAAACAAGTTCATAGACACTCCATAACATAAATACATGAATTTCATGATGTAACAACCAAATCTATTTATATATATTAAGTTTCTTAGCACAACAAAACATATAAGTACAATCCATGAAGTTCCCAAAATAACCCCAAACATTTCCATATCAAATATTATAAATTTTTTTTCCAAAAATATTATAATTCAAATGCAACTAAGTTATAAGCACAACCAATACGGTAATCATTGAGAGTACTCATTTGTCTATGGTAGTCATTGATTGTAGTAGTCTTCGAGATATTTAATATGAAAATTAATGTAACCTATTGTCAATATATAAAAAGGAATGTAATAAGTATAATAAGAATTATAATTTAATTTTACTAGATGGTTTTCATATGATTGCCTATATTCTGATTTATCTCTCACTAATAATCGGTTATATCTATTTGTTTGTCTTCTTCCTACAGTTGTTTTAAATTAGTATTACCGTTATGTTTATACTTTTGTCAACACCTCCTAATTATCTATATATTTGATTAAGTAGATAAGTGAAAATGTTTGTCAAAGCAGAATATAGTATGTGTATATATAAATATGTGTATATGAGAAACAAATCTTACTGTCATTATTCTTACCTATATCTGCTCTAACAACTTTCATTACATGATTACATAGTAAATGATCAACTTTCCTTTTATAATACTGTCTAGTCATGAACACTTAAGTTTCCCAGTTTGTATTATTGTTCAAATGAGTCCATAGAGGGATTTCTTCACCATTTTCTATAGCTCTTATTATTTGATTCATAACAAAAAATTTTACTATCCCTAAGGTTCAATTTTGAGTCTTATCATGCTCTTATCAAGTTATTCGTTTGTTCTAGACACAAATGGCAAGTTAACATATAGAATATCATTACTATTTCCATCATGCATTCAACCTCTAACTTGTTTTCATCTTATTCACGATTTTCATCATTTGTTCTTCAATAACTAACCAAGGTTAAGACTATTAGCACATTGCCTATCCATATAAAATACTACAACAAATTTGAGTACCTTTAATATAATGTTACCAAAACTTCATTCTACATTATTATTAGTTTATGATCCACCATAACTCCTATTATATATTTTTCCATATAAATTCATCATTCAATCACCAAAACCTTCTCCTTATGTTTCTACTAATAAACGACCAACAAGCATCAAGACATATATCCATGGCTTTACCTTAGAACTTTTCACTCTTCCCTATCTTATCTTTATATATATATACATACACACACATATATACATACATACATATACACATAGATATATGCATTGAGTTAGTTTGTTTAATCGTCATTATCCATTCCTATCTTACTGGTATTCATACAAATAGAAATTTACCTATTATAATTTTCTTGTCAAGTTCATTTATGAAAGATGACTCGAAGCAAATATCTTGGATGGCAAAATGACTACAATGTAGACAAGAACAAGGCATGAAAGACAAGGTTATATTCTAGTTTAAGAAATTTTAGGCAAGTTTAGATGAAGGATTGAAGGTTACCTCATATTGTTTTATGGTGTTAAGATGTTTATGGTAGTTGTGGAATTTTAGCCCCTGTTTATAGTTTTCCAATGAGCATATCTGCGGTTACGAAAGAAAAAAAAATGGATATGAGAATGAAAGAGACCAAGTCAATGAATCATATTCAACTTGTGATGCATCTTCAGGGTTGGATACATAGAGGAGCACCACAACAAAGAGAATTAAAAGGAAAAAAAGAAAAGCTAACAAAGTCCTACTTGGCCTACAATCCATTGGATATAACCCATCAGTCCAAATTATAGGGTCATTCGCCACTGCTTCTTACTAAAGGGAATGGATAAGAGTTAAGGCTAAAGAAAACATTAGGGTTGCTCATAAAGGAAACTTATATTAATTTTGATAATTGATTTATTGTTTGCATACATTAAGTGGGGTTTATATACCCATTTCACTGGGGTTACCTTACATATATGAAAAGATAAAAGGGTAATCTACAAAGAGGATACATAAAACATAATAAAAGGAGCAAAAGAAACAAAGAATATTCATTACAGAAAAGTAAAGAATTCTTTTGGAATATCGTGTCAGAAGACATGTATCATATGGTGGCTGTATGTTCTGACATATGGTACAAATCGAGCAAAATGAAGAAAAGAAGGTGGGATCAGGTTAAAGCTTAGTCAGTTAGTCGCTAGAGAGTACTCATTATGGGGTAAGATCAAATGTTGGTGGTTGGCTTAAATAGTTGCTTAAGGCTGTCTGCTCAAATGTTGTCTGTATTATAGCACAGTTGTTTAGGTAGGTTTGGTACATGTAACAGCTTGGTAGTCAGGTCATAATAGAGAGAAACATAGAGTTTAAGATAGGAATTCTTCTCTTGGATAAAGCTTCAACCTAGTATTCTCTAAGTCAGTCCTTGGAGTCCTCTAGCTCAATTGCGTATGATCAGTTTAGGGGATTGATTCTTATTACCTTGCATGAGTGAGTTTAAAGCTAACGATCAAAGCATACCTTAGTTTGAGTTTTATCATTGTCAGAATGCTCATACATAAAGATAGGAGAATTTTTCTTAGTAAAGGTTACTGCTCTATCCCCGTTGCTTGCTCAAGTTCTTGTTGGTGGAGTCCGAAGCGACCATCTGTGAGTTGCTTCTATTTACTTAACTCATTACTTTGCTTCTTGTTACTTGAACAGGGGACAGAGTTTCTCTATAAGCAGATTTTTACATTGTAATGAATGTATACTTAAAGGGTAGTTAAGCTAATATGGAGTGGATTTTTTGGCAAATGAAGCATATTTGCGGTATGCTTTAATAGCATACGTGATCTACTATGGGATTTGTCTAGTTTCATTAGTTAAGATCTTAGTTGAGCCAACTAATTTGGTATAATCTTTAGTTATCAATCAATTTTATTTAAGGTTGTGTAGTTTTTAGTCTTGTGCAATGGAAGCTAAAGTATGAAGTATGTCATTGGGCTTTAGCTTGAGCTCATAAGTCCTATATGTAATGTTGCCCATTTGCATGACAATAGAAAATAATATGTAATCTAAAATCTTATGGTCCTAAAATTGAAATTTAACTTACAAGCATTTAGTTTCTTGTTATTTTATTACCTTTAGTGGTCATCTTCGTCACCGTTGTTGTTCCTTTTTTTATTTTATGATGTCTAATAGTCATATATTTTTATTTTATGTTGAACTTTAAGGGTTTTAAGTATTTCTTATTACAGGGTTGGAGTAAACAGCGAATTCTCTTTTCTTAATACCTCATAAAAATTTCGGGTTACATCATCTCCCCTTTAAAGTAAGTTTTATCCTCAAAACTTAAATTCATACATACGTTATCAAAGATGTATAAGTACTTTTTCTTTACTTAATTTTTGGACTCCCAAGTTGCTTTCTCTTGGTCATAATTTTTCTATTATACTTTAACACACTTAATCTCTTTATTTCGAAAATTTGAACCTTCCATTCCAGGATCTAAACTAGGTACTCCTCGTATGTTAGATTCTCCCTAAGCCTCATTAACTCAAGTTCACCAATTGTATTTGGGTATGATATGTGTTTGCACAACACTAAGATGCAAAACATGTCATGAATTCTAGACAAGTTTAGCAGTAAAGTTGGCCTATATGCTAAATTCCCTACTTGCTTCAATATTTTGAAAGGCCGAGTATATTAAAGGCTTGACTTCCTTTAGGTTCAAACTCAATGGATACTCTTGGTTGGGCTTACTTTCAAGCACACATGGTCACCAACATTAAATCCAATGATTCGTCATTTAAATCGCCTAAACTCTTTTGTCTATCTTATGCCTCTTTCATTTTTTGTTTAATAATCGCCACTTTATCTGCTGCTTCTTGCACTAGATTTGGCCCCAAAGTGATCCTTTCAACATCATCCCAAAATAAGGACGATATAAATTTTCTACCATATAATGCTTCATATTGGGGCATTTTAACGCTAGGATGGTAACTATTATTGTATACAAACTCCACTAATAGTAGATGTAAGTTCTAACTTCCTTTAAATTGCATAACACGAGCTTGTAACATATCTTTCATGGTTTGCATAGTTCTTTTAGATTGTCCATCAATTTGTTGTTGGTGTGCTGTACTAAATTAAAGCTTTACTCCTAAAGCCTTTTGTAAGCTCACCTAATGGTACCCTGTGGAGTCTCTCAACTTCCTTAACATAGATTCTTGCCAACTTTTCCAATGAATATGCCTTATTAATAGGTAAGATGTATGTAGACTTACTAAGGTGATCTACAATTACCTATATCGTTTCATAACTTGCTAGAGTTCTAGGTAGTGCACTCATAAAATCTATCGTAATTCAGTCCCATTTCGATTCAGGGATAGTTAGTGGCTATAACAACCCTCCAAGCCTTTAATGTTCTACCCTGATTCATCGGTAGGTCTCACATTAGAGTAATATTATGGTTTATACCTAAATTTTGCCATTTTTTGCAATTATACACAAAAAATTTCAACTTGTCTAATTGTACACCTAATTGAAAATTTAGTTATCATGATCTACACTTTAATTAACTCCAATTCATACCATTAGTTCAATTGGCACGATTTACCAAAGGAATAGCCTCTTACAGCCTTTTAGAGGGTTCATGCAACTGCCGTAAGGTTATAGAAGGCTACTTATAGGTTCCGTGACCTACTTTTTTAAAGTAGGTCCTAACTATGTGTAATTCTTCCAACTCAAAGCATCAGCTACAATATTTACTTTCTCGAAGAAGTAATATATCCCTAAATCGTAATCTCTAATTAATTCCACCACCATCTTTACCTCATGTTTAGTTCTTTCTACATGAATAAACACTTAAGGCTCTTGTGGTTTGTAAAATTCTTACATCTCTATCTATATAGATAATATCTCTAAATTTTGAAAGTAAGCACCACAGCTGCAAGTTCTATAATCATGTGTTTGGTAGTTTCACTTGTAAGGTCTTAATTATTGAGAAGCATACACGATCACCCTTCCCCCTTGTATCAGCACATACCTTAAACTACTGTGCAAAGAGTCTCTATATATCGCAAATAGCTCTTTGCCATTAGGTAATGTGAGAATTGGAGCACAAATTTATCTTTGTTTTAGTTCTTGAAAACTTTGCTTGCATTTTTCATTCTACCTGAGCTTTTCATTTTTTTTTCTTGTCAATTGTGTATTTAGTCAGGCTATTTTAGAGAAGTCTTTAATAAATTTACTATAGTAACCCACTAATCCTAAAAAACTTCATACTTCCATAATAGTCTCAAGCCTTTTCTAATCCACAATGGCCTTAATTTTCTAAGGATCCATTGAGATTCCATCTTTAGATATGATGTGCCTAAGGAAGGAAATACTAAACAAAAATCGCATTAGGACACCTTAGCATAAAGTCGATAATCTCTTAAAATTTGCACTACAAGCCTTAGATACTCCTCATGTTGTTCAAGTGTCAAAAAGTACAATAAGATATCATCAACAAACATAATTACACACTTATCGAATAATTGTCAAAATATGTGATTTATTAAGTCTATAAATGCTACTAAGGCATTTGTTAACCCAAATGGCATCACCAAAAATTCACAATGGCCATTGGGTTTTGAAAGTTGTCTTCGAAACATTTTCTAACTTAATTCGTAGCTGATAATAACTTGACCTCAAATTGATTCAAGAAAATACACTTATACCTTGGAGCTAATAAAAAAATAATTGATATGTAATAGATGATATTTATTTTTTATAGTGATTTTATTTAGCTCCCCATAACCAATATAAAGTCTCATTGACCCATCTCTCTTCTTTAGAATAATAAAAGAGCTCCTTATAGCGATATGCTAGGTCGGATAAACTCTTTATCAAGTAGCTCTTGCAATTGTTTCTTTAGCTCTTTCAGTTCTACTGGTGCCATTCTATATGGTGCTTTGGAAATAGGTTCCGTTCCTAGCACTAAATCAATGATAAAGTCAATTTTCCACTTTGGTGACAATCTAGGTAATTCATCAGGAAAAACATCTATGAATTCATTCACCACTCAAATCTTTTGTGATATATGGAGTCTCATTTTTTGTCTCCAGGGAATAACGAGGCAATGGCTCCGTTATGGTTACTCGTTACTTGCAATTTATTCCACTGATCTTAACTCTTTATCTTGGCTTAAGGTAGTTTGACCAATGAACACTACCTTCGATCCATTAAAGCCATTAAAAACCACTTCTTTTCTTTGATAATCTACTGTAACTTGAACCGCTGACATCTAATTCATTCTCAAAATGATCTTATACTAATTCATTTTAAGTAGTATTAAATCTGTACTAGTCTCTTTATCATTAATAAAGATTAAGCAATCTTTAACTTTCTCCTTAGTGGTCACCACCATTCCTATTGGTGTTTTCATGTCAAAAGTTGATGTCATGGTAACACTAGGAATTTTAACTTGATTAACTACTGCTGGAGTGATAGACGGGTAACCTTTGTATTGTATAAAGCTTGGATGGGATGTTCAGTTATTACAATAGTCCTTATTCCAAAATTGGCAATCTTTGTTACATATAAGTCTTAGCATTGTTAAAATCTTATTAGGATTATTTTAGATTTGTTTGTTCTTATCGTTTTCATAGGATGATGATGTCCTACCTATTTGCAAATAAAACAGGTAACAGTGGTCTTTTTCAGGCAATCCATAACCTTAGGGTCATCTACACCACAAAAATAGCATTTATTCCTTAACTAAGGACAACCTCCTCTAGTTATGTTTTCCTTAGCATTTCTAGCAACTTATTACCATTCTTGGATTATGTGCACGATTTGGTTGTTATGCTTTTCTAGGTCTAAACATGGGCCTCTTTCCCTTTTAACTTGGTTGCGCTTTATTAAAATTTCTTTTGCAAATATGAAACCCCTATAGTGAAGTTGATCACCTTCTCTCTTTTTGGCTCCCTCAAACACCCTAACCTTTTCCACCATTTCATTAAAGGTACGAACCTCAAAATTTTCAACCTTCCTTCTCATCTTAAGCTTAAGCACCTTCATGAATACATCCATTTTAAACTTATTACTATCTTTATAAGTATCTGGTGCAAATTGTAGTAGCCTATTGAATTCGCTTTCAAATTGGTCTATATTGTGAAATACTTGTACAATGTATAGCAATTCAACACAATACTTAGTTTGCATGCTATAAGGGAAGTAATTATGCAAGAATTCCCTTCGAAAGGCATCTTGTATAATTAGCTAAGGCAAAGATCTAGATTTGGAATCCCATCATGTTCTTGCTCAAAGTTTTAGCATATAAGTACCATAAGATACCTGTAACTATGGTGGCACCACAATGACCTTTCAATTTGGGCCAACTAGTCTTCAACTTCCTGGCTTCCTAATTGTACCATCAAAGAATCGATTACACTTTCATGAATTCTTTGTAGTCTTAGCATTGATGGTAGTGGTAATGGTGCTACAACAGCTAGGATTATAGGGAGGTAAACATGGTGGTGTACCCTTATTAGCAATTGCAAGTGAAGTTAGTGGTGGTGTAAGTAAAGGTTGTAGTTTGTTAGTAAGAAACTGCATCAAATTTTCCTATCCCTGGTCCATTCACTATAGGGCTACTAAAATTGCATCATCTTGATTTCGTTGTAGCAGTAGGAGTAGATTATTATTTATAAGCCCATTGCTTCCACAAGCTTTAAGTTACTCCTTTATCAAGCGTTGTGGTCTATGACCCTATCATATAAGTTGACTACACAAAACATTCACATTAAATAGTTTTTCAAAAGTTAGTGTGAAATATGAATAAAGACAGATAGATAAATGTTACAAAAAGGTTTGTCAAAATTGATCATTCATTTTATTAATAATTTGAAATCACTACATCAAGTAATGCTCCATTTATAGCATAGTCATTAGTACATCAAATGATCATCATAACCCTATACTAAAGCTATTGGAATTATACATTAATATATCCAGTCATCATTAAATACATACAAAACTTCCAAATATATCAAAAGTAGAGTCTATAGTAAAAAATCTATATGCATAGAATGATCATCTATGATTAACAAAAAGTAACACCTCTCAATCATTGATGGTCATAGCCAAAAAGTCATCATGCTAGTTGATGGTCAAAATATCTAGCGATCCTTTAAATCAGTAGAGTAAGTACATCATACATCATATCTATAACATAATCTCCATCTCCTATACCTATAATTCATCATCTAAAGAGACATCAGATTGGTACAAGGCCCAATCTATGTCTATGGGCTCTTACTCTGTATAATTCAACACTATACTAGATGCTTTGCTATTACTATAATCAATCCAATTAGCTAAGCACTTTGACTAATCACTTTAATTTAAGACAAAGTCCTCTAACTCTAGTAACCATCCTTCATTAGAGACATATATCTTCTCTCCATCTTCAGCTACAACTATCTTCTAAATAGGGGTCGGCTTTGCTATAAGCTCAGGTGGTAGAAAGTCCAATGGATCTATATCCATCAAATCACTAAATCCTCCCAAATCCTGATATGGCTCTTGATAAGGAATGAATTTGGAATAGTAGCAGATCTTGAACAAACAAGAATAGGTATTCGGGATTTTAAAAGAAAAATAGGTACGAAAAACAAGAAGGTTTTTTATAGTGAATGTGAAGAGATATAACTTACTAAGATACAAATACAATTAGGGGTTTGAGCTCAAAATAAAGTTCGATACAACTCACGAACATTATATGTCGCTCAGGATTCAAATGAGGGTTAGATATAACTCATTAACCTGCTCAAATGAAAGGGTTTACCACAATCTTAGGGTTAAGATTGATAAGAACGCGAGAACGATTAAGGAGTCTAATCATCACTTGATAATCTGGCAAATACTAACTTAAGTATAGCCTTATTCGAAAGAAGAAAGATTTACTCTGTATGGGTATGTGATTTTCGTATTCTTCTCTATATGTCTATATCTCTATGTATCTCCATCTTTTAGTACAAATGTTGCTATTTATAGCAAATCCTAAACCCTAGTGGTAAAACTGTAAATAATATACAAGACCTTAAACCCTAAAGAATTAGGTCCACCAATAAATAAGGGAAAACATATACAAGAATACAAAACTGTATATTTTACAAAAGTCGACATGCAGTCACTTGGCATGTCTTGGGAGTAGTAGTATTCGAACCAGACGGGGTCGGCAATTTCATATATAGGTTCGGGAAGGAGTCCCTGAACTCTCGCATGGCTTGGCCGACACACCAAAGAGATCAACCTACAATTGCCGAGTTCTAGATTTAGTCAGCACGAATCTCCCAGTGCCATACTGAGTGGTCCTTTGCTCTCGCATCCTCGGCCTTATGGTTTCTCGGCACCTTGACTGATGATAGAGTTGATGCTAAGTGTTTATTTTCCTTTCTCTCGTCCTTCTAGCTGCAGTTCGACCTCGGCAAGCATTGATAGGCCTTGACTTGGATATGGTCGGAGGCTGATTCCCATCAACTTTACTCTCAAATCAGTCCTCATAAGGTCACTCTACTGGATCACTAGATAGGTTGAAATCAAATCCAGTAACTAACTAACAGGAAGAATCTAAGTGCCCAATCCAAACATGAAAAAGTAGCCGATATCTCAAGAATATATGGTAAGATAATTGGGACTAGCTCTAAAGGTATAGGAAGTATAAGAGTAGAAGTACCTGAGTTTCGTAGAGTTATGTTTGGTAAAAATGGTCTTATCACTCAAATACTCGTAATCCTTAAAAAATCCAAATCTAGCATGTAAATGGAGTCATATCTCAGTCTTAGATGATTGTCCCTCCTATCTCTCACAAAATATAAATATCCATTAATAGATATCCATTCCTCAAAATTTGAGGGAGTTGGTCTCTATGAAGCCTTAATGATGAATGCAGCGTCCTCTGTCATACCCTGCTACCTAACTCTTAAAGAAAAGCCCTCCAACTTGTATATCAACTCTACTAATGATAATGGGAGTTAATACGTGAACTCCATCATTGCTAATAGAGTTCTCCACTACTTGGTTAGGCTTATCTTCCACTTATATATGATCTTATCTAAAGATCTCGCACCTCCTAATATAGCTAGATCTTCAAATAAGACTCGTGGGCATCGTCGATAGCTTAAAGGGTCTCACCTTCTACCATCGTAAAGTCCGTCCAAAGTCTCTCACCAAAGAATAAGTCAAACTACAAGAGAAAAAGAAAAAAAAAAAGAGTTTCTCAATTGCTTATTTAACTAAGCATTAGAATATAGTTTAAGATCACAAGTGTATATATACCTCATTTCTACCCACATCTAATTTAATCCAGTTATTTTAGCTAATTTTAATTTACTAAATTCCATCTCTTTATTATATATTATTTATTTATTAATTTGTTTTCAAGGAATTTGGCTAAGTAGTTATCTATTAATTAACATTGCTTTGATATCATTCAAAGTTGTAACGACCTAAGGGGAACCTCATTGTGACAAGTAGTCATATACTATATAGAAAACCGTGACCAATCCCACTATTACTCAAGAGTTTCGATACAACATGTAAGGTGTTTTTAAAACTTAGGTTGCTCTAACCAATCATATCAATTTTAAGAAGCATCAAGACATATATAATATGATACTTAATAATAAAGACAGCATAATAATTATTTTAACTGTCTAAATATACCACCATAAAGTTATGAGTCATATAGAGTCGCTTGCATATAATTCCACTAGTTCAAATATAATTTACAATGACATAAGTAATTTAACTTAGAAATAAGATATTTATAACGATCACTAGTTCCCACGATCTCAACGACACGTCTAGTAACTCTCATCTCTCTCTCTTATGATAAAACTAATAGGGTGCCTGCAATGAAGTAAATTTAGGGGAGTGTAAACACCAATTGCTTCATGAGATATCTGATACAAACTAGGCTAAGGAATGACAAGGCTAGTTGCAAGAGGTGGGTCCAAGCTTGTCAAAAGCTTGAAAACAGGGGTAAAAATGTGCAAGAAACATAGAAAACCAACAAGGAAACCTTGATTAATTCTAAGGATGTCACATACTAAGAAACTACTAAAGGATCATGGCTTAACTTGATATTACGCGTGAGTTGGACCAATGAAGATACTTGCCACCTAGTCTTACTTAAGAGTTAAGATAAGAGTGAAGTAAGCATAGAGGAATTCTCATGTACTATATTCAATATCTAATGATAATGCAGGGACATTTACAATGCATATTTATACCTAAAATATTAAGCCAATAGCTATAAATGGAAATGACTTAAAATGGTAAATTCCTAAATAAGTAATGAACAAAGAATGGAAAAGGGCATAAAGTGAAAATCAAGAAAAACGTCCTTCTTATACTGAAGACTCTATGATGGGGGGTGCTCGAACACATAGTGGATGACTAATGATCATGTACTTGGTAAAAAATAGACAAACTGTATGATTAAAGGGGTGATTTCCAAGAAGAGGTGCTAAGCAGGTTGAGCTATTATGTAAGTACATTTTTGGTTGGTAATAGGAGAGACATAAGAGGGTTTAGCTCGAACAAGATATCAAATGAGCAGATTGTAGCAGCTTAGACTCAGTAAGGTGAAAAGAGAGAATACGCTTTGCTATGCTTTCCAATCATCGGGCTCTGGCTTGGGTCAAGGGTTCAATAGTCTTAACCTGGTTGATTAGAACTTAGGATCAAATCATGTTGGTCCTCATCCAAGCCTTCTTCGAATCAGTAAGTACTAAGATCGACAACATTGAACATATTAAAAACTCTAAAGTCTTATGGTAACTATAATTGGTAATCATTATCATTAATCTTCCGAAGGATCTTAAAGGGTCCGTCAACTTGCGTAGATAGCTTGCTCTTCCTTTTGTTTATAAACCTTTCCTTGCTTAAGTGTAGCTACACTTGGTCACTATGTTGAAATTACTTAGTTTTCCTTCCTTCGCCTTTCTAGTAGTTTAGTTAATGTGCTGGGCAACTTGTTGGTAGATCTACTGGATGGATTGAGCTCTGATTCTTGCTTCTAAATCTTCTTGGTCAGTAGGTGGCATTAGGGTATAATCAACGGGCAACGTAAGATTGAAGCCATAGACGACCTCCAACGGGATGTGCCCAATGGTGGCATGTATTGTCTTGTTGTAAGTAAACTCTACCACAGGTAAGTAGATGGTTCTTTCCTACTGCAGCTCGAAGTAATGATCCTAGGGTACGGTTAAGAGCCTCTATCTAGTCGTTGGTTTAAGGGTAATAAGAAGTATTACACAATAATTTGTTTCACATTCAATGCTAAAGAGTTCTCTAGAAATGGCTCAAGAATTTTAGGTCTTTGCTCGACACTACACTCCTTGACACCCTATGTAAGCAAATTATTTCCTGTAGAAACAAAGAAAAAATAGCTAAAGCATTATTAGTTTTAGTGCAAGGCACAAAATGTGCCATTTTATTAAACTTATCTACTACAACCAATATAAATTCTTTGCATTGGATAGTTGAAGGTAATCTGATGACAAAATTCATACTTAGATCTGCCCATGGTTTAGTTGAAACAAGTAGTGGCATTATCTTTCCTTATTTAACTTGGCTTTTGGCTTTCTTACAGGTAGCATATCCTTCAATCATATGATGTACATTATGTTTCATTTTAGGCCAAAATAACCTATCATTCAATAATTCATAAGTCCTTCATTCTCCAAAATGTCTAGAGAGTCCTCTACTGTGGGCTTCTTTCACCAGCAGCTCCCTTACTGAACATGTCGACACACATAACTTACTTTCTCGGAATAGAGGACCATCCTCCACATCGTATTCATTTACTGTTCTCTTTTCTTCATAATGTATATATATAGTAGACCAAAGTGAGAATCATGTCGATATTGGTCCTTAATGCTTGCAAACCTTAACATTTGGTGTGCAACTCAATGAGAAGAACGCGTCTTCTTAACAAAGCATCGGCAACTACATTATTCTTTCTCTACTTGTATTTGATGATGAAATGAAATCCTTCTAGAATTTCAATCCATTGAGCTTGGCATTTAAAAAGATTTTATTGGCTTTGCAAATATCTCAAGGACTCATGATCTATGTAAATGATAAATTTTGGTAAAAGATAATACAGCTGTATGTGAAGAGCTTTGATTAACACCAAGAGTTCTTTGTCATGTACAGAATAGTTAAGTTGTACTCTTTTGAGCTTTTTACTATGATAAGTGACAAGTTGGCCTTCTTGCATCAGTATGGCTCTAATGTTGACACTAACATATTGCATTTAAGCTTAAACACTTTATTCAAGTTTAGTAGAGCCAAGACTAAGGTAAAGGTTAACTTTGCTTTCACCTCAACAAAACTCCTCTCTTCTTTTTCTCCTTACCTAACTCTACATTCTTCTTTGTTAGCTCAATCAAAGGTGCTATTAGAGTATTGAATCCTTAGATAAAGTATCGATAGAATGATGTCAATCTATGGAAGCTTCTCACCTCTGCACATGAAGTTGGGGTCAAGCACTTAACAGTGGCTCGAACTTTTTCTTTGTTAGCTCTTAATCCTCGTCTATTAACCACATAGCTTAAGAAGATCACCTCTTCCTAGCAGAAACAACACTTCTTTATGTTTTCGAATAATTTCTTTACTTGGAGGACATCAAAAATAGCTTGGAGATAGTTAATATGATTTGCCAAGTTGGTACTATACTATGGATGTCATCAAAATAGACAACGACAAACTTCTTGATCAAGTCTCTCAGAACATTGTTCATCAATCCCATAAAAGTGCTTAGGACGTTTGATATCCCAAATGGTAAGACCATCCACTTGTATAAGCTATGTCGAGTCTTGAAAACCGTTTTCCATTCATCCCTTTGCTTCATTTGAATCTAATGGTACCCTGACTTTAGGTTGATCTTACTAAATACTCTTACACCACTTAGCTAGTTTAACATATTGTCTAACCTTGAAATGGGGTATTTGTACTTGATCATAATCTTATTGACAACCCTGCTATCCACATACATATGTGAAGTGCCATCCTTCTTCGGCACAAGTAATGTAAGAACAGTACAGAGGCTAAGACTTTCTTTTACATATCTCTTCTTTAATAGCTCATTGACTTGCTTTTAGAGCTCTATAGCTTACTTAAGATTCATTCTATAGGTAGGCTTGTTCAGCAGTGCAGCACCAGGTACCAAGTCAATGCAATGCTTAATACTACAAACTAGGGATAATCCCTCAGGTAACTACTCAAGAAACGGGTCAAAATATTCATCAAGCAACTTCTTGACCTCCTCTAATAGCTTCATTTGCTCCTTCAATTCCAGTGGCCTCCTGACTAATAAGGAAGTAGGCAGTTCAGATTTGATGTCTATTCGGAGTTTGGCTCTACTTAATACTAAAGTCTTCTTTGGTCTTTGAGCCTTTTCAGATTGTAATTTACTCACTTAACTCAAGGTCATAGGGTTTAGGGTAATTTTCCTCCCACCCTTCTCAAACACATACGTGTTCCTAAACCCATCATGCATCACCTTTTGGTAAAAAAGCCATTGTTGGCTTAATGACATACGAGACGCATGCATAGGTAGTACATTACAAAGAATTTCATTTGAATAGTTTCCAATGGAGATCGACAACAATACTTGCTGAGTGGCATGTAATGTTCCCTTTTTGTTCAGTTAGTGAAGTTTATAAGGCCTCAGATGTGATATGGTAGACAATTTGAGCTTCTTAACCAGGGTAGCAAACATGTAACTTCCATTATCTACTATAAATGCACACACTTGCTCATTTACCTTATATGTGCAATGAAATAGATTCTCTCTCTGCTCTTCCTTAGTAAAAGGTTATATACTCATCATACATTAGACAAATAATGTTAGTTTGTCTAAATCCTCAGCAAACACATCCTCCTCAATAAGTTCATCCTCTTGGGTGTTATCCTTCTTAGGGAAAGCCTCTTCCTTGAGCTTTTCATTGGTACTTTCCACTTCAACCTTCAAGACATCCCCCTTGATGTCATAGTTCTTCTATTCAAATATTGGGCTACCATGTGCTCGAACTCTTGCCAGTTAAAGTACTTGATCTGGCTTGTCTTCCTTCAAAATCCTTGTCCCTTCTTGTAAGTTCTCAACTACACTTCACTATCAACTGGTCAGCTCTTCTGTTTTACTCTAACATACATTCTTTTACTCGGCTGAGTACTTTACTAAGCTCGATAACTTCTTTGAAAGGATCGGCTTGATTAATTAAGTCAACTCATTAGTAGTCGGCTCATTGGGCTATTCTTATAGCCTTGTCCAACATAGCAAATCGTTGCAGTTCTATCTCATATATTATTTCTTAATCTAGTAAGAAATTTAGATACTATTCAAGCTGATGGTTCATCCACTTCACACCAAATCATGAGTATTTAGAACTCCTGAACATATTTATCAATAGTTTAGCTTTCTTGTCTTAGCTTTTGAAGCCAGGAAAAAGTATCTTGTAAATAAGTATCCAACACGAATATGTTTCTAAGTACCGTCTTCATCTCAAGCCAAGTGTTTACTTCCCTATATCCTTCTCGTCTTCTCATTATTTAAAAGTTCTTCCACCACATTATAGCATAACTGGAGAACTCTACGGTAGCAGTTCTCATTTTCTCGTAGTCTTCAAACTGGAAATAATGAAAAACGCGTTCAACCTTCTCCTCTTAATCCAAATAGTCATTTGCATTCCCAAAACCATTGAAGGTTGGAGTCTGAAGCTTCATGCAATTAATAGCTCGGAGTACTTAAGCTCGCTCTTCTTCCTCATTATACTCTTCTTCTCCTTCTTCATCTAACTTACTTAAGTCAATCCTTCTCCTCACATGTCCTCTTACTTCTCCAACTTATCCTTGTCAAGTTAGGATTTGCCCTCTCACAGGTCAAGCAACTTGTAGAGTATTTTGCATGGCTTTAGTAAGTCAAAAGGCTAATGCATGAATAGCTCTAGTTAAATCAGCCATGTGGTTAACCACCTCATCAATTCACTCATTTATACTTCTAAGGGTATTTTAAGGTTATTGGCCATGGTAGACAATACTGCTATTGTCATCTTCAATACCAACATTGACATTAGGATTTGTCATTCTCTTCGATAAAACTCAGTAGCAAACTTAGAATCCTCGAAACAACAGACACTATCCTTTTTCAAGCCAAACATCTCATACATACACTTTTCCAAATGAAAGTTCAAACTAAACTATGAACACAACAACTATTTTGAAGAACTATAAACCCAGTTGAAATTTTCTTTATTCTCATATGCTCAAAACAAGGCAAAATAGAGAATTTTGTAACAAAGGTCTCATAGCAACAGCAAAACTCTAAATACTCTCCACAACACTTTAAACTAATCCCTCTTGTATTCACAGCATACTTGACAACGGTATTACATACTATACAATAACAATCACAACTGAATAGAAACTTACTCAAGCGAGCCTTTGCTCTGATACTAAGATGATATAAATTAGGCCAAGGACTAACAAGGCTGATTGTAAGAAGTGAACTAAGCTGTAGAAGAAACATAGCAAAACCAATAAGCACACCTCGATATGCTCTAAGGATGTTATGTACTAAAGAACTACCAAAGGTTAACAGATCAACTCGATATGACGCACGAGTTAGACCAATTATGATACTTGCCACCTTACTTAAGAGTTAGGATAAGAGTGAAGTAAGTAAAGAGGAATTATCACAAAAAGATACAATGTAATATATTCAATATCTAACGATAATGTGACTACATTTATAATGGGTTTTTATACTCGAAATATTAAGGCTATAGTTATAAATGGAAATGACTTAAAAGGCTAAAGTTCAAAATAAGTAATGTACAAAGAATGGAAAAGGGAATAAAGAGAATAAAAAAAAGTATTCGTCTTATATGGAAGATTCTATCATAGTGGGTGCTCGAACATGTATTGGATGACCGGTAGTCATGTGCCTAGCCAAAAATAGACAAATTATACGATTAGAATGGTGACTACCAAGCAAAGGTGTTGAGGAAGACTGGAGGTTCTTCTAAGGTGGGTTTAACTCTAACTTGGTCAAAGTAGTTCATATTTAAGTCAGCTGGACAAATGGTCGAGTGGGTTGAGTTGTTGTTCGAGTACATCTCTACTTGGCAATTGGAGACTATCGATAAACATAAGAGTATTCAGCTTAGATAGGATATCAAGTTAATAGAATACAGCAGGTTAGACTCATTGGTTGTAGGGTGAAAAGAGAGAACTCACTTCGCCATGCTTTCCAGTCTTCGGGCTTGCACTAGGGTCAGGGGTCCAATAGTTTGATTCTTATCAAATATCCCTCATACCACATACATACAAGGACAAGAAAGTTATCATATATTATCATGTTATGCATGAGCAACCATATGAATGTAAACAATATATACAATCATTTGGAAATAGTTTACAACTTAGATTTACACCCTTAGGTTGTTAGGAGTTAAAAAATAGGTAATAACACATCAGCTCTAAGAGCCATTACTCTAACTTGAATCCCCTTCGGCCTAATGTTTTATTAATTAATTATATAATAAAATACTACAAGTTTAACTTAAGCGAGTTTTTAATTAACATTAAAATGGTGATTTGATACTACATATATGCTTAGGTGTGAGGGTAACCCTAAGTGATTGTAATGTGGACAAAGCCCTAATTGGAGGATGGAATTCTTAATACACAATAGTTTCCAAAGGTCGAAGTGAGGTTACATCAAACGAAGCATCACCATTGTACATCCTTTTTGTGCTCTTGTGTGATGCTAACAGCCTTCTTCAGGTAGTCGTCCAATACAAGGCCGATTTACATTTAAATTTCGATATTCATTAATTTAATTTATTTGGAGGCCAAACAAGTTCACCGACACTTCATAACATAAATACATGCATTCATGATGTAATAACCAAATCTATTTTTATATATTACGTATCTTAGCACATCAAAACATATAAGTACAATCACATGTAAGTTCCTAAAATAACCCCACACATTTCCATTTCAAATATTATAATTTAAATGCAACTAAACTATAAGCACAACTAATGCGGTATTCATCAAGAATACTTACTTGTCCATGGTAGTCACTGATTATAGTAGTCACTGGGATATTTAATATCAAAATCAATTTCACCTATTGCCAATATATAAAAAGGAATATAATATGTATAATAGGGATTATAGTTTAATTTTACTAGGTGGTTTTCCTATTATTGCCTTTTATCTTCTACTAATAATAAGTTATATCTATTTGTTTATCTTCTTCCTACCATCGTTTTAAATCATTATTACCGTTATGTTTGTACCTTTGTTAACACCTCCTAATTATCTATATATTTGATTAAGTAGATGAGTGGAAATGTTAACGAGAGTAAAATGTAGCATTTACATATATATATATATATATGTATATGTATATGTGAATGAATAAAATAGGAAACATATCTTGCTGTCATTATTCTCACCTATATTTCCTCCAATAACTTTCAGCATGTAATTGCATCCCTTTTATAATATTGTTTGGTCATGAACACTTAAGCTTCCCAATTTGTATTATTGTTTAGACGAATCCATAGAGGGATTTCTTCACCATTCTCTACAGCTTTTATTATTTGATTTATAACAAAAAGTTTTTCTATCCTCGAGATCCAATTTCAAGCCTTATCATGCTCTTGTCAACTTATTATTTCGTTCAAGTCTTCATTTTCCTTTAAATTTGCTTTAAGGAAGTTATATACCTTTAGCAAGCTAACATTTAGAATAACATTTCTATTTCCATCATGCATTCAACCTTTAAATTGTTTTCATCTTATTCTCCTTGTTCATCTTTTATTCTTCAGTAACTAGCCAGGGTTAGGACTATTAGTACACCGCCTATCCACATAAAATATTGCAATAAATTTGAGTTCCTTTAACACAATGTTACTGAAACTTCATTCTACGTTATTATTAGTTTATGATATACCAAAACTCCTACTATATATCTTTGCACATAATTTCATCATTCAATCCCCAAAACCTTATCCTTGTGTTTCTATTAATATACGACCAATAAGCTTGAAGACATATATCCATGTTTTTACCTTAGAACTTTCGCTCTTCCCTATCTTATCTTTATATATATATATATATTTACATACACACACATACATATATATATATATATATATATTGAATTAGTTTGTTTTGATCATACCTATTCCTATCTTACTAACATTCATATGGATAGAAATTTACCTACTATAGTTTGCTCATCAAGTTTGTTCATAAATGATGACTCAAAGCAAAGATCTTGGATAGCAAAGCATCTACAATGTGGATAAGAACAAGGAACGAAAGACAATTAGATTCTAATTTAAGAACTAATTTAAGAAATTTCAAGAAAGTTCGAATGAAGGGTCAAATGTTATCTCAATTTACTTTGTGCTGATGAGATGATTCTAGAAGTTGTTATGGAAATTTAGCGTCAGTAGAACGAAGTTCCACGGCCTTATTTATAACGCTCCAATGAGCATATCCACAACCACAAAAAATGGAAATGAGAATGAAAGAGACTAAGTCAATGAATCACATTCAACTTAGGTGAGTAAATTTAAAGCTAGCAATCAAAGCTTACCTTAGTTCGAGTTTTGTCATCAAAGGAATGCTCGTATGTAGAGACAAGAAAAGTTTTGTTAGTGAAGCTTACTACTCTATTCTCATTGCTTACTCGGGTTCTTATTGCCGAAATGTGAGTTTACCAATTAGGAGCTGCTTCTATTTACTTAACTCATTGCTTCGCTTCTTGTTATTTGAACAAGGGACGATGACAAAAAATGAAAGAAATGGAGCAATGATTAGTTGAAGAAGAAAAAGAAGAGGGCAACAAAGAAGATAATTCCTAGAACAAAGAAGGGGAAGTGAGGCTTAGGTGGAACTTCGTGCACTAATTTTGAAGATATCCAATGTTTTTGGCTTTTGTTCATGAGAAGGAGTATTTGAGTTTCTCTTTGAGCAAACTTTTACCTTGTAATAAGTATGTACCTAGAGGGTACCTGAGCTAATATGGAGTAGATTTTTGGGCAAATGAAATACATAGATGGCATGCCTTAGCAACACATGTAATCTGCTATGGGATTTGTCTGGTTTCATGAACTAAAATCATGGTTGAGCCAACTAATTTGATGTAACCTTTAATTATCAATGGATTGTGGCGATTGTGCAAAATTTGGTCTTGGGAAAAGGAAGCTAAAATTTCAAGTATTTTAGTGGGCTTTGGCTTGGGCTTATGAGTCTAATATGTATTGTTGCCCATTTGCATGACAATAGGAAATAGTAGGTGATCTAAAATCTAATTGATTATTATCTTATTATCTTTGATTATTGTTGTTGTTGTTGTTGTTATTATTATTATTATTCCCTTTTTTGTTTTATGATGTTTAATAGGCATATATTTTTATTTTCTGTTGAACTTTAGGGGTTTTAAGTATTTCTTATTGCAGGGTTGGAGTAAATAGTGGATTCTCTTTTCTTAATACCTTGTAAAAATTTTGAGAGTTATAGCTTAGGTTGAGCAGTCTATCACCTTTTGATTCAATGCTTTTATGGTGTCAAATTGGTATATAGTTGTTTGATCTTTAAGTCAACTAGACAGAGGTGTCTGGTTAAGGATAAGGTTAGGGTTGAACCCATATATAATCTTAAATAAGGACTTACCTGTCATACTATGTACTGTCTTGTTATAGGAAAACTCAACTATAGATAGAAACAAGTCCCAATCCATTAGGTTCCTTCCTATCAGTACTTAAAGTGATGAGCTTAAGGTCTTTTGATACCCTCGGTCTATCCATTTGTTTAGGTGTAACATGATGTACTGAATATAAGTCTTGTTTCAAGGCGTCTCTAAAGTGTCTTCTAGAAATGGTTAAAGAATTTTGGATCCCTATTTATCATAATGGTCCTTGGTACACCATGTAGCTTGACTACTTCCTGCAAGAAGAGAAAAGAAATAGTTGAAGTGTCATTAGTACGGTGGTAGGACATAAAGCATGCTATCTTACTAAACCAGTCCACGGCGACCATGATTGAGTTCTTCCTTCGGGAGGTTCTCGATAGGCCTAGTATAAAATTCATACTTAACTTAGACTATAGCTTAGTTGGAATAGGTAATGGCAAGCACGGTTTTTGTTCAGCCTAGCTCTTGGCTCTTTGATAGGTAGTACACCTCTCTAGGACCGAGTGTACATCTCTAACATCCTCGACCAAAAGATCCTTAACTTAACAACTCAAGGGTCTTTGCTAAAGTAGTCGGACTATCCACCTCCATAGGCTTTGCGTTATAATAACTCCTTAATAGAACAAGTCGAAATGCATAACTTCCCACCTTGGAAGAAATATTCGTCCTCCAAAAAGTAGTCATCAACAGTTCATCCTTTTGAACACCTTGCAATGATTGGACCAAAGTGTAGGTCATTTGTATATAACCCTTTGATTATAGAGAATCCAAGCAACCTAGTTTAGTGATCAGATAGTAGGGTATGTCATTTGGATAAGGCATGGCCACCACATTAGCCTTGTCGATCTTATATTTCACCACGTAAGAAATCTCTTCCATAAACTTGATCCACTTAGCTTATCTCTTAGATAGCTTAGGTTGGCTCTTTAAGTACTTCAATGACTCATGGTCAATGTATATCACAAATACTCTAGGCAAGAAGTAGTTCTGCTAAATGTTTAAAGCACAGATCAAGAAATAAAAATCCTTATCATATACACTAAGTAGTTAAGAGTAGCTCTTCAAAGTTTTTCATTGAAGTAGGTAATAAGTCAGCCTTCTTACATCAACATGGCGCCTATGCTTACCTAGAGGTGTTACACTTCAATTTAAGTACCTTTTAGAAGTTTAGAAGAGTAAGAATAACCTTTACTTGCTCAAAACACCTCTACTCTCTTGTTTGCTAATTGAACTCTACATCCTTCTTTTTTAATAGCTCAATTAAAGGAACTACTATGGTACTGAAATTCTTGATGAAGCAGCTGTAAAAGGAAGCCTGCCCGTGGAACCTATGGATGTCGATAGAACAGGTTGGCATTAGCCACTCAATTATAACTTGGACCTTATATTCATCAACTCGGATTCCTCCTTCACTCACAACAAAGCCCAACAAGACCACTTCAAGTTAGCAAGAGTCACTTTTCTTCATATTTCTATAAAGGCTTTCAACTCAAAGGACATAGAAAACAACTTGGAGATTCTCACAATGCTTCTCTAGGTTAGGGTCGTACATAAGTATATCATCAAAATACACCACTAGAAACTTGCAAATCAATCATCAAGGTACGTGATTCATCAATCTCATAAATGTGTTCAGAGCATTAGAGAGACCAAAAGGCATTACAAGCCATTCATATAGTCTATGTCTTGTCTTGAAGGTAGTCTTCTATTTCTCTCCTGCTCATATGGGCATATGATGGTAACTTAACTTTACATCCATCTTAGAGAAGATTCTGGCTCCATGTAATTCATCTAACATGTCATCAAGACTTGAGATATGATATATGTACTTGATTGTAATTTGGTTCATAACTTAATTATCAACGTACATCCTCCATGATCTATCATTCTTTAATACAAGTAAGGCTAATGCCGCATAAGGACTCAATGCCTCATGAACATAACCTCTATCAATCAACTCATCAACTTACTTATGAAGCTCGACAACTTACTTTAGGTTCATACAATATGCAAGCTTATTTGGCAAGTTAGCTCCCAAATGTCGAGTTATAGCATGCTCGATGCTTCAAACTGGTGGCACTCCCTTCAGTAACTTGTCAAGAAACAGGTCAACATATTCATAAATTATCTTCTTCACCTCGATAAGCAGCTCAACAATTTATCCCTTCATCTCGAGCAATCTTTGAATCAATAAAAAGGTTAGAGAACTCAACTTCACCTCTTGTTTTAGCTTGGCACGTATCATAACTAAGCTCTTTTTCCATGCTTTGCTTAACTAGATCTACCTTTCCCAAACTTAGTTCTAAGTCATAGGGTTTAATACAATCTTCCTCCCTTCATGCCCAAAGGCATTTGTATTCTTGAAATTGTCATGAAGAACCCTCCAATCAAATAATTATGGTCGTCCCTATAATATGTATGATGTGCACATTAGCAATACTTCATACCATGTCATCTTAGTACAATCTAATAGGGATTGGCATAACAATTTGTTGGGTAACATGAAGAGTACCTTTCTCTTGCAGCTAATGCAATCTATAAGGTTTCGGATGGGGAGTGGTTGATAGAATATGCTTTTGTACCATGCTCACTAAAGTCATATTGGTATAACTCTCACTATCCACTATGATAGCACATAACCTACCCTTAACTCAATAGGAACTGTAGAATAAGTTCTTCTATTCATGTCACTCCGAACTAATCATGCTTATAGCTTTGCCTGTTTGGTACATTATTTCATTTGCTTAATCTCCTTATTTTTATTTTTGACCTCAATGGTCAACATCTTGCCTGTTCAAGCCAAACCCTCTTATGTCTCTCCAATTACCAACTAGAAATGTACTTAACCAAGGCCCGTTATAGGAAGAATACCGAGGCTCCTAAAGCAAAATATAATTATCCAAAGGACCCGTTTGAGTCAAAGGGAGTTTATTTAAAGACATTTGAGCATGACGTATATGCAGCCCCAGTAAATACAAGATCGGCCAACTCAAGGCCTAGTGGAAACAATCTAAAAGAGCTAGAAAGGAAGCTGACCTAATAAATAACTAAGAAGATGAGGGCACTTGAAGGATATGGTGGATTTAAATAGGCTGGGATCAATGAATTTTCTATATATGACATTAGAGTCTACCTCAAGAAGTTTAAGGTACTAGAGTTTGCAAAGTAACAGGACGGGATGCCCTAAGCTTCATACTGGGTTGTACATAAGAAAGATGAGTAAATATGTTCAATACGATCTATTTATGGTACAGATGTTTCGAGATAGTTTAACGAGTCCAGCCCTGACTTAGTATACCCAACTCGACCTAAATCAAATAAATATATGAGAGAAACTCACCGAGGTATTTTATGAATAATATAGGTTCAACGTAGAAGTAAAATTAACCATGATGGATTTGGTCGCCATATGGAAGAAGAATAACGAGTCATTCAAAGAGTATGCTCAAGGATAGAGATCCTTAGCTACAAGGGTATCTACTCCTACAATCGAGAAAGAGCTCACATAAACTTTTATTAATACTTTAGAAAGGCCTTATTTGTCCCATTTGATCGGGGCAAGCCTCGTCCAGTTTTACAAAAGTAGTAGCAATAAGGAGCAAGATTAAAAGTGCTATCTCCTCCATTTCTATACTAGCAGTTAGCAAGCCTAAAGAATCCATAGTAGGAGTGGTAAATTCAAATGTCAGATTGAATGATCAAGTTTCTTTTAAGATAAATCTACCTCCGGCTCAACAACAATTCATAAATCATCCTCAGGCTAACAAGGTCCCTAGATAGTTTACCAAAATACCAGTCCCCTTAAGTCGGGTCTTTGTAAAGTTGCGAAAGGATAACTTGATTCAATATAAGCTTCCTAGTGATCGAGACAAGCTATTAATAAAAAATGCAAATATCATTATGGGCAAGTAGGGCACTTGACTGATTCGTGTTGGAGATTGAAGAACAAAATTCAGGACCTAATAGACAAAGGGTCAATGCAATTGGACTTTATAGGAACCCTAGCTCCAAATGTTAACAATAATCTCCTACCTAACCACAACTCGGTCATCGATATGATTAATGATGACTTCACCATCAACATGATCAGTTTAGATAAGAAGCCTAAGGTTTTTGAGTTTTATACAAGCAAGTAAGCCCCAAAAACTAAGAGGTACACTTTCCACATACTAGTAGCACTAGAAGATTATAAGGCCACCCCATTTAACTACTAAGTGTTAAATCACCAAAAGTCAAGTTCTCTGGTAGGGTGAATGACTCAATTTGGAAGGATTTATCACCCAAAGGAAGAGTCTGAGAAGAGGGGCGTTCTAGAAGAGGCAAATGATAAGACCGCCGAATGTATGGAAGAGTTATTTACCTTTACCAAGATGATCAAGTCGAGTGGGTACAAAATCATGAAACAACTCAATAAGACTCCAACATAGATATCATTAATGAGTTTATTGATCACGTTCGAACCTTACAGAGAGGCCCTATTTCGCATCTTACGGGAGGTTAAGGACCCTCATGAAATGCCAATCGAGAGATGGGACTAATCACTAATCATGGTAAGGAGCAATGATATAATCATTACTAAGGTACTCATCAACAATGGGTCATTGTTAAATGTTTGCCCACCCGCCTCCTTGGATTTGCTAGGCATTGATACAACTGCAATTAGGCCTTCTTCCACAACAGTTAGGGCCTTTGACTGGTCCAAAAGAGAGATTATATAGAAGATAGACTTACCTATGAGTATCAGCCCTCAGAACTTTAGTATTCAATTTCAGGTCATGGACATTCCAAGGTCTTTCAACTTACTCTTGGGAAAACCCTGGATTCATGCAACAAGGGCCATACCTTCGAGCCTATACTAGAAAGTGAAGTTTATCTTGAATGGCTAAGTGACTACAATTTTGGGAGATCAAAACTATGAGATTTATAAAAAAAAACAGCCATAACTTATATAAGCGAAGGGCAGGAGGAGTTTGGTCTATAGATATTTGAAGAAGTGTGCATGATTACCAGTCTTAAGAGAGAAAAGAACAAGAAGGTAAAATTTTATGAAGGCCAAATTGGTACCTATGGCCTTAGGTACAACCTGACTATAGTAGAGGAATTTTAGAAAAAAAACAAGCGAGTAGCAAGAAAGGTGATAAGTTGTACCACGCCCAAATGACCTTCCTTCCATTAACCGAGACATTTATCCAGGTAGAGACTCAAGCCCTAGAATCTACCAAAGAAAGATTAGCAAACTCATCTCGGAAGTTCCAACACCATCTGAATAATTGATTCTCTACCCTTATGAATGGCAACAAGTCTTCCCCAAAGTAAAGGGTGAACCTTAGTTTAGTATTCTTTAAATTTTTCTTTTCAATAGTTATCATTCCAAAGGTATCACCAAACCTTTTCATTCAATAAAAATATAGTTAGTTTCCTGCCTTAGTTTGTGCTTTATCTTCATGCAATCAATAAAATATTAGTTAATTTCTTTCTTTTGTTTCATTTCTCTTTTACTCACATACACTTTTCTCTATACACTTTGCCCAGATCCAATGATTCGAACAAAAACCAAGGATACCTCATGCGGGTAGATAATGAAAATATCGATATCACTTCTGACCCTATTGAGTTAGTCATTAGGAGTGATATCGATGACCACGATGATATCTAAGAGAAATGGCAAATACATGAACTAAGTAGAATTTCTATTAATGGACCGATTGAAACCATCGACATAGGGGATGAGAATAATCCTAAGAATTTGATGATTGGAGGGAGCTTGAAAAAAGAGCAAAAAACAGAAATGATTACATTGTTGATTGAATATCAAGATCTGTTCTCTTAGTATTATGAGGATATGCCTAGGTTAGATCTATCAATCGTGGTCCATTGTCTACCCATATAAGAAGACACCAAGCCTAAAAAGCAAAAGTTAAGAAGACTTCGACTTGACATCTTATTGAAAATCAAGGAAGAGGTTAAGAAACTACTTAAAGTCAGATTCATCAAGGTATTTAATTATCCAAAATGGGTAGCTAAAATTGTTCTAATAATGAAAAAGAATCGGAAGGTTAAGGTATGAGTGGACTTTTGAGATCTCAATTAGGCAATGCCTAAAGATAATTTTCCTTTGCCTCATATTGATGTCTTAGTGGATAACACAGTCAGGAATCATCTATTCTCATTTATGGATGGTTTTTTGGGATACAATCAGCTTTGGATATTCGAGACGACCTTTATTACAACTTAGGGTATGTTTTGCTATAAGCCGATGCCCTTCAGGCTTAAGAATGCTAGGACAACATACCAGAGGGTAATGATTGCAATCTTCTATGACATGATGCATAAAGAGATCGAGTTATATGTTGACGAAATGATTGCAAAATCTAGGGAAAGGGAAGATCACATAGAAAATTTAAGGAAGATGTTCAACATATTAAGGAAGTTTCAACTAAAGTTGAATCGAGAGAAGTATACTTTTAGAGTGACGTTAGGAATATTGCTAGGCTTCATAATTAGTCAAAGGGCATCGAAGTTGATCTTAATAAAGCCAAAGTCATAATTGACATACCCCCTCTACGCATACTCAAAGAAGTAAGAGGATTGTTAAGTTGTTTGAATTATATAGCTCAACTTATATCTCAGTTAATAGACAAATGTTGCCCTCTCTTCAAGCTATTGAAAAAGAATTTAAAGGTCAATTAGGACAAGGAATGTGAAAGCGCTTTCACAAAAATTAAAGAATACCTTATGAATCCTCCAGTGTTGGTAACTCTTAAACTCGGGAAGCTATACTTAACCATATTGCTCGAATCTATGGGATGTATGCTTGGTCAAAAGGATGAAGAAGGGAAGGAATAAGCCATTTATTATTTAAGGAAGAAGTTCCTAGAAGAGGAGCAGAAATACTCAGAAACTGAAAGATCATGTTATGCATTGGTTTGGGTCATGTACCAGCTCAGACAATATAAGCTTTAGTACTAAATTGAGTTGATTATACAACATGACCCCTTGAGGTATTTGGAAGAAAAACTAGCCTTCATTAGTAGAATTCCAAAGTGGTAGATGTTGTTACCAGAATTTGAAATTACGTATGTGAACCAAAGTTTAGTTAAGGGGCAAGCCTTGGTAGAGCAATTCGTTGTGAATCCTCCTGAGGATATCCCCTAAGAAGTGCAAGTTAAGTTTCCCGATGGAGATATCTTAGTGGCTGAAAGGGATCCTACTGGCTAAAGAGTTAAGAAACCTTGCAATTGGAAAATATTCTTTGATGGAGCAGCTAATATATCAAGATGTAGAAAAAGGGCAATACTAATATCCGCAAAAGGTACATAGTTCCCAATGGTTGTAAGGCTGATTTTCCCGTATACTAACAATATTGTAGAATATGAGGCATGTATTATAGGACTTAAAATGGCATTGTTTAAGGAGATATGGGAATTATAGGTATATGGAGATTCTTTCTTAATCATAGGTCAAGCTTGGGGTGAATATAAGACAAAGGACCCTAAATTGGTACCTTACTACGGGCACTTAGCCAAATTGAAAGGCAAGTTTGAAAGTATTACATTCACATATGCACCGAAGGTTTAGAACCAATTTACTGATGCTCTGGCCAACTTAGCATCCATGGTTCAGATATCAGGAGAAGTAGAGATCCAACTGCTTACGATCAAAGTTGAAGAAAAGCTCACTTATGCTTGGTAATTGAAAGTATATATGATGAAAAGCCTTAGTATTACAATATCAAAACATTCTTACAATAAGGTACATACCATGAGGAGGTTGAGAAAAAGGAGAGGAACATGATCAAAAGATTGGTTGCTAAATACTTGATAAGCAAGTCTACCTCATACCGATGATTGTTTGATGGTATACTTTTATGGTATGTAGATGAGAAGGAAGTAGAAGTGCTAATGAAGGAAGTGCATGGGGGAGTATGTGGCCCCCTACATGAACGGCTAAATGCTCACCAAGAAGATTATGAGGTTAGGATATTATTGGTTGACTATAGAGGGAGATTGCATCAAACATGTCAGATACTGCCACTTATGCCAAGTTTATGCAAACAAAGTGAATGCTCTACCTCAAGAATTACATACACTATCTGTATCGTAGCCATTTTTTATGTGGGGTATAAATATCATTGGTCTAATCACTCCAAAGGCATCTAATAGACATCATTTCATACTCGTAGTCGTCAACTATTTCAGTAAGTGGGTTAAAGCCTCATTCTACTCTAGTGTTACGAAAGGAGTAGTAGTCTAGTTTATCAAGAGAGACATACTAGCACAATATGGTACACTAGAGACGATTATAACCAATATTGGCATGAATCTTAATAACAAATTGATGTCAGAGTTATGTCGACAGTTTAAGATCATTCATAAAAATTCCACCCCTTATCAGCCTCAGATAAATGGTGCTGTAGAAGTGGCCAACATGACTATCAAAAGAATCATTGAGAAGATGGTAGTCACGTATCGAGATTAGCATGAAATGTTATCATTTGTACTCCTGGCATATCTAACTTCTATCAAAACATCAATAGGTGTAACCCCCTACTTGTTTGTATATGGAACAGAAGTCGTATTACTCATAGAAGTTGAGATCCCATCTCTTAAGGTGTTGTCAGAAACTTGGTTGGATGAGGTTGATTGGATAAACAAGTGCGTCGAGTAGTTAAATCTTATTGATGAGAAAAGGCTAACAACCTTGTACTATAACATGTTCTATCAACAATGAATGGCTAAAGCTTTTAACAAGAAAGTACGGCCTTGAAGTTTTGAAGAGGGAAACATGGTATTAAGGAAGACTTTGCCCAATACATAAGACTCTAGATGGAAATTTGCTCTGAATTATAAAGGTCCTTACATTGTAAATAAAGTATTGCTTGGGGGAGCTTTGATTTTATCTCAAATGGATGGTCCAAACTTGAGGGACTATAAATGTTAACTTAGTGAAGTTGTACTACTCTTGAAAGATCAATAGAATTTTTTGCCCAGATCATGAAATGCAAATGATCTTAATATTACCATAGTCTTATTCTCATTTTCTTCAGGCAAAGTTAGCATCCCTAATGGTAGTCAATATTGGGTAATATCCGCAACTCTTTTCCCATTCCACTAAAAGGCTTTACTCTTTGCTCTAATCCTAAAAAAAAAAAAAAAAAACCCACATGAGAGAAATGAACGCTTAATTTGGAATGATGTTAATTGACAAAAATTCTTTTAATACTCTATTACGATTCACTCTCCTTAGTAAGGGAGATTTGTTTTCTATTTTTTTTTAGGATAAGGCCATATTTAGAAAAAAAAAATCTAATGGCAAATGAGTTATACTTGCTTGAAGGTGAAAGTGCAGGGTAGAAACTAGTTAAATTTTTTAGGGACAAGAAATTCAAGTTGTAACATCTTTGCTTAGATGATGACGATATTTTATATGTTGGGGTCACCTTCCTTAAATTTTCCACTAAGTAAAACTTCATGTGCTTCGTTCTAAGGTTAAGATTGAATTTCGAAAGGTTGAATTGTTGGTTTTAATTGAATTGTTTAAGAAAAGATTTAATTGTTTAAGAGCTATCCATAAAGCCAATAAGTGTTTCTAAGTTTTTATCATAAAAATGAGTCTATTTCATTCAAGACACTACATTTGCATTTTGCTTCTCCTTAAGATGATAGCTAATCTCTAAGGTATTTAACCTTTATACTCTTAGGTTTAGCCAGTTCATAGAATACTATCCTGATTCAAATTTTGATTTAAGGGTTCCAATTAGCTCATGGAGCACTGCCCTAGTTTATATTTTCCTTTTAAGGTTCTAACCAACTCATAGAGTGCTTTCCCGATTCACATTTTTTTTAGGATTCTAGCTATCTGATAGAGCACTATCTCGATCTACATTTTCTTTTAGGTTCTAGCTAGCTCATAAAGTGTTGACCTAACTCCATTCTCATTTAGGGCTTTAGCTAACTAAAGGAGCGCTTTGTATAATCTCTAAAGTCAATTAGCTTAAAAGAGCACAACTAGATTTCATGTCGACCTTTTAGTTAGGGCTGCTAGTCCCTTAGAATATTCCTACTTATGTTAGTCAGCTCAAAGGAGTATGGTTAGGTTTCATGTTAACCTTTCAGTTAGGGTTACTAGTCCCTTAGAGACACTCTTGCTTATGTTAGTTAGCTTGGAAGAGCATAGCTAGGTTTCATGTCGACATTTTAGTTAGGCTTGCTAGTCCCTTAAAGACACTCTCACCTTAGTCAGCTGAAAGGAGCATGACTAAGTTTTATGTTGATTTTTCAATTATGGTTGCCAGTCCCTTAAAGACACTCCTACCTACATCAATCAACTCAAAAGAGTACAATTAGTTTCTCATATAGGGTCTTAGCCAGCTTAAGGAGCGTTTTGCCCATTCACTTAGATTAAGCAGCTCATAGGGTGCTACCTTCTTTTTTAGTATCTTTTAGGGTCTTAGCTAACTTAAAGAACACTCTGCTCGTTCATTTAAGTTAGCTAGCTCATAGGGTGCTACCTATTTTTATTCTCATTTAGGGTTCTTGCCAGCCCACTTGGACGTTACCCGAATTTTAGTATAATTTAGGGTCTTAGCTAACTTAAGAAACGCTTTGCTTATTTACTTAGGTAAGCTAGGTCATAGGGCGCTACCTTCCTTTTAGTATTTTTTTAAGGTTAGCTAACCCAGAGAGGCATTATCCTCCTTTTAGTATTATTAGGGTTCCTATTAGCCCATGGGGGAACTACCCTTACCACCTTTCTTTTCAAGTTTTTTGTTACAAATCCCCAGTAGATCAAGCTTAAGATAGCTAGTTAATTGTAGCACTTCTTAAGACAGAGTTATCTCTAAGGCAAAAATGGTGTCTCTTTTGTTTTTGTGGTAAAGTTTTACCTAAACTTTACTACAAAGAGGCATAGCTGTAAATACCCTATTTTTGCACCCCCATAGTTTTAATTTTTATTTTTAAAGCATCCTAATAACAAAAAATTGAAAAATGATAAAAAGACAAAAAAAGAGAGGAAAATTTTCAAAAAAGAGAAAAAAAAAACTAAAAAATAAAAAAATTCAAAAAGATTAATTGGATTGAGTTGTTATGGAATCACGATTAAATAATTGTTAAAAGATGCAAATCTGATACGATAATTTTAAATCCAATAAAATAAAGATTTGTAAGATTCAAATTAGATTTTGATTTTTATCAAATTAGATTTGAATTGATATTAAAGATTTTTTTTCGAGTTTTATAAATTGGGATTGCATGGCACGAGATGGGGAGTTCAATTACACATACGTAGAGATCAATCCTATCCTTGCATAGCTTCAACCACTTCTAAGCCCCTTCATCATGAAAACAATTGTACCTACAAGTCCTTATCCATCACCCATAACCCGAATAACATCCCCACACGTAGTACACTCACTGACACCAACTAATTCATCGATCAAATTCACCAGCTGCTCTACACTTTCATTGTACAAAATTCTTGATCTAACTTACAGTGAGCTCCACTTACGCCGACAACACAACAATTGTGCAGCCCCATCACCATTACCACTCTCTCTTTCGCCCAGTCTTCAAATCAACCATCCTCATCCATCTACAGTTTCACCTTTGTCGACACTCCACATGCTAGCCTATTCTATCCCCTTGCCAATACAGTAACTATAGCACGCCAATAACTCCACTACCATGATCAACAAACCTCATAAACATGAGACCACTATCCTTGCCCCCTATCCAACATAACATGACTAGCATCACCTACTGTACAAGCCAATAATAGCAAACCCTACATCAAAACAGCCTTCAGCAGTACCTCCTAATCTTTAAACCAAATAGTAACACCTTTCTCCTCTCGCCCATCATCCTTCCAATAGTAAAACCACAAGTCAACAGCCATCAACTTGAGCCCTAAACCTACTCCTCTACCGATAGCCACTTACTTACGCAATTGATCACTCTCTTGCATACCTTGACATTCCATACATCAAACCCTAATTGCTGCACACAACTCAATCTGATCACCTTTCTCTACACCAATCACCCATGACAGTATGGATTGTAGTAATAGTGACTACGTCTACAATTGCAACCTACACCCACAACAGCCCCATATAGCTTCCAATCCAACCTGTAGTAGCACATACGCATTAATTGGGACCTAAATCTGAATCCGAATCCAAGCTCCTTAACCTCATACGTGTGTTTTGGTCCAAGTTGTTCCTATTTTCCCTATTTGGTTATTTCTCTTGTATTTCATGCATTGTTAAATTTTATTAGTTGTTTTTTTATATGTTGGTTATTTATAAAAATAATAATAGTAATAGTAAGTAATAAATACCACTTAGAAAATTGCTTTTCAAAAAATAAAATAAAAATAATAATAACAAATCAAAAAAATTTTTGTATTAGGGCTTTTCTTTTAGATTTTTCTTAGAAGAAACAAAACTTCAAATTAGGACCCCTTCATTTACTCAAAATAAATTAATTGAAACGTAAACTTGGCTGGTTTTCAGAAATTAACATTAACTAACCTATTAAAGTTTTTTTTCAATTGAAATCTTGACTAATGATATCTATGCATTTTCGAGGCAACGTAAAATCTATAAAAACTTAGGTGTTTTTTTTTTTTGCATTTTTAAAAATATTAAAAAATGATAATTTTGAAAATAAGCCTAATTTCGAAAACTTGATAGTAGTACTCATTAGGGTTTAATAGGTAGCCTCCAAATTCAGAAATCTTTAACTTTTGTTTATCAATTTAAAATAAAAAACTGGTAGTTAAATTATAATTAATCCATCCAATTGATTACAATTTATCCTTATTCCCGATTTTGGTCGAGTGGCGACTCTAAAAGCTTTTCAATTTAGAATTAAAAAGAAAAACCAGATTTTTCCATTTTCCCTAATTGAGGATTAATATTAAATGAGTTAGGATTTAGTATTACTTGAAAAATAGAAAATGAAATTGAAAATTAAAAAAAAAAATCAGGCTCAACACCTATAAGTTACTTAGTTCTTTAGATTTTGGCTTGCATAGCCTCTAAAATAGTCTCTGATGTATCTTCTAATAAGATACTTCTTATTTTGATAAGGTTATCTTTTATTATACCCATTGCCTCATGCAACAAACCTAGCTTTCTCATGCAAATTATTGCTTTTAATAGATTAAATACCAACTATTTCCTTTCCTTTAACAAACATAGTTTTATTAGCTGAATTAAAAGATTCTTCCTATTCATAACCAAGTCTATTTTTAGAATTATCTATCTTTTGTAAAGATAACGGCAACTATAACTTCCTATCACTTTCATTAAATTTATTAATTATCATGTCAATTGTATTAGACAAACCATCTATTATAACTTTCAGTTCCTTTATTTCTTCCTTTAAAATTAGATTTTATTTTTTTAAGTCATCTTAACTCATTCCTAGATTTTCATTATCAATTTGCAAAACTTCATTATCATTTTTTAGTATATTATTCTCACCAACCAGTAAAGAGTTCTTTTGTGGTAGTGCATGCTTTTCGTTTTTTACTCTTTAGTTTCATCATCTTGTTTATTCAACTTCATATTAGCCTTTTCCAGTGCATTTGATAAGCTTTTAATATGTCTATGCAAACTTTCAAGCATTTCATCCTTAGAATTAGAAGTTACCTTAGAACATAGGTTAGCCTCTTCTTCTTCTTTTGAATTAGTCTCTCAAACTATCTTGATTTATCCAGGTCACTCTAAGTTGTCAGTAATACTTTTTATTTCTTCTTATACTTCTCCAATTGCTTCAATAAGACCTAACACTCATACTTGACGTGCCCATCTTTTTTGCACTCATAGCATACCAACTCCTTTTTCTCCTTTTTCTCCTTCTCTTTCTTTTCTTTCTTTTACTTCTTCTCTTCTTTGTAACTCTTTCCTGCATCATATTTGGAACAATTAGAAGGAGAATATTTACCAGAAAACTTCTTCTTGTCTCTTTTCTAGAGTATTCTATTGAGCCTCCTAGCCAATAAAGTTATGTCCTCATCATCTGTCTTTGATTCAGTCTTTGAATCAACTTCTTGAGCTTTGAATACAATTGTCTTCTCACCAATTCAAACACGAAATTAAAGAGAGTAAGGATAAGAAGATTAGGCTTCAGAATTATAATGCTTTGACTTTATGCCTACTGCGCTCTTCTAGCTCTATTGACAAGGACTCGATATTCCATATTAATGTCATTTCACTATCCACTTTCAAGACTTCAATCAAGAGAGAAAATAAGTACAATCCTTCTACTCCATCTCAATAGACTATCCTTGCCTTATCGCAGATCTACATAATAATGTTAACTCTCTTATAACACAAAGTCTAACACTCACAAGTGAGATTTATAGAAGTATGAAGACTAAATACAATGATTCTCGTAATGTAAACACAAAAAGAAAATAGAATACGAAAGTTGAATAAATAATGTTGTCTCTAGTTTAGCTTTTGATTATGTCTTTAAATTTTCTCAAAAGTAAAATTTGCAAATGAAAGTTGCAAATCAATGTATTTCTCAAAAATTTGAACTGTCTTGATTATATGTCCTTCTACCGCAACATCTCTTTGCTGATTCTAAAAGAGTTCTTTGATAGGTCTTGAAAGATCTTAAATTATCTTGAATTCATTGTTGGAGGGTGTATTCCTTGATTTGTGGAAGTTAAATCTCCTTTCTTATTTAATCTTATTTGATAGTTTGACTATTGCTTCTATAATCAATCAGGTCCACATGTGTTCTTGCTTTTATCCTTACTTTGACTTTGTAAAAAATTCTTCGAAAAGTTTGAATTCCTTAGCTTATATATTTTCTAAAAATCAAGAGCAAATATTTTGCCTAATAAACCTTGAATTTGAATCTAATCTCTAAATATATTTCCTGTAAACACTTGGCATGTGCATCTTGCTTTATATCTAATTAATATGAATTTGCTATCTCTACAAAATATTCTTAATTGTTTGAATTTGAATAAAAAGATCTGCAACAACCAATAGATTCATCCTCATCTTGTTTAAAATCTACTCATCCAACTTAAGTTCGAACTTTGGATAAAACCCAATTTGAATTTCATGAAATCCTATAATTAGCTTCATAAAAATTCATTCAAATATCTCAAGAAAAACCTAATAATGATCTGATAAAATATCCCAACAAGTCTGTCATAAAATCCTTTTCTAACTAACATGGTCTTAAAAATATTTAAACCTTGTTAATTCCGGTAGATATATGTTCAATTTAATAGAACGCATTGATATATTACCTAAATATATCCAATAAGTGGAGCTGGGCCATCAAACCATTAAAAGTCTAATAAGACACTTAATCTGTACTGTTCAATCAAAATTTGATTCTTTCCAGTAACTCTACTTTAGCCTCTAATTCATCAAATCAAACCTCAAATAAAGGCTTAACATTACTTAATGACCTGTACACTTAACACATCAATTGAACATTTTTAACCCTCTTTTTATTATCATAAAAAAAATCATGAGAGAACTCAGTAGTTAATATTGATTAGGCCAATCTAATTGACCCTATTTCAAGTTCACTATAAACCCCACAACTAGTCACTCAGGGTTCCGATCGGCTAAAAGACCCTAAATTATAAGTAACTAGAAATAATAATAATAATAATGATCTAGTAAGTTCGAATTTAAAAAAATAAGTAATAAAATAAAAGAATATAAAAATTCAAAATTTTAAGTATATAACTCGTTATTTATCAAAAATGTATAAAATGCATTCCAATAATTAATGAATCACTAGAGATAGATTATATATATATATTAAAAAAATAGAATGACCTAAATAATATTTAGGAATACTTATTTGTACTATATATGAATTTACATGTAGGTAGAAATACGTGTAATTACTTAAAATATGTGAAATGTGCTAAAATAATAAAAAAATTTAAAGAAAATTCATAATTAATTAAGAAAAATCAAGAAAAAAATGAGGAAAAATCCAAGATTGAGGCATGACAATCTAGAATTGAAGAAATAAAACCAACAATAAGCGTTATAAGATAAAACCAACCTATAATAGTTATATGAAAAACTGAAACTACGTTTGTGTTATTAGGATGATCGGTGATGGCCTGAGTGAGTCAGACCTCGAGTAAGTAAGCGAGAAGTTGAGGTAAGTTGGGATTAATACATTGCTGTATTTTGGAGACTTGAGATTATACTTAGTTGTGCTTATTAGATAATTGATTGTGTGTATGTGCTTGATTATGAGTGAAGCTATGATTCTGTTTATTTTTCTAACTTATATTGTATGATTTATATGAAATGATTGATCACCCTAAACTGGATCTAATCAAATATACGCCTTGTAATCATAATCGGACCTGCATGGCAACTCATCAGGAGATACCTAGGATTCTCAAGCCAAATACTGACTCCTTTGAAAGAGATAGCGCAGGATTGTATAATGGTCTCTTCTTTATCCTTAGCCGAACTAAGTGACAAGAGAGGAGGTCGCGGCAAAGGTGAAGTCAATGGTTTAAAGGTAGTTACAGGAGGAGAGGTGTCTCCATTGCACAAGCCTGGGTTTGGTCGTAAGCTGTTTTATTGACGGCCACTCCTTAACTCGGATTAGAGTGGGCGCAATTTCTCTAATCTCACGACGGGTCGGATAACGTCGTGCGATGGCATTTGCTTAAACATGCATTATACCAAATGATTTATTTGATAACCTTATTTGTGTTTGTAGTGTAATTTTAAGTCCTCCATTCTAACTTACTAAGCTGTGGTTGCTCACATCCCTATAGACGTTGTGTAGGTGTTGGCTAGAAAGTGGCTTATAACTACTCTGAAACTAGTAACTGCTGGATCTTGAGAAGTGAGGAAAAACATTTGAAGAACAAATATATATTTTTAAGGTCTAAGCTTTTATTTTAGAATTTTTTATTTCTGAATAATGTAATAACTAGGAAATATATTACAATGAAATATTTTGTAAACATTAATTGTAATAACTAAATTTTAATGTATATATATATTTTCTCTCTTTTTTAAATAAATAATTTATTTAAATTACAAACTGTTTACTTCGAAGTGGGTTAGTCATGGACGCCTTGTGTAAATTAAGTCTAGGATAGCGGTTGTAAGGCTATCTTCTATCTTAGAATGGTTTACATGGCAGGGCTGTTACAACTCTGCCGCTTCGAGGCGTGATACTCACTATACCACATCTCCCTTTATCATCTAAATATTCATGATCTTAACTTTCTAGAATTAATCACCTTAGCTTAAGAGGCTAAATTCATTTTAATTATTTGGCTCAAGGCTTATAGCCAGATTTAACCCTTTACAAATTAACGTTTAGTTTGGTGTTTTTTTTTTTTTAGATAAATGAAGTTTCTCACGTAACTTTAAACATGAAACATATACAATAATACATTTCAAATCGTTGTTGACGATTAAAAAATATGAGTTTGAAAAGTATATAGTTTTCTTATTGTTGCTGATGTGTCATCAAAAGAAAAAAGCACAGTTTCAAGACCTAGGAAAAATTTGTCTTTTTTTTTTATAGCTACCTCAATTGGTAAAGTGATAGTATGCCTTGGGTTAAACTACAAAATGCAACATGAAGTTCCTCAATTATCTTCATTTGTTAGGATAATATTTGTATCTATTTTCCTTACATTCAACTATTAATATATTGTAGCTTTATGGCACTTTAATGTTTAGTATTTTTTTTTTCTATACGTGTTTATTATCCTTACTCTCTTTTCCTTTCTTCTTCTTCTTCTTCTTCTTCTTTTTATTTTTTTTTTCATTTTCGAGTCGGTGAGCCAACCCATTTCATAATGGACCAACTCACTTTTGCTGGCCTATTAAACAAATGGAGCTCATGCTAAGTCGAACTCATTTGCACACCTCTAAAGACATTTGTCCATGATCCTAACTTAGTTGCATATAGAATTGAACATAAAATATATAATTGCCATTTACCACATGGTACATATACATATGAGTTTGAGAGTACATGCATAAAACTTCCTCTACGACTAGGTAAATCAAAATAAATTGTAGGAATTACTTAAAGAAGGTACTAAAGTTAGAGGGATAAGATGAATCATAAGGAATGGGCAAGAGAAACGTTTAGGTAACCTTTCTAGGAAGATTAACTATAACTTTAGAATGTATATTGAGGATTAAAGGTTGCTAAAGGATAGGACAATTAAGGGGAAAATTACATATGTAGTTCTTAGCATTTGATAATTTTTTTTTTCAATCCTAAACCTTTTGTTTTTGCATATGCATTATCAACGTTTATAAGCATTTGTAAACAAATCCTTTTCCTAGAGGTGCTAAGTTTTCCATCCACATATAACATGTGGTGCTATTTGATTAGTTGAAATAAATTAATTTAATTAAATAAGATAATTATATATGTTATTTAAGTAAATTATTAAAAGATATAAAACATTGAAAAATCAAAAATGAAGAAAAAATAAAATTGAAAACAATAAAATTACATAAGTGGTGGTTCTAGCCACCCAAGGACAATGTATAACTTGAGAAACCACTTGCAAGTGTGTCATGACATGAAGATCACACACTCCCCATAAAGTGGTAAATGGCCACCCTTACCCTTTATTTATGACTTGTTCATGTTACCCTTTAGTTTTCCTTTTTTCCTTTAAAAAAAGAAAAAGAGAGTAGGAGGCAACTATCTATTACAATAGAAGGTTTCATAGTCTCCCTAAGAGAATGGGCGATTAACTGTATTGGTGGTAGATTGAGTGGCCTATATTTTTTAGTGGTCGCAAACTGTATATAAGTAACAACTTATTTAATTTTGTAGTTTCTATTTTTTTTTTATTATTTCAATTTTTCATTAGTTTGTTATTTTCTTAATATTTCATTCTGTTATTTATTTAAAATAAGTCAGTGGACCAACAGATTTGCCTACGTGACACATGTCTCTCTCCAACGGAAAAGGTGACAGGATTAAGAAAATAACTTTTGTAAATGTCGACGACTCGAATGTAAAAACTAAAAGATTTGAAACTGAAATAAAAGACAGTGAAGTATTAACAACTTAAAATATACTTTTCTCGGTATTGCTTTCGAGATTGGTTTAATGGAAGCTTGCAACTGGTGTTGAGAGAGTAGTTGCAATTATGATCTTTTACGTGATATTATTATCCTTTGCTAGCAATTGACCCAATTTCAGAAGACGACAAAAATCCAATGGACGAATAAACAATGTAACAAAATGGCGCATAATCTGGCCAAGAGCGCTATGAAGACTTTGAAAAGATGAAATATTTGTTGGACTACCGTACCTGTCTCTTTTTCTTTCTCTTTTTTTTTTTTTTTTTTTTGTTATGACAAATTTTACTAGAGACTTTCTTTCCTAGCAAAAAAATCCGGTTCATATTTCACATTGTTTGAACGTATATGAGTAGGAAAAAGAAAATAAAAATATTAAAAAATAAAAGAAAAGGAAAGAGGTCGTTCAACTTCCATGTGATCAACGTTACAATGTCTCGACGAAGTTCATGCATGTAGTCCTTTTGACCTGGAATCTAGGGTTGATAAGTCTATTTATTTTTCTACCTTTACATAACATCTAAATTTTGATCAAATTGAATCACCCTGAATTTCCTCAGTTCCCGGAAGTTCCACCACCATTACTATTGCCAACAATCGACTTGAGGGCGGCCGCCAACACTGAATGAAAATTTGGGTCCGCCGTGATGGCTTTCGTTGCGGCAGCTATGGTGTCGGGCGGAAGAGATGGTTGAGGAAAACTTGATGAGCCACTTCGTTGCGAATTGGATTGATTTCCAAGCTGATGGTGATCTGATGATAAAACATGATTTTTGTTCAAAAGTTGAGCACCATAATTGAGCATGAGACCGTTATCGTTAGTCCAAGAGAATGGTAGGGCATTTGATGGTTCAATAGGGCATGTGAAACTTAGACTACTTGTGGAAGAGGAAAATCTTGATGTTGGGAGATAATTTGGAGAGAACCTACCAAATTGAGATGAATAATAAGATGACGGTACTGACGTTGACGATGATGATAAAGGGTTTGATGAAGTTAGATCAAGAGTGATTGTAGGGCATGTTGAGGATGAAAGTGAGGATGAGGTGCTAGGGAGGTACATCAATCCTGGCCTTGAGAAATCAGACTGACGAACACCGAGTTCCGAAAATGTGGCAGATGTGGTGGTAGAGCTCAATGGTGCAAGGATGGCTTGTCCAGAGCTTGAGGATCCGGAGAGTAGCATCCGGGCAGCGGCGGATGTTGTGGAGGCCATAGCGGTAGCTGCAATTGGAAGTGGATGGTTGTGTGTTCCTTCGTAGGTTGTTATCAAAATGGACATGTCTTCCGCATATCGTTGAACCTAAAAGAAAAATGGCCACCATTCCATAAGCATGAATATAGTAAGTATATATATACCATGCAGTTCTTATGATCATTGTTTAATTATTATTTAAAGATCTCTATCTCTAGACTATGATCTAAGGCTTTGATAATGGTATTAAAATGATATGTATTTTGATAAATAATGAATAAATAGTAATAAAATCATAACATGTAAGAATATAAATCTTGGTATTTAATCATCACTGATTTTTATTGTGGCTATTTAGAAGGTATTATACTGCAAAATGGGAGTGAGATATAAGCTTGGGACCAGTAAATGCAAAAATAAGTAATAAAAGGTAAGCTAAGCCCTAATTTTGAGCCCCTATTAGAGTGTTTGTAACATAGTCATTCTAACATAGGGTATATTGTTTCATGGAGACCTAACTTTCGGAAATTTTTTTAAATGATTTTGTTTTTAAGATTGTCAAATGTTTAATCTTTAGTTTTAATTTAATTTAATATTTTTTTTGAGGATTTCTAAAGAGATTGCATTCAATAGGGTGGGAAAATAAACGATTGTAAGTCACAATAGTTGAACATCACATAAAGCTTGTGTGGAGGGAGAGTGGAAATCAAAGGATATATGTGTAAAAGAAAAGAAAATGAAAGAAATACAAATGTTACGGTATGTACATACAAGTGCATATATTGCTTAATAAATATGTTCTCATAGGGTGTTCTAGCATGTCTTTGGACTTAGTGATGCACGTATATCAAAGGAAAATTGTGCGAAATTGAAAATTCTCTTTACTTCTCATAAAGAATATTCGTAATAATGAAAGAAGACAAAAAATAATATATACATATATATATATATATATATATATACACATACAAAGTTACACAAAAAATCTCGAAGAAATTTAAAAATAAAATCCTCCAATATTGAAAAAGTTGGTATATTCCTTCAAAGTCCATTTTTCAAGTCCAAAACAATCTCAATTTGGCTTATTTGATTGCTTTATTATAGAGTTTAAAAATTCTTTTCTAAAAAAATATTATAATAAGAAAAATTTTGCTAAATCAAAAGTTATATCTGTGCTTATTTTCTTTGTTTTACAATTTTGCCTGCCTACATTACTTAAAAAGACTTTCATTAGACCGACGGTTTCAACGACTTAAGTGACCTGATCATGATGGTCCCCGTCCAGGGAATAAAGTACTCTCTTTTGGAGGCCCTAAACACGAACAAGGATGATGAACTTCATGTTTTAATTATTTCTAAAACGTGCATCCGATATTTTAATTACCATGAAACCAAAAACAAAGTAGTATTCTTATAAAAGTAATATATGTACCTGTTTCCTCACAGGACAAGATGGTGCTACTGTGCAACGGTAATACGCTCGAGGACATGGATTTCCTTTCGCTATCTTTTGCCCGTATTTTCTCCATTGGCATCCATCATTCATCTGAAAAATCATAAAGCAAAATGTGTCCCAAGTTATAAAACTATTTCGAGTCTTCGCAATAAATATTCTAAAACTTTCAGATCTAAAATCTTTTGCATATTCACGATCTGAGTATTATAACTTTCAATTTCAATAATTAAGTTCCATATGCATATGTTTCTATATATATATATAGGTATGTATGTATACTTACCGTGGGAGCATCGCATCTAGCTCTCACACAAACCCTAGCTTTCTTCACAGGATTTTGTTGATGATGAGAGACTTCATCACCAACACTATTATCCCCACTCCTCATTGTTTTCAATGCTTTACTAGGAGGCCAAATCTCTTCGTTGAATTCCTCCTTTTGTCCTTCAAAGCTGCTTTCAGGACTTATAGCATTATTATTATCATTATTGAATGAATCAATGGTTTCAGATCTAGTACATGCTTCAAATTTGCAATCCAACCCAAGAGCCAAACCCTCTTCTTCAATTTTGCCAATCTTATCATTGCCCTTATGATCTTGTTTGATCATTTTGTTATCATCTTCCTTCTTTGAATCACTAGAAAGTGACCTTCCAAGGCTGAGGGAAACAAGATCTGATACTTGGTCAGTTTCTAGATGATTATGGCTATGGACAACGTTGTTGTTCATGATGTTTTTGTCCTCCTTAATAATGCCCTCTTTTACCATCAACTCGGAGCAGTGCTTTTGAAGTGTATTGTAGTCTCCCATTATTTGAGCCAAGTATAACTTTAGTCTCTTGTTTTCTTCTCTCATTTGACCCATTTCTGCTCTAGTAGATTCAAGCAAGTCCTCCTATAATTAGAAAGAAACTTGAACATTATAAGTAAATTAAATTCTTGGATTCATTAAGTGATATAATGCAAATGCAAAATACATTGTGATCTAGCTTTGTTCTAGATTTATTCACCACTAAATTGACCCATTGAAGCAAATTTGCTTAATTATTTATATATTTTTTGCACTATGTGCGTTTATGTGATCAATAAATACATGCTACATATTATATTAGTTATCTTTACCTTGCGAAAATGGTAAGCCATTTGTAATATAATAAGGAAATTGGTCCTTTTAATTCACTTTCTCTTAATTTCGCTCAATTTTTTTTTTTTTTTAATAATCATTACTATGAAAGAGGAAAATTTAAATCTAGTCCATCTAAGTAAAAAACAAGTATTTATGTTATTAGGCTATAAGGTCTTTCATAATTTTACTCAATTAACTCCCTAAAAATATAAGCTAATGAAAAAAAAAAGTTCCATATCCAATTACAAGTTAACAATAACTAGCTTATATTAATCCCTTATCAACTCTCTCCACATGGTTGAAATTGGAAAAATACAAATTTGACATTGAAAAATCGGAAAAATGGAAATATATTTAGAAAAATGGAATCCAAAGAAAATATTGACATGGGGAAAATCATATATATCCGCTTGCCCAAATTAAAGGCTTGCTCTAGACGAGCCTTTAGTTTAAATGCTGGAACAGATTAAATTTGCACTAGTGGCAAGCTAAGGAATTATTTCTGGCATAAAAATTACAAAGATTATATATTATATATTCTTATATAATATATACATGTATATAATAAGAGTAAGAACACGGGCTACTTTCCTATAACACTTATTTTAACTAAAATAAACCTTCAAATAACTACAAATATCTTCATATCTAATTTTCTCTTATAATTTGTCTCGGTTTTAAATGAAATATACTGGTTTATTTGTATAATTATTTTTTTTTTTCTCATATTTCATGCACAGGTGTGCCTTTCTCTAGTATAATAGGATGAAAGATAGATATATCTCATATCATTGGGACTCAATGACTAGGTGCCCCTGAAAGAATCATTATTTCATCCTAATCCTTGATAAATTTGTCGAATTCAAAATTTATTACCTCCTTAAACAAATGAAATCTGATATTTACATGAAAACTTGCATGATGAAGAAGGCCTAAGGCCATAAAATTGAAAAAAAAAATAATAATAATAATAAAAAAAAAAGTTTCTTTGTTCATGTTATTATTGCACAACGTTGGCATATTGATCTTAAGAATCCTTAACGATAATAACGGGTTATAACTTGTTGACTGTTCATCACAGTATTCATGAGTTGATCTTTAATTTGTTCTCTTGCAGCCAATTTGGAAGTTGATGGCAACCGTCATAATATTATGTGGTAGACATTGATTTTTCATTCATGTACACACAAAATTAACAAATTCACATTTGAATATTCAAGGAAAAAAAAAGTATATTGTACACATATATACATGAAAGCAAACCGACCGCCTTGATCGATTTCGGCCGCCATTCCATTCAATCAAGCTAGTGTTAGTGGGCAAGAAATTAACTGTACACATATATCTATGCAAATATAGGTGTATGATCTGGGATCTACAACTTGGTTTCCCAGATCCTTTCAGGTAAAAGTGGCTTATGACATTCCTTCTTAAGTCGGATAGGTTCATCTTAGACGACCACCTTATCTAAACAACTGGGTCAACCTAGTGTAACAAAAAGGGATTCAATAAATCTGACCACATAAAAAACCATAATATATCTACCGAATTAATGTGAGATTAATTAGGTTAATGATTCTTCAATAAGAGCTACAACAGTAGTATCTTTCGGGAGAAAATTTTTCCAAAAACATATAATCACCTCAAGAACAGCGGCATCTTTGGACCTGCGGAGTCGTTTTTCTCCATTAGACTCGTTGGTTTCAAGCTTCTCTTCCTTCATCTCACATCCTTGATCATCAGATCTTCCCAAAACTGAACCCTCCATGGTTATGCTTTTGCTTGAAAGCCCTTTTTTTCCTTTTTTCTTTTCTTTTCTTTTTTTTTTTTCCTTTTTTGGTTATAATGTGTGTCAAAGCTGCCGTTGTACTCTCAATTACTCAAGTGGGAATACCTTCAGTTAACTCCTCATATATATATGAAGAGCCAGCACTCTTTGACTACGTTGTACCTAAACACTTCGCCCACGTCCAAGTACGCGAAATGTCAAAACCCCCACATCATCCATTTGCACACATAGGAAATATTATTAACTACAATTTATTAAATATAGATAATACTAGTGGTTTCGATAATATGAATATGAAACCCCATATAATTAAGAATACGACTATAGAATAAAAATTAACATGATATAGGATGCAAAAGATATTATTATTACAAATAAATAAATATTATTATAATATAAATTCAGTTATTTATAATCTTTATCTAATTTTATATATTTTTTGCATTGATGCAAAGTAATACACAAAACCCAACTCATATGTTTTGATGAGTAATGGAAATATACTCATAAAATTCTAACACATAAAATTATGAACTTACTATATTAATGTGTGTTTAAATATAACCACTCCTAAAAACACATAGCTTTTTCATATATATATGTATATGTATGTGTGTGTATATGTAACTTTGAAATGAAAAGTAGAAGAATTCAACTTCAACGGTGAGGTATGCTAGCATGTTACAAAGACAAATAGAGAAAAATAAAATATTAAAAAAAATGTGTCTTATTATTATATAGAGAGCTTTAAGCCGCAAAGTTCGGACCCCACCTAATGCGGCTAAGGTCGTTGAAATTTCGTTAAAATATTTCATAAAATTACAAAAAGTCATATGGCCATTGGTTGATGGTCAATATTATGTGCTACCATACCGTTTCTCTTGGTGTGTTGTTACACCTCTTATTAATCCGCATCATATTCGTATACCAGGACTCATAACCTTGGCGGAATGCGTGGAAAAATAGGGAAAAAACTAAGAGAAAATTGTAAATAATTTTTTAAAACTTTGACTTAAGTATAATTTGATTTTTTAAACTTGTAAAATACGCTTTAAAACACTTTGAATTTTAATAAATTAACAATATAAAAAATATATTTTTTTAAATTTTAAAAAGGTGATATTATTGTCTAAGTTTAAGGCGTCCTAAAACATATTTTGATTAGATTTTAGAATATTTATGTACCAAAATAAAAATTTAACAAGACCATTTTCAATTTATGGTGTTTATTTACTGATTTATTGAATTTAAATGGATCTTAAAACACATTTTAAAATTTTAAAATATTAATTTATACTTAAATTAAAGTTTAAGAAAATTGCGTTTTGCAAAACTAATATTAGTGAATTTTGAGATAACTACTAAAGAGACACGGTTTTTGAATTGTCGGTCTGCTAGGGAGCACTTTATCCGGGAGTTATGTAAAATATTAAATTGGAAAATATGGCCGGTGAGGGAAAACATCGTGAAAAGATCCTTTTTTTCTTTTTTCTGGAACTTAATATCAATCAATCAATCAAATAGGGTATCTCTCTTGGGTTCTTGTCTGATATAAGCTCAGGATGGCGACGATCATATTTTGGTAGCTTACCCTCTAAATCATCTGGTACTATCTATATTATTTTTGCTATACGATTATTACAACGAGAGATCGTTTTGATTCATATCGAAGATCTGTAGTAACCCTTTTATCAATAAAATAGGAGTTGCATCTGGATCATGTTTCCTCCAAGTTTTTTTCAATAGTTTTTTTTTTTTTTTATATAAATTTTATCTTCCATACCTATATAAGATTTTTCCCAGTTAGAACCGCGGATTTAATGATGCCTTGTGCAGGAATTTTTTCTGTGCTTAAATTACCCATATTTGTCTGTTTTTGGATTAGATAATTGATAACCCTATTTGCTTTAATTTACGTTACCATCTACTTGTATTTCGATATGATTCGATAAATGAAATTCATATTTTTTGAGTGAAAAAAAGGGCGAGAGAAACTTAAAAAACTGCTCACTTTTTTATCATTTCAATGAAATTTTATTTGCTTTAGGTACTTATGAACCGGGGTTGTAATATTGTGAAATAAATATTAACTGGGCTCCATCAAAGTCAAAAGGAAACTTTCGTTCATCATAGTAGTAGATGGGTACGTCCATCTAAATTATATATTCACTATGAGAATAACTTAAATTTTTAAAGGGTGCAACTGGATCTTTTAAGTAAGCTGTAAAATCAACTAAAGTCAAAGCATCTATTGGTTTAAACATTTTAATAATTGGAGCCTAATGCGTTGACATGATTTAACCAAATGGTCCAAAAGGGTACCCGGGTTGGCTTGAATATATGCATCCGTACCCCGACATCCCATGGGCCATGGCTATTTCATTGGGTAACAATGATGGTATTTCGATTTGTATTCATTCTTTGTTTTTTTTTTTCACCTCTTTTTGTAATAAAACACTAATATTAAATAATATTAATACTGTTTTAGGTTATATATGTTCTTTTTTAATGGGATGTATTTATTGTTAAGTTTATTTTAATAATAGATCTATGAGTTTATATATGTTAATAATAATTATGTAATAAAATTATTATATTATAAAAGAATCCAAATAAAGTGATATAAAAAGTTATGAATTTTAATGCATCGTGTGAGGTTACATAACTTAACTTATGGATATATATAATATATGGTCATGGTTCACAAGTTATACTTGTTATTTTGTTCTCTTTAACTTCCCATCGTAAAAAAAGATAAGAAATTGAAATCTTTAAGGACCGCGGGGCCAATTGAAAGACCAACAATTAGATGAGGTTCTTTGTACATCTTTCATCATGAATTTAGATACGCTTTTTCATTCATTAAATCTATAATATGTGTGTTAATTTTGCATATATATTGTTTCTAATTATTCGATTTAGGGTTTTTTAAGTTACTTTAATTTCCAATTTACGATATTCTTATATGGTCTAGATTTCTTATTCTTTAGAGATGGATTACATACACATTACAGATATTTGAAATTGACTGCTACTGTCGGAGGACAATGTAGTATGTTTACAAAAACATGACTTTGTTTGACAGTAATAACTTTTAATTGGGTGGTGGGCGTTGATGCATTAACGCGGGAGCAAGCTAAATACCATTGATAAATATCACATTTGGAATTTGGACCACTAAAGAATCAGAAAAATCTGAAGAATTCCTTTGGCTTGTTGCATTATATGTAGCCAAAGAATCTTAAAATCAAAGGAAATTTTGAACATTACCGCTGAATTTTGAGAATGATAGTTTTCAATGCATATTAAGTTATGCTTACCAAGCATGCTCGAAACATACTCCTGTGCTAAGCATCTTATTTTTATTTATAAAGTACTGACGCTATAAGATGCTTAGCTCTATGAGTATCAAAATAAGCACCCATGGTTAGCACATTTTCCTATGCTAAGCACTCTACTTCCTAAAAAAAATATACCATTGGGAGAAGGTTCAACTTGATATCAACATGTTATATAGTCAATCAATATTTAGATCTATTATATTTGATCAAATTTTATTTTATTAAACTTTTGTTGGCTTATAATTTCATGTACAAATGTTAAGATTAAGTTATTTTAATTTGCAAAATATTCTCATTTTCATTATGAATTTGTGATTATCTTATAGATATAATTACAATTTTTTAATTGATAAACAGGTTGGGTAATTGGTTAAAGTTTCGGAAACAGGAACCCATTTAAATATGGACATAAAACACATGGATTAACATGAATTGATGGCTCTAAGTTTATATTTGCATTATCTGTTAATTGCAGGATATCTTTGAAAATGAAAATATGAACCAAAATAATCCAAATACTTAGTTATTGCATATATTAGCAATATAACAGAATAGATGAACGCCATTCTCGGGATACCGTAGCATACGCTTTCTTTTCCACCAAAAGCAAACAAATACACACAGAAGAAAATGGTATACAGAAAATTCAAGAAAACTCACGTAGTCATCTGCGGTGGAAAATTGGAATGACTTCATTTAATTCCCTTTGCATCAAGGCAATTAGTCCTCAATAATTTTTTTTTTTTCTTTCTAGATTCCCAGCATACACATGCAATTTGATTTGAAACTAGATTTGACTGACTGGTCAATCAATTTTGTTTGATCATTAACGTGATAATGATATAGGGGAATCGATTTAGCTGGTTCTTCAAACCCTAACTTATTGATTTTCCCAATTCAAATTGCCGTGCAAATGGATGTACAACGTTCTTGTCGACGCACAATTATTTGAACGAGTAGCACTACATCCATTTAATTTCCCCCCTTAATTTTCCTTCATTTACAAATCAATTGAGATTATCTAGATTTTTCTTTTAATACTTTATAATATCATTATCATATTGGTTTCTTTTTTATGATATCAACCATTAATTATAGAAACAATACCTAGAGAAAGTAAATTAAAAGAAATTAAGAGAAAATAAATTGAGATGATTCATTCACTATTTTCAGCCCAACCTAAAGATGAAAATTCAATTGTTAAATATTAAGATTACGCAAAATTTATGAGATTGAGTTGAACAAAATTTTTTTATTTAATAATTGGTTTACGATTTAATCTTAGTTATCAAAGATAAAAGAGTATGACGGATAGGACAATATGCTCAAAATTTATTCCATGTAAAATATAGTACAAAAGTTGACTTTAATAGACAAAAATACAAGTATTAAGAAAATAAATGTAATTATATAAACATTAAATATTATTGAGAGTATAAATATTAGATAACATTGAAAATTTGTATTTTTAAATATTACAAAAATATAATTGAATAAATATTAGATAATACTGACAACATAAATGTATTAACTTTAGCACTAGTATATACTAAATAATAAATATTATAAAAATTTGTGTCTAATATTATGTAAACTAAACATAGTACAATAATGTTGTATCGCCATGCACTCCTTATACTTATGCTGTCCGGTTCTTTTTGTCCTATCAATCAAATGCTACCTACATATTGCTACAAAATCATATTGGATAAGTAATAGTAACTTAAACATACCTTCCTCTAGAATGCAATTTTTTTCTTTTTTTCCTGTTGTTTTTTTTTTCTGCTTATAAAATCTATAGCCACGACTAGCTATACAAAATAAATTTTTTTACACCTTAAATGATCTCCTTACCGAGGACAACGACTTACTTAAAATCATTTGTAGGATTGGATTAATGCTCCAAATAGATTATATACTCTTTGTCCTTTTAATATATTCATTTTTAATATGCAAAATTTTCATATGAGGTAAGTATAGAGTATACTTTAAATCTTAAAAGATAGGCTAGGCATCTAGATAATTTCTTTCTAATAAGAATTAAGGAGAAGAAGAGTATTTTTAGAAAGCCATGAATAAAGAATACACAATAGTTTATTTATGAGAAGACTTAGTATGCCTTAAGTTTACATCTTCATTCCCTTTTATAGGGAAAATTGACACACAGCTGGATAAATACAGGAAATATACAAAACATGTGACTAATACAAATGACTGCCAAGTCTCCTAATAATTTAGTAGACAAAGTCTGCTTGACCCATACATAAGATTCCTAACATCTAGCCTTAACATAAGACTATAATATATACAATAACATATAAGATTCTTGATATACAATAATACTCCACTATAGTAAAAAATTTATTTAAGGTTGCAATATTAAAGATGAAAGATTCCATATGTTTTTACGTAGTGGTTTCTATCCCATGCATTATTTGCATATTAGCTCATGCAAAGGTGATTAATTACTCTTTAGAGAATAATCAAAATCATCTTTATAAGGATCCTAACTATAGTCGGTAAGATATTTTGCCTCAATCCTATTATCTTCCTAATTGTGTTGTGATATTGCTTGGATTATTTGGGGCATGGTCTCTTGGTAATCTCCAAAGTAATCCCATGGAACTTCTAATTCAAAGGGTCATGACCAAATTTCCTTAGGAATAGTGAGATTTGTAATGCATAACTTCTTTTAATATTAGAGGATGAAATTAGATGATATTGGAGTCTTTCGATCTCCATACTGTACTAGAATTTTTATGTTTGAAACATTTAATGTTGAGTTTTCTCTAAATACTTTGTTTATCCATTTAGATATGACTTGTTCTTAAATAAATAGGGTTCTAAATCATCCTAACATTTCTGTTAAGTGAGGGAGATGGTTTAGATTTAGATTTCTTCTGATTTTTTGTAAAAACTAAAAGGCTTCTAATGTTAGGATCTGGATAGCTATAGTGTAATGATACATTGGATACTAATAAAACCACTTAAGCTGTTATAGAAAATGTGTTTCGTGATTAAAGCTAAAAATATATGGGTATAATAGGGATCAAGGACCGATCACACGTTCTTGAGCTCGAGGGCTTTCTTAAATGGTACACCGAGTTGTTCGAAGTAAGCTAAGAGTCGAGCTATTCGAGGTAAGCTAAACGTTGAGGAGCAGTGTTTACCTTTATCCAATCTGTTGAGTTACTTCGTTCTTCACACCATCGAAGAGACTGTTAAGGTGATCGGTTGAGCTACCAAGCTGACCCCTCCATAACACCCCAGTCCAAGCACCAAATAAAAAAAAATAGCCATTTCTACAGTACTGAAGCCGAGCTGACAATTGTCAGGAGCTGACCATTCGAGGCCAACCTGAATATGAGTCGTCCCTAATAAGACAACCTTTGTCTAACCCTAATAATCAAAGCTGTCAAATTGTTAATGTTGACCAAACTTAATTAAGGCTCACCCTGATGGGAATCAAGCTGCCAAACCTTTGACTTGCAGATGGGCCTGAAGACTAAAAGGACTAGCACGACAAATCCTTCTGTTCCAATCGACCCCTGCCAAGGTCGAGTCACTCTTCATGCCAAGGTCATGTCACTCTTCATGCCAAGGTAGTATGTCAAGTTAATAATTACTCTCTATCGCTGTGCCAACCAATTACTCAGCATCTTCCTTATCGACAAGCGTAGAGAGAGACTCCGGACTAACTAAGCCATCCCTACTCAGGCAAGCCATTTGTTTGTACTTTTTTTGTTTGCATCTTCTAATGACTTCACCAGTGTAATATCGCCATGTGTACAATATCATATGTAGAATCCATTACACTAATAATTGTTTTTCTTATATATTTATTTTTACCCTTTTGTATCTTGTACCTTACTTTCTTAAGAAATATCTTTTTTGTCTTTTCCTTTTTAAGCAAGTTACCCTAACTTATGGATATAAATACCTTCGTACTTCTAGCTGTAAAGCATCATATCATTCTTAATATACTCTCTTTTGAGTACTTTTCTTCTTTGCATAAACATTGTTTATTTATTCTTGACATTACTCTTATCTTTTCCATTAAGCAAAGTTAGGTAGCGAGTAACCTCATTAAACTAATTCGTACGTTATATCGAATTGAGCCGTAAGTCCTCGGAAGTTCCATTGGTGCATCTTATTGTTTCACTCTTCATTTTACCCTTTCGCACATTTCCCTATTAATCCTTTTCGACCTTTCTACAAGCTTGGACCCATCTAGCGACTGGCCTTATATGTTCTTAGTCATGGCTTGCAACATCTTGGTATCAGAGTGAAGGTTTTGTGTGAACTGTAGTTAGTTCTTCTTAAAGTTCTGTTATAGTTTGTTTTGCATATGTAAAACAGAGCAAGTTACTGTGTTCATTTGACTACTGTGTAATTAGCTGTTCACTTTCTGAAGTATTTGTTTGAATTTTGAATCTGTGAGGAAAAATGATAGACCTAAATATGAATATTAGTACCGGTGATCACAGTGAGGTTTTCTATCATTGATGACATTTTTAAGGAACTCCTAGAAGTACTGACAAAAGGCTTGATGATGTAGCTAACCTCTTAGTAGATTTAATACGAGCTATTTATGTGCTGTCTTACCAACCTACTGAGGCCATGCAAAACACTTTACAAGTTGTTCAACCTGTTAGAAGTCAGAATCCAACTCGATCCGTTCAAAGTAGAGGAGTTAGCAGATGAGTAAGGCAAAGGATAGACCTAAGAGAGCTTGATGAAAAGGAAGAAGAAGAGTATTTTGAAGAGAAGCATATATAAGTCCCCAGAGCATCTGATCATGTGAAGCTTCAAATTCTAAGTTTCAATGGATTTAAGAATGCTTATGAGTATCTGAATTGGGAAGAGAAGGTAAAGCGTGTATTTGATTACTATCAATATGAGGACTATGAGAAGGTGAGAACTACTACTGTTAAGTTCTTCGGATATACCGCTATGTAATGGAAGAATTTTCAAGCCATGAGAAGACGAGATAGGTACTGAGAGATTAACACTTGGCTTAAGATGAAGAAAGTACTCAGAAATAGGTTCGTGTCGAAAACTTATCCCCAAGATACTTTCACCTAGCTTCAAGAGTTGAGACAAGGAAGCTAAACTATTAACGAATATGTTTAAAAGTTTTAAATGCTCATGATCCGTTACGAAGTAGAGGAACCACTAGCTCAAGTAATCTTAAGGTTCGTTACTAGATTGAGAGGAGACATTTAAGATGTTGTGGAGCTCCAACGATTTGACACCATCGATGAGATTGTTAAGATTGCCTAGCGATTAGAGAGGCAAAGAAGGAATCGAGTATTGGTGAAGATGCCGACTTGCTGACTCGGATAGGCAAGTCACTGAACTCTGCTAAGTACCGAGCTAAGAAGGAAGGTTAATGTAAGAGTCGAGCAGAAAGGCTAACTTGATGATGAAGTGCCAATCCAAACTTATGAGAAGGGGCAATGGTTTAGCAAGAAAACTAGTCAGATCAAGTATTTCAAGTGTTAGGGGTTTGGATACATGGTTGCTTCGTACCCGAATTGACGGATGATGGTCATCAAAGGAGACATCTTAAAGCTAGAAGTAGAGAGTACAGATGAGGAACCCGAGAAGGAAGAGGTTCATACCAAGAAAGAGCTAATTGAGGAGGACGTGTATCCTGAGGATTTAAATTAGTTACTTATGGTTGTCCAATGCACTATGAATGTAAAACCCTCGTGAGAGGAGGAGAAGAGAAAGAATTTGTTCTATACCACCTGTAAGGTGAATAATTAGATGTGCATCTCATCATGGATAGTGGAAGCTGCACCAATATGACATCAGCCGATCTTGTTTCAAAACTGAAGTTGCCAACCGTTGCACATCCAAGGTCATACAAGATACACTGGTTAAGTGAGAAATGAGCATTACATGTCATTCGGCAAATATTACTGCCGATCATTATAGGGAATTACTCCAACCAAATTCTTTGCGACATATTGTCCATGTGTGCTTCCTATGTGTTTCTAGGTAGACATAGTTGTTTAATAGAAGAGTTATGCATGACAGCTATAGGAACACATATATGTTTGAGAAGGATGACCAAAAGAACACACTAAACTCGATGCCACCGAGAAAAGTTCATAAGTTACAAACGAAACTTGGTCGTGGATCGAAGAAGGCTCTAGTGATGAATAGTGGCAAGCTTTGAGAGGCCATCAATGCAAATGAGCTGACCCTCATGTTGGTCAAGTGACTATTGGAAATGAAGAAGCAAGGTGAGTTACCCTAGGAGGTCAAAGAGTTGTTGGATAAATATGCCGATCTATTCCTAAAATAATTACTTGAAGGGTTGCCCCTAACTCGAGACATAGAATACTGTATTGACTTAGTACCCAGCGCTGCACTGCTGAATAAGCCATCTTATTGGATGAATCTCGAGCAAGCTTCTAAACTCCAATGTCAAGTCAATGAGTTGCTAAAGAGAGGCTATATAAGAGAGTCTCAGCCCTTGTGCTGTGCTTATGCTTCTAATGCAGAAGAGGATGGAACCTGGAGAATGTGTATAGATAGCCGAGCTATGAACAAGATCACGATTAAATATAGTTATCTGATATCGGGTTAAAAGACATGTTGGATGAACTCATTAGAGCTATGATATTCAACAAGATCAATCTCAAATCTGGCTACCATCAAATCCACATGAGGCTAGGAGATGAGTGGAATATTGCATTTAAGACTCGACATAGACTTTACGAATGGATGGTCATGCCCTTCAGCTTATCGAGTGCTCCGAGCACTTTTATGAGACTAATGAACCATGTGCTAAGACATCCTATAGGGAAGTATGTCATGGTATACTTTGATGACATCCTAATCTACAGTACTGATATGCCGAGTTATTATGAACATCTTAAAGCAATCCTGGATATCCTCTATGCCGAGAAACTATTCGACAATCTAAAAAATGTTGCTTTTACCAGGCTATGTAATAAGTGGAGGAGGCTTGCGAATTGATGATGAAAAGATCCGAACAATTTTCAAGTAGCCGACTCCTATGACTTATGCCGATATGAGGAGTTTTTATGAAATAACTTCGTTTTATAGAAGGTTCATAAAAAATTTCAACACCCTCATCGCACCACTTACCCAGTTGATAAAGAAGGACACCAACTTTCGATGGGGAGAAAAGGAGGAGAGGAGTTTCGCCAAGATAAGAGCAAGATTGATCTCTGCCCCAATATTAGTATCACCTAACTTCGACAAAATTTTTGAGTTGGAATGCGATGCATCGAACATTGGAATAGGTGCTGTCTTGATGCAAGAAGGCTGGCCAATTTCCTTCCACAGTGAGAAGGTCCGAGGACCGCAACTAAACTACTCCGTGTATGATAAGGAACTTTTGGCACTGATTTGAGCAATGCAAGTATGGCAACATTATTTACTACTGAGAGAATTTGTCATATATACTGACCATGAATCATTGAGATATTTCCGAAATCAAACCAAGTTGTCGAAGCAGCAAGTGAAATGGGTCGAATTCCTTAAAGGATTCAATTTTATAATAAAGTACAAGTAAGGAAGGAGCAATGTAGTTGCAAATGCTTTTGAAAAGAGATATGCGCTTTTATCAAAACTGTAGACCAGGCTATTTGGGTTTGCAAATATCAAAGAATAGTACTTCAAGGATCTGCACTTTAGACCCATAATTTCATGATGCATCGACAAGAGGACAGTGGATAAGTATCATGTGAAGGATGGTTACTTACTCAAAGGTGGAAAATTATGCATGTGGAATTGCTCATTAAGGGAGCTACTAATTAGGGAAACCCACAGTAGAGGTCTCTCTGGATACTTTAGAGAAAGAAAGACTTGTAAACTGTTGAATGGCCAAATCTTTTGGTCGATAATTAGGAGAAATGTGCATCGAGTGGTCGGAAGTTGTACCATATGCAAGATGGCCAAGTTCAACAAGGGAGAGTAATGCCCCTACTTGTCCCAACGAAGCTATAGACCGAATTGAGCACGAACTTTGTTTTCGAACTGCCATGAACTACTTAAGGCAAAGATTTCGTAATGGTTGTTGTGGATAGGATTAATAAGATGGCACACTTCATGCCTTGCATGAAAACTAACGACGCTTCAACTATTACTTTTCTCTTCTTGCAGGAGATTGTGCAGATATATGGTGTATCGAGAAGTGTAGTATCCGACAGAGACCTAAAGTTCTTAAGCTATTTTTGGAGAACCTTGTGGCATTAGCTGGGAACCAAATTACTCTTTAGTACCTTATGTCACCCCCAAACTGACGGCCAAACAGAAGTGGTTAATCGTACTTTGGGGTCAATACCTCCAGCTGTAGTAAGCAAAAACTTGGCTGATTGGGACGTCTGCCTGTCAATGGTCGAGTTTGCCTATGACCGAGTAATACATGACACCACTAAGTAAACTCTCTTTGAGGTAGTCTATAGGTTCAATCTTAAGTTACCCCTCAACCACACCCCTATACCAATACCCACACAAGAAGACCTTAATCCATAGGCCAGAGAACAATCCCTTCATCATTTATGATAAGGTCACTCGATACATCGACCAAGCTGCCAGAAGAATGCAAGAAAAGACCAAGTGAGAACAGCTAAACAATTTCAGTTGAGAGACTTAGTATAGTTACACCTCAGTAAGGAGCGGTTCCCAAACAAGAGGAGGAACAAATTATCTGCAAGAGTGGAAGGACCTTTCAGAATTCTCCAAAAGATCAATGATAATGTCCACAAGTTAGAATTGCCCAAGGATTATGGGGTTTCTAATGCCTTTAACATTATCGACCTCAGTTCGTACTACCCTGATGGAGAATTGAGCAAACACCATTCGGATTTGATCCCAAATCCAAAAAAAAATCTAGAGGGAATAATGGGAATCGGGTTACCGGACCTTTGACCTGCAATCGAGCCCGAAGATTAGAGAGGCTGGCGCGATAAATCCTTTTGTTCCAACCAACCCTTATCAAGGTCGAGTACTTCTTTGCTGAGTCACCCTTCATGCCAAACCATATAACTGTCCATTTTTCTATAGTATGTCGAGTTGATGATTACTCTCTAGCGCCGTGCCGACCAATTACTCAGTGTCTTCCTTGCCAAGAAGCCGAGAGAGAGACTTCAAACTGACTAAGTCATCCTTGTTTGGGTAAGCCATCTGTCCATACTTTTTTTGTCCACATCTTCTAACGACTTCGCTAGCGTAGCATCACCACATGTACAATATCATATGCAAAATCCTTTACATCGATGATTGTTTTTCTTGTATATTCATTTTTACCATTTTATATCTTGTGCATTACTTCTTTAGGAAATGTCCTTTTTGTCTTTTCCTTTTTAGGCAAGTTAACATAACTTATGGGTACAAATACCCTTTGACTTATAGCTGCAAGGCATCAGATCATTCTTAATACACTTTTGAGTACTGTTTCTTCCTTGCATAAACACTGTTTGTTTACTCTCAGCATCACTCTTATAATTTCCCTTAAGCAAGGTTAGGTGGCAAGTAACCTCACTGGACCTATTCGTACATCATATCAAATTGTGTCATGAGTTTTGGAAAGTTTCATTGGTACATCATATCATCCAGAGCTATTCATGGGTTTTGCTTACTGTTTCATTCTTCATTCTACCCTTTTGCACTTTCCCCGTTAATCCTTTTTCGAGTTTTTTGCAAGCTTGAACCTATCCAGCGACCGGTCTTATCTATTCTTAGTCACAGCTTGCAACACACCCCTTCTCGACTCATAGTGTTATTGGGGTAATAGACTAAGTAAAATGTGCACGCACTATCCTTTCTAACATCCATACTATCCTTTTTAACAGAGGATATTCTTTTGCATGAATACTTGCTTTCCCTTGAAATTATTCTCCTTTTGTTTAGTGATTAGGGATCCATTTCTATGATTTTCAATAATTTAGGACTTACCCTAATTGAGTACTATACTTACATTATGTAATAGCTGCATAATCATACATACAGAGAATACACTGAACTTTTTATACTCTCTTAAGCTAAGTGTCCTTTTGCTTGCTAAGTGTCCTTTTGCTTACTCTTGAGCTACTCTTATCTAGCCCATTTAAGCGTGGACTAATGGCAAGTGACCTCTGGCAATACTTGTATATCATATCAAGTGTGCCCCAAGCTCATGTGAGGTGTTAGTGCATCACATCCATCATCGGTGCATAAGAACGCTTGCTCAATCTTCAACTATCATTTACTTTTTGAGCCATCTCGCGACTCGGACCTATCCTTTTTAGTTAAATGTGATATTGTGTCCAGGTGTTCATCCATAGAATCCATATCAGTGTATGAATGGGTATTTTGGATGCAACCCAAACGGTCTTAAATTTAACCCCCCACATAATTTGAAAACTAACAATTGATAATCTTAAATTTTCCTCCTTGACTCCTCATCAAATCTACTTCTTGTTGTAATTTCTTTAAACTTGAGAGGTGCGGTCTCCCAATACCTTCTTTGATAGGAATTAGGCTACCAGACCTCTGACTCACAATAGAGTCCGAGGACTAAAGGGGCTGGTACGATGAAACCTTCTATTCCAACTAAACCCTGCTAAAGTTGAATACATCCCTACCAAGTTGCCTTTAATGCTGTGCCATATGATTGCCTATTTTTCTATAGTATGCCAAGTTGATGATTACTCTTTAGCACTGAACCAACCAATTACTCAGCATCTTCCTTGTTGAGAAGCTGAGAGAGAAAGAGTTCGGATTAACTAAGCCATCCCTACTCGAATAAGCTCATCTGTCCGTATTTTTTTTCCTCACCTTCTAACAACCTCACCAATGTATCATCACTACATGTATAGTATCATGTGTAGAATCCGTTGCACTAATGATTGTTTTTCTTATATATTCATTTTTACCCTTTTATATCTTATACATTACTTCCTTAACAAATATCCTTTTTGTCTTTTCCTTTTTAGGCAAGTTACCCTAACTTATGGGTATAAATACCCTTATACTTGTAGCTATAAAGAATCAGATCATTCTTAATATACGCTCTTTTAAGTACTTTTCTTCATTGCATAAACACTGTTTGTTTACTTTCGGCATTTCTCTTGGTATTACTCTTATCCTTTCCCTTAAGCAAGGTTAGGTGGCGAGTAATCACATTAAACCAATTCATGCATCATATCAAATTGAGCCGTGAGTCCTCAGAAGTTTCATTGGTGCGTCATATCCACTGGAGCTATTTGTGGGCTTTTCTTACTGTTTCACTCTTCATTTTACCCTTTTGCACCTTTCCCCTTAATCAATTCCAAGCTTTTTGCAAACTTGGACCCATCTAGCGACCGACCTTATCTGTTCTTGGTCATACTTCACAACATCTTAGTATCAGAGCAGAAGTTTTGTGTGAACTGTAGTTAGTTCTTCTTAAAGTTTTGTTATAGTTTGTTTTGCGTATGTGAAATAAAGCAAGTTATCGTATTCATTTGAATACTATGTTATTAGTTGTTCACTTTCTGAAGTGTTTGTTTGAATTTTGAATCTGTGAGGAAAAATGACAGACCCAAATATGAATATTAGTACTAGTGATGATAGTGAGGTTATCTACCATTGACAACAGTCTTAAGGAACTCCTAGAAGCACTGACGAGAAGCTTCATGAGGTAACTAACCTCTTAGTAGATTTGACTGGAGCCGTTCATGCGATGTCTTGCCGACCCACTGAGGCTATGTAAAACACCCTACAAGCTGCTCAAACTGTTAAAGGTCAAAACTTAGCTCGGCCTGTTCGAGGTAGAGGAATTGGCAAATGAGGAAAGTAAAGGATAGACCTAAGAGAGCTTAATGAACAAGAAGAAGAAAATTATTTTGAAGAGGAGTATGTATAAGTCCCCAAAGCATCTAACCATGTGAAGCTTCAGATTCCGAGTTTCAATGGATATGGGAATGCTGATGAGTATCTGGATTAGGAAGAGAAGCTGGAGCATGTGTTCAATTACTATCAATATGAAGACTATGAGAAAATGAGAACTGTTGCTGTTGAGTTCTCCGGATATACCGCTATATGGTGGAAGAATTTTCAAACCATGAGAAGATGCGAGGGGTATCGAGAGATTAACACTTGCCTAAGATGAAGAGGGTGCTCAAAAACAAGTTTGTGCCAAAAACATACCTCCAAGATACTTTCACTCGGTTTCAGGAGTTGAGACAATGAGGCAAACTATTGATGAGTATGTTCAAGACTTTTAAATGCTTATGATATGTTACGAAGTGGAGAAACCACTAGCTCGAACAGTCTTAAGATTATTACTGGGTTAAGAGGAGACATTTGAGATATTTTGGAGCTCCAATGATTTGACAAAAAGGATTAAGCTATTAAGATTGCCCAGCAAGTAATAAAGCAAAGAAGGAATCGAACAACGACCAAGATGCCAACTAACCGACCCAGACAGGCAAGTCACTGAACTTTGCTTTGCTAAGTACTGAGTTGAGAAGGAAGGCTAATGTAATAGCTGAGTAAAAAGGTCGAATAGATGATGAAGTGCCGACCTAAAATTATGAGAAGGGGAAAAGGTCTAGTAGGAAGGCGAGCTAAATCAAGTGCTTTAAGTGTCAAGGGTTCAGACATATAGTTGCTCAGTGCCCAAATCGACAGACGATGGTTATTAAGGGAGACATCTTAAAGCTAGAAGTAAAGAGTATGGATGAGAAACTTGAGGAGGAGGAGGTTTTTGTTAAGAAAGAGAGTGCTAAGAAAGAGTTGATTAAGGAGGAGGAGATTCCTACTCAATGTCTAACCAACAGACGATGGTCATTAAGGGAGACATCCCGAAGCTAGAATTAGAGAGTACGGATGAGGAACCTAAGGAGGAAGAGGTTCCTGCTAAGAAAGAAAGTGCTACTTAGATCAATTACTCATGGCTATTCAACCCACTATGAACGTAGAACCCTCGCAAGAGGAGGAGTAAATGGAGAATTTGTTTCATACCACCTATAAGATGAATGATCAAATGCGTACCCTTATTGTAAATAGTGGAAGTTGCATCAATGTAGCATCAGTTGATCTTGTTTCAAAATTGAAGCCGTCGACTGTTGCACATCCTAGGTTGTACAAGTTGTACTAGTTGAGTGAGAAAGGAACATTACATGTCACTTGGCAAATACTACTACCGATCACTATAAGGAATTACTTTAACCAAATCCTCTACAATGTGCTGCCTATGTGCACTTCCCACATGTTACTGGGTAGGCCGTAGTTGTTTGATAAGAGAGTTATACATGACGGCTACAAGAACACATATATGTTCGAGAAGGATAACCAAAAGATCACGCTAAATCTAATGCCATTAAGAGAAGTCAATAAGTTATAAACAAAACTTGCTCACGGATCGAAGAAGGCTTTGGGAATGAGTAGAGCCAAACTACAAGAAGCCATCAATGCTAAAGAGCTAACCCTCATGTTAGTCAAGTGACTATTAGAAATGAAGGAGTAAGGTAAGTTACCTCAGGAGATCAAGGAGTTATTAGATGAATATACTGACCTGTTCTCAGAAGAGTTACCTAAGGGGTTACCCTCAACTCAAGGCATAGAGCACTGCATTGACTTAGCACCGATTGCTGCACTGTCGAATAAGTCAGCTTATTGAATGAATCCCGAGCAGGCTTCTAAACTCCAACATTAAGTCAATGAGTTGCTGAAGAGAGGCTATATAAGGGAGAGTCTCAGCCCTTGTGCTGTGCTTATACTTCTAATGTTGAAGAAAGATGGAATCTAACGAATGTGTGTAAATAACCAAGCCGTGAACAAAATCACGATCAAATACAGGCATCGATCTCGAGACTAGAAGACATGTTGGATGAAGTGGAGCCAAGATTTTCAGCAAGATTAATCTTAAGTCTGGCTACCATCAAATCCACATGAGGCCTAGAGATGAGTGGAAGACTACGTTCAAGACTCGACATAGACTTTATAAATGGATGGTCATGCCCTTCAACTTGTTGAATGCCTTAAACACTTTCATGAGACTTATAAACCATGTATTGAGACATCTCATAGGGAAGTGTGTCGTAGTGTACTTTGACGACATCTTGGTATATAGTGTCGATATGTCAAGTCACTGTGAACATCTCAAAACAGTCCTAGATATCTTCCATGCCAAGAACAAGAGACTATTCAACAGTTTAAAAAAATAATGTTTATTCTAGGAGGAAGTGGTATTCTTGGGCTATGTAGTCAATGGTGGAGGCTTGCAAGTTGATGATGAAAAGATCTGAGCAATTGTTGAGTAGCCAACTCCTACTACTTACATTGACGTGAGAAGCTTCTACTCACAAAAGGTTTATTAGGAATTTCAACACCATCGCTACACCACTTACCGAGCTAACAAAGAAAAACATCGACTTTCGGTAAGGAGAAAGGAAGGAAAGAAGTTTTGTTGATGTAAAAGAAAGATTGACCTTCTCCCCAGTATTAGTACTACCTAATTTTGACAAAATTTTTAAATTGAAATACGACACATCAGGCATTGGAATAGGCATTGTCCTAATGTAGGAAGGCCAACCAATTTCCTTCCACAGTGAGAAGCTCCAAAGACCACAGCTAAACTACTCTATGTATGACAAGGAACTTTTGGTACTAATCAAAGTAATGCAAGTATGACAACATTATTTATTGTTAAGAGAATTTGTCATAGATACTGACCATGAATTGTCGAAGTACCTCCAAAGTCAGACCAAGTTGTCGAAGTGGTAAGCGAGATGAATTGAATTCCTTTAAGGATTCGATTTTGTGATAAAATACAAGGATAGAGCAACGTAGTTGTAGATGCTCTTTCAAGAAGATATGCGCTTTTATCATAACTATAGACCAGGCTATTTAGGTTTGTAAGTATCAAAGAACAGTACTCCAAGGATCCACTCTTTGGACCAATAATTTCATGATGCGTAGATGGGAGGACAATAGATGAGTATTATGTGGAGGATGGCTACTTGTTCCAAGGCGAGAAATTATGCGTATCAATTTGTTCATTAAGGGGCTACTAGTTAGGGAAGCCTACAGTAGAGGTCTCTTTGGATATTTTAGGGAAAGGAAGACCTGTGAACTAATAAATGGCCAATTCTTTTGACTAAGAATGAGGAAAGATGTGCACTGAGTTGTCGAAAGCTATATTGTATCCAAGAAGGCCAAGTGCCAAGCTGAGTAGTGGAAAGCAATACCCCTACCTATCTCGACGAAACCGTGGGCTGAATTAAGCATGGATTTTGTTCTTAGACTACTATGAATCGCCTGAAGCAAAGATTCTATAATGGTCATCGTAGATCATTTAGTAAGATGGCATACTTTGTACCCTGCACTAAGTCTAACAACGCTTTAGCTATTGCATCTCTTTTCTTGCAGGAGATTGTACGAATACACGGCATGCCGAAAAGTATGGTTTTCAACATAGATCCAAAGTTCTTATGCCATTTCTGGAGAACCCTGTGGTGTTAGTTAGGAATCAAATTACTCTTCAATACCTCATGTCACCCCCAAATTGATGGCCAAACAGAAGTGGTTAATTATACTTTAGGATCACTGATCCGAGTTGCAGTAGGCAAGAACTTGGCTAATTAAGATGTCTGCCTGCTAGTGGTCGAGTTTGCCTATAACTAAGCAGTACATGACACCACTAAGCAGAATCCCTTCGAGGTTGTCTATGGATTCAATCCCAAGTTACCCCTCGACCATGCCCCTGTACCAATACCCGTGCAAGGGGACCCTGACGCAACGACTAGGGCACAATGACCAGGGTATAATCCCTTAGGCACATCTATATTGGCACATCGACTAAGCTATTAGAAGAATGCGAGAAAAGACCAAGGGTAGGTCAGCTAAACAATTTCAGTCACGAGACTTGGTATAGCTACACCTTAGTAGAAAGCGATTCCCAAACAAGAGGAAGAACAAATTATCTACAAGAGTGAAAGGACCTTTTAGAATCCTTTAGAAAATTAGTGACAATGACTACAAGTCGGAATTGCTAGAAGACTATGGGGTTTGTGACACCTTCAACATTACCAACTACAGTCCATATCATCTTGATGGAGAAATGAGCGAACACCATTCAAATTTGATCCCAAATGTAAAACAACCCAGAAGGAATTATGGGAATTAGGCTACCAGACCTCTAACCCACAACCGAACCTAAGGACTAGAGGGGCTAGCACGACAAATCCTTCTGTTCCAACCAATCCCTACCAAGGCCGAATACTTCCTTGCCAAGTCACCCTTAATGCTGTGTCGTATGACCGCCCATTTTTCTATAGTATACCAAGTTGATGATTACTCTCTAGTGCCGAGTTAACCAATTACTCAACATCTTCCTTGTCAAGAAGCCGAGAGAAAGAGAGTTTGGACTAACTAAGCTATCCTTGCTCGAATAAGCCCATCTATTCGAATTTTTTTATCCATACCTTCTAATAACCTCGCCAATGTAACATCACCATTTGTATAGTATCATGTGCAGAATCCGTTGCACCAGTGATTGTTTTTCTTATATATTCATTTTTACCCTTTTATATCTTATACATTACTTCCTTGAGAAATGTTATTTTTGTCTTTTCTTTTTTAGGAAAATTACCCTAACTTATCGGTATAAATACCCTTGTACTTATAGCTGTAAAGTATTAGATCATTCTTAATATGTACTCTTTTAAGTGATTTTCTTCCTTGCATAAACACTGTTTATTTACTTTCGGCATCACTCTTTTCCTTTCCCTTAAGCAAAGTTAGGTGGTGAGTAACTTCATCGGATCAATTCGCGCATCATATCAAATTGAGTCATAAGTCCTCGGAAATTCTATTGGTACGTCATATTCACTAAAGCTATTCGTAAGTTTTTCTTACTCTTTTACTCTTCATTTTACCCTTTCATACCTTTCCTCATTAATCTTTTTTGAGCTTTCTCAAACTTAGACTCATCCAGTAACTAGCCTTGTTTGTTCTTAGTGACAGTTCATAACATTCTTGGTTCGTGGGATGGTCCTGGCTGGTTGTACATTGCAACTATGGAGAGTTTGTTTATGTCTCTTTGTTGAGATCTCAAGAGGAAATCAACGACAGAATTCTTTTCTCCTTTGATATGTTTGACTTCATAAGAGTATTTTGAGAACCAGTCTCACCATCTTAGCAGTTATGGATGTAGAACAGTTTTCTACTTAAATTGTAATATCTTTGGGAAAGAATACATATCCATTTCTATCTTAAAATGTTCTCCCATAAAATGATACTTAAATTTTTGCATAACATACTTGACAACAAGTATCTCCTTAAAAGTTAAGTGATAGTGGACTTCTGAATCTTTAAACCTACCACTACTATATCCACAAATCTATCTTCCTTTTCTACTTACTCAAATAGAATAGCTCCTTAATCTTATCACTTGCATATGTCTACAAGATCAGATCTCCTCTTGATGGTATCTTCAAGGGTGTAACTTTCTAAAGTCTTTCTTTAAGAAATTTTACTACCTTAGTTTGTTGATCACTTCATGGTAGACGATCCTTTTTCAACATTTTTTAGAGTACAGTAGTAGAGTGTGATATTTTTGGAATGAAATCACGAAGATAGTTAACTATCCCCAAGAATTGCTAAATCTACCTAGTATTAAACTTCTTTTCAGGAAACTTTAGCAATTCTTCTACAATGGATGACTCAGGCTAATAGCAGCCATCTTTAATCTTCATGCTAAGAAACTCCATTTCACTCCTAGAAATCTTCATCTTCTTTTTTTATAACATGATTCCATACAATATCACTATTTCATAAAAACTTCTATAGCAACTTGGTATGGGATTCTTCGTTTGGACTAAAAAGCATAATATTGTTTATGTAGATGATAACACTGTTTATGATGAGCTAAAATATCCTTATCATGGCCTTTTAAAACAATGATGGTACTATCTTAAATCCAAAGGGTAGTACCTTCCATTAGCAATGGTGATTGGGTATACAAAACCTCGTTTTGGGCCTATCTTCAAAATAGATGCCCAACTACCAAAAGCTTACCTTTAGATCAAATTTTCAAAAGATTCTTGTTTGGGTTATATTTTGAAATAGTGTATTTCTATTGGGTATAGGAAATTTATCATCCGAAAGAAAATGGTTGAGAGGCTAGTAGTTGATAACAAGTCTTAGCTTCCTTCGGGCTTATTTTGCTCACTTGTTCACATAAAAGGCTTCACAAGCCCATTGTAAGTCTGATGCTTTTATCAATCCTAGTTGGAGAAGTTCTTGATACTCCTATTATGCTAGCTTTGCATGTTCAGGATTCATCCCTAAATGACTTCCTTTAGTTGGATTGATATCTTCATTCTTTTTAAAATGAAGTTTTACAAAAAATTTCTCATTCTTCCACAATGGGTGATCACACTTTTGTAAAAACCAACGATCCCATTACTTGTATACGGTTCCGAGGACTCCAATCCCTCACTTGATAAATTCTCTCTGGGCAACCTACTAATGACAAGAAAGTTTAAGGTGAAAAAATGTAGCTGAACTCCATGAGCTCCCCATATTATCATACGTTGATTTGTACATTTGGTAGTGATGATACCGATCATTCCTTTATCAAGGACCCTGTGCCGAGTAATCAAACCAACTGCTGCCAAGTAATCCAACTAACTACTATCAAGAAGTTCTTACAAAGTGACAAGAGACTCAATTAAACGGCCGAGTAGTTTTCTCTCGGTATGCCACTATCTTTCTCGTTCTGACCCCTTTATTGCCACAACATTTTAACCCTTCTCACCTACTGTACTTAAAGAATATTTGTACGGGACTCATGTTGTACTGCCACCTATCTATCTCATCTGACATTGTACTAATTTTCCATTTTTAGTCTTTTGTCCTTTTTACCCCTTTTCGTATGTACTAGGAATCCCCTTTTTTTATATACTTTCTTGTAATTTCTTTATTTATAATGCTACCCTAGAGACTTACTATAAATAGTCCATTTCTTTTGTAAGCCACAAATAACTTACATTTTAATACTGAATGTTGTATTTTTGTGAGACATCCTTCTCCAATTCCATTTTTTATACACTCTTATCTAATCTTATCGAGGACCTCAAGATTAATAGTGGGTGGATCTTGATATCAACTTGTGCGTCATATCAAGTGAAGTATCAAGTCGTGTTGTGTTCGTTGGTGAGTCACATCCTCTAAGCAACTTCATGTCAGTTACTCTTGTTCGATTATGGACCATTTCCTTCAAATTTTTGGAAGACCTATTCTAGTTAGATTTGCCATAGTAAGTCCTAGTGATAACTAAGCTCCTAAGCACACCATATATTCCTGGTATTAAAGCTTGAGGTTAGGGTTAAGACCAAGAGCTGTGTAATGATACTCAATCCGCTATTTGAGATACTTGTATGTATGTTGAAGCCATTTGTGTGAAGTGTAGTTACTAAAACTTTGTATTGAGAATGTCGATGTTACACCCCGAAGTCACAGAGTCACAACAGTCCCGCCGTGTAAACCATTCTATGATAGTAACTGGCCTCACAGTGCCTATCATAGATATGACCTACACAAGGCGTCCACAACTCCTCACTTTGAAGTAAACAGTCCAATTAACAATTAAACTACAATTATGATAAATAGTGCAAATTTCTAATAACATGTACAATATTATATATATAAGTCCACAGAGCTTCCCAGGAAGTTTTACATAAACATAACAGTTCACTAGATTACATAATAACTATCAGTCTTTCATCGCTAATTACATGGTCACTCTAGTTACACATTATACTAAGTAACTTGATCCTTACACCCCTAGCTTCCAACGGACTAACCTCTGGGTAATTGTAGGGCGGCATAGTACTTGAAGTATTCAGAAATCAGAACCTGCAAAAGGATCTATAAGGGTATGAGCAACGACAGCTCAGTAAGTTGAATTGGAGACTCATGAATGCATACAAGCACAAATAGGGTTATCAAACAATTATTTTCATGCAATGCAACAATCAAGTGTCATCGCTCAACGTAGTCCGGTCCGTTGTGAAATCAGAGAAATTTCACCCGCTCCAATCCGGGTTGAGGAGTTTCTATGTTATGCAGCAGCTCACAACCAAACCCAGGCTTCTGCAATGGAGACCTCGCTTCTTCCGCAACTACCTTCGAACCATTGACTTCACCCTTGCCGCGACCTCCTCTCCTGTCACTTAGTTCTACTAAGGATGAAGAAGGGACCATTTTGCAATCTTACACTATCCCTTTCGAAGGGGTCGGTATTTGGTTGGAGAATCCTATGATCCCCTAACGGGTTGCAATGCATGACATTTTTTGTTATTAGGGTCGACTAAGATTAAATTCCGTTTAGGGCATTCAAACAATTTCATACCAATTCAATCAGTCACAAAATCACTCACAATACAAATTCAGCACGAATTCAGATACATCAAATACATGCGTAAACTACTTACAATCACAATCATATACAAGCCTAAGTCTCCGAGTACTACAAAACTAGTACTCTATTACAATAAGCAATAACCCAACTTACTTGGAATTGCTCAATCGCTCGATCTCTTAATCACAAGTTGATTTGTCTCTGGGTATCCTATAATACAAATAGGTCTTTTTAGTATTTATAATTTATGGTTCATATTCTAAGTTATATTTTAACTCTTTTTTTTTCCGTGTATACCCATTACGTCCTAATGATTCGTTGTACTCTATTTCGGTGTTCGAATCCTAAATGAGATTTTAAACTTTGATTTCTAAGTCTTAAATATGCTTGAATCCTAATGTGAAATTAATCACATTAAGCTCGAGTGTCCAATTATCCTATTGGGTAGTAATTTGGTATTCTATACTATTCGGTACACGCTAACCCTAATTGCGGTATCGGATTTATTCTTGATGTGTGAAAATCTTACATTTTGAGACATTTACTTAAAATTAAATGTTATTTTCAGATTTATTATTTTTCTGATTTCTATTATAATAGTATCTAAATAACCCTATTTCTTTAGATTTATTAATTTACAATTTCACATATTACTAAATTCTTATATTAATTATCTAATTTCCTAAATTAACCATACTTAATACTCCAAAAGCTAGGATTAGGGTTCCACATCAGAGATTAACATCCCTAAACATCTAATCAATATCTAAATCAGTAATTAACATCTTAATCACCTAATTAACCCCAAATCACCCAATTTTTCCATCATTTTAGGGCTAAAAATTAACTTAAATTGTTCAAAAATTAATTTTAGAAAAATGGCTTCATAGCGCTGTTCTATATCATATGAGCATCCCACAGAAAAAAATTGAGCTCCAAACTACACTCCTAAGCCTATTTATTTTCCGTTCTAATCATGCTCGGTTTTGAGCAATTTGTTAAGAACCCTATAATTGCAGACGTAATTAAACTAAATCAATATTTTTCCCTAAATTTACATACAATAAAACCTCAGAATAACAAGTTTTATAATTTTCTGGGCAAAATAACTAATTTTACAAAATTATTCAAAATCAGGAAATTTAAGAGACTAACAGGTCCAAAGCTTTCTGGCCGTCCAAACCCGGTCCAAGGCTGTTGGCCGGCCTAAACGGTGGGGCTAGAGTAGTGTGGTGGTAGCGGCTCAGTCCTAGGTGGTGGTGAGGTGTGGGTTTCTCTCACTACACGAATTTGCACAGTTTCTCTTTTTTTTTTTTTCTTTTTTCTAGGTTTTCTCTCGATTTTTCAATTTTCCTATTTTTCCCAAATGATAAACTGTCCAAATGACTTCTAGAAATTTTTTCCCTATTTATAGACGATTTTTGTAATTATTATGCATTAATTGGATAAGACTTTGCCCAATTTCCTTGATTTTTGGCTTTTATGTTGTCTAATTTTAATTGGTTGATTTTTCTTTTACAGAGTTTGACTTTCCACGACCTTATTTGGATTATTCTAGGCTCCTCTAATTTTTTATAATTAATTTATAATTTTCCTTAATTATTTACTTAGTTTTTGGCCAATTTAGGTAATTTTGCGTATTTTTATCTACACGTAAATACATGTGGGGTACATGTGAACATTCCTAATTATTATTTTGGTTATTCTAAAATTTTTAGTATACATATAATCTATCTTTAGTAATTTATTAATTATTTGATTACAGTTTTCGCATTTTCAATAATTAGTACTTATTATGCTTAAAATTTGAAAATTTTATAGTCTTCTATTTTATTACTTATTTTCTTAAATTCAGGTTTACGAGTACAGTTTTACTAATATTTCTCTATTAGTTTGTAATTTGGGTTTGATCGGATCCATTAACCGATTGCCCTAAACCTTGAGTTCTAAATTCAAGCCTACAGTTACTTGGCTTAGCTTTAGGGCTTACAGTCGAACCTTAGTGTACAAGGAAAGGTTCATGATATCGAGAGTGATGCTCATGGTTGTACTCAAGTTACCTAACAACACCACATACTACGAATGAGCAGATATAAGATCTAGCTACTATTGTAGGCAACTTAGCGGTCTTATTAAATAGGGTCTTAAAGACTGGACCGCATGAAAGAGTTGCTGAGTAGGGCCCAAAAATGAGAGATATGCCAAGAAGGTAGATGAACGAGCGAGCTCCAAAAGCCTTTCTAGTGAAACAAGCACTACCGTAACATGCTAATAGAGTCAGGAGGAGGAACTTAGAGTTAGACGAAATGGAAGAGCGTGAAGAAGAAAAAGACTAATAAGTTGGGATTGATGAGCGTGAGTTTAAAGTGCCAAGAGGTGCCGAACATCTTAAGGTATAGATTCCGAACTTCAACGGGTTTGGTAGTGCTAATGACTACTTGGACCGCGAAGAGAAGATCGAAAAGATATTCGACTACTATGATTATAAAGATGTTGTCCACATTAAAGTGGCCGCGTTAGAATTTTCTAGATATGTGGCAATGTGGTGGAAGAATCTACGGAATGTTCACTTGAGGACTTGACGCAAGGTCCGAAAATGGAACAAGATGAAGAGAGTTCTGAAAAGTAGGTTTGTTCCCGAACACTACGAATAATACACTTTCCGATAACTCTAATATTTGAGGTAAGGTAATAGATCCGTAGACGACTATGTCTAAGAGTTTTAGTTGCTTATGATATGATGTGATGTTGACAAGCTTAAGACCTAAACTATAGTACGATTCATCTGTAGACTACAAGTTGAGATTGGTCACGTTATGGAACTGTAGAGCCTCAAAACTCTAGATAAAACCATCCATTTAGCTTAAAGAGTTAAAAGACAACAATAGAACCAAGCTAGCCGAATGTCAAGTAAAGGAATACTGATGCCAAATAGGAATGGCCTGCCAAGTCGACTAGGGAATGACAGGAGATAACTCTGATTTTAAATATATTTCACATGGTGATTTTATAGTATTTTCCTTACATTTTTGGTTTTCTTTAAAGAAATTAATACTTAATTGAGTAAAATTTTGATTTCTAAGTTTGAACGCATTCTAGTTATGAAAACGAAGAAAAGAAATCAGATTTTACTCAATTCAGAGTTCAAATGAAGAAGTTATGAAGTTATGAAGTTACACAGTCTGGGACATGGCCATGTCCCAGGCTGTGTCCATCCAGAAAAATTGGCCAAGGGCAGAAAGTTACACGACTTAGGGACACGGTCATGTCCCAAGTCGTATTTGGTAAAGAAAATGAAAACCTTATAATACAGTATAAAAGGACATATTAGGTTTTCACAAGACATAAGAGACATTAGAGAAGAGAAGAGACTTGAGGAGAAAGAGAAGAAAAAGGCGAGAACAACACCAACTTCAAGATCGGAGAGATTTTTCATCAATCAAAGGGGTTTTTCATGTTTTATTTTATGTTTTTGATGGAACTCGTTTTTAGTCTCATTATGATAGCTTAGAATTCGTGTATTTAAGATTATGGAACCTAGGGTTTCATGTGACTCTTGGTTTGATTTATAATTTTCAATAAAGTTTCTATCTTTACTTGATTCAATTATGTCGTTTAATTGTTAATTGATATTTCTAGAATATCAATATATGATATTATGCATGATGATTGAGAAATTGCATGTGTAATTAGATCTTTACATAATTTGAGAGAATTACATGTATACTTAGAGATAAGATACATGTTTCTTCCGGAAAGTTAATTAATTGTGTAGGAATTCATTATATATTAATGCAATTCTAAATTATATTACTAAGTAAAGAGATTCCGATAAATAATTTAGGATTAGGGTTAATATGCTTGAGAAAAGTATTAACTGTAATTGTGAATCCCTCCGGTCAAGAATAATAGAAATTGAATTGAATATATTTTAAGCGATCACATATTAAACACTAGGGGAAATAATTCCTAAATACGTTATTACTTTCTTGAAATTGTTCTTAATTTTATCGCTTTTTCAATTGCTTAATCAAGTCTTATAATTAAGTTAGTTTGTTAATTTTAGTATTTTTAATTAATTTAAACTTTCATAATTTTCCGGTTAGATAATAAAGCTAAGGTTAATATTAGTACTTGAAGTCTCTGAAGGATCGACTCGGACTCACATCCGCTATATTAAAACTAATAGGTGCACTTGCTTGATATCAAGTTTTTGACGCCGTTACTGGGGACTTTCGATATTAAGAACACTAGTTGCTTTATTACTTTAACCATTTTTTTTCTTTTGTTTTCATTGTTTATTTTCATTAGCTAAGAGCTGCAATTGATTATATATTTCTTGCCCTTGCAGTGCATGACTCGAAGTAACCCGGAAGATTTGGTAGAACTTGATCCTGAAATTGAGAGAACTGCCCTTCAAAATTTGAGATCACGGCCTAGACAAATTGTGGCGACCATTGACGATGAGTCAATCGTTGAAATCAAGGAAGAAGGTGAAGAGCCTAACACTCAATTCATCGAGCAGAGAGATCCACCACACGTGGCTAACAACGGGAATGAAGCAAATCGGACCATGTCCGATTATTCAAGGCCTACACTTATTTGAGATAACTCTAGTATTGCAAGACCAACCGTCGCGGCTAATAACTTCCAAATTGCCCCTAACATCATACAAATGGTGCAACAATATGTTCAGTTTGATGGTCTCCAAGATGAAGATCCTAATGCCCGAATCTCTAGCTTTCTAGAGATTTGTGATACATTTAAAATCAACAGAGCTACGGATGACGCCATCCGACTGCAGCTATTTCCTTTCTCCTTGAGGGGTAAAGCAAAATAGTGGTTGAACTCCTTACCAAGAAATTCAATCACAACTTGGAATGAATTGGTAGATAAATTTTTGGAGAAGTATTTCCCACCTGCAAAGACCGCTAAACTTCGGAATGATATTTCTTGTTTTGCTCAATTGGAAGCGGAGACACTATATGATACTTGGGAGCGGTTTAAGGACTTGCTCAGGAGGTGCCCACATCATGGCCTTCCATTATGGATAGAAATTCAGACCTTCTATAATGGTCTCAATTTATCTACAAGACAGATGATTGATGCATCCGCAAGGGGTACTTTGAACACAAAGACACCTCAGCAAGCACAAAACCTGATTGAAGGAATAGTGATGAACAATTATCAGTGGGAAAGCACCAGAGCCAAGCAAAAGGCTATGAGAATTTATGATGTGGATTCGACCACTGCTCTGGCAGCCAAGGTGAACCTATTGAGTAAGAAGATTGATGCACTCTCCGTTGGACCCCAACAAGTGCAATCGGATGTAAGTGACTTTAGTATGCAGGGATATGGAGCACACGAACAATTGGAACAGGTAGATTATCTAGGAAATCCACTCAAGCAACAAAATAACCCCTACAACAACACTTATAATCCAGGATGGAAGAATCACCCCAATTTCTCATGGGGAAATCAAAACCAAGGCCAGCAAAAGACCAACTTTAGCCCACCTGGATTTCAAAGACCATTCCCACCTCCTCTCCCTCAAGAAAAGAAGTCCAGTGTGGAATAACTTCTCACAAAATATATTCAAGGCAATAAGGCTCGCTTATCCAACATTGAATCCTCGCTGAGGAATCAAGAGGCTTCAAATCGCAACCTTGAGAACCAAATTGATCAACTTGCAAAGCTAATCTCTGAAGGACCGCAAGTAACGCTACCGGGAAATACATAACCCAATCCAAAGGAACATGTTAAGGTAGTTACACTTTAAAATGGGAAGGAGTTGCTTGTTGAGAGAAAGGTTAGCGAGGAGACTAGCAAGAGCAAGGAAGGGATGAAAGCAACGGAAGACGTAGATTCATGAAAGGTGAAGGAATATCAACCACCTATCCCATATCCCCAAAGACTGAAGAAAGATCGCAATGACCAACAATTCAACAAGTTCCTTGACCTCTTTAAACAACTGCATATTAACTTACCTCTTGTTGATGCCCTGTCACAGATGCCGAAGTATGTTAAGTTCTTGAAAGATTTGTTATCTAATAAGAGCAAGCTTGAGGAGCTTTCTACAGTTATCTTGGATGAAAAGTGTTCAGCGATCTTGCAAAACAAGTTGCCCAAGAAGCTAAAAGACCTAGGAAGTTTTACAATTCCTTGTCATATTAGTAATCTGTTAATTGACAAAGCTTTAGCTGATTTGGGTGCTAGCATCAATTTAATGCCTTATAAATTTTTCAAGAAACTAGGATTAGGGGAACCTAAGCCCACACGCATGAGCTTGCAATTAGCTAATAGATCCGTGACATATCCTAGAGGTATATTTGAGGATGTATTAGTCTAAGTGGGTAAATTTATTTTTCCAGTTGATTTTGTGATATTAGATATGGATGAAGATTTTAAGTTGCCCCTTATCCTAGGTAGACCATTCTTAGCTACCGCTAGGGCTATCATTGATGTTAGTGATGGCAAGCTCATTTTTTGAGTAGGAGATGAAGAGATTATGTTTAAAATTTCGGAGGCTATGAAAAAGTCTATCGATCAGGATGATACTTGCTACCTTTTAGATGTTACTGACACTTTTGTTTCAAGTTATATGCAGGAAGTTCTTCTTAAGGATCCGTTGGAGAGTTGCTTGCAATTAGGCAAGGAGGAAGCTTGGGAAGATCCTGTCAAATCCGAAGTGGTAGCTCAACTGGAGGCAAATAAACCTATCTCTATTGAGAAAGGATTTGAAGAGTTTGAAAAAAGGAAGGAAGCACAGTTAAAACCTTCGATTGAGGAGCCACCAGTATTGGAGCTAAAGCAATTACCTGACTACTTGGAATATGCCTTCTTAGAGAAGGACTCTAAATTACCGGTAATTATAACATCCAATTTAGAGAAAGAACAGAGAGAAAGGTTACTGAAAGTACTCAAGGAGCATAAGAGGGCCATTGCTTGGAAAATATCCGATATTCGAGGTATCAATCCCTCCTTTTGTACTCATAAGATTTTAATGGAAGAAGACCACAAGCCGGTTGTGCAACCCCAAAGATGCTTGAATCCGAACATGAAAGAGGTAGTCAAAAAGGAAGTTATTAAACTCCTTGATGCAGGTATGATATATCATATCTCTGATAGTTCATGGGTGAGTCCAGTGCAAGTAGTTCCAAAAAAAAAAGTGGGATGACAGTAGTCCTTAATGAAAAGAATGAATTGATCCCAATGAGAACGGTAACAGGTTGGCGTAGATGTATCGATTATTGAAAGTTAAACGATGCTACACCTTACCTTTTATTGATCAAATGATAGAACGACTAGCTGGACATGTGTTTTATTGTTTTCTGGATGGCTTATCTAGTCATTTTCAGATACCTATTGCACCGGAAGATCAAGAGAAGACCACTTTCACTTGTCCTTATGGCACCTTTGCTTACCGTAGAATGCCTTTTGGTCTTTGCAATGCAACTACTACATTCCAGCGATGCATGTTAGCTATTTTTGACGATTTGATTGAGGACATAATGGATGTATTTATGGATGATTTTTCAGTTTTTGGCAACTCATTTAACCTTTATTTAAATAATTTGGACAGGGTACTTACCAAGTGTGAAGAGACCAATCTTGTCCTCAATTGGGAGAAGTGCCACTTCATGGTACAAGAGGGTATTGTGCTGGGCCACAATATCTCTTATCGAGGAATTGAGGTAGATACTGCTAAAGTGGATGCAATTGCAAGACTCCCATCTCCAACTTCGGTTAAGGCCATAAGAAGCTTTTTAGGACATGCAGGTTTTTATAGGCGATTTATCAAGGATTTCTCGAAAATTGCCCGCCCTTTGACTAAGTTATTAGAGAAGGATGTCCCTTATGTTTTCTCTCAGGAGTGTTTAAAAGCTTTCGATATCCTTAAAGAGAAACTTACCAATGCTCCAATCATGGTAGTACCTGATTGGACACTTCCCTTTGAGCTTATGTGTGATGCAAGTGATCACGCAGTTGGGGCAGTGCTAGGGCAAAGGCGAGACAAGCACTTTCAACCAATTCACTATGCTAGCAAAACTCTTACGAATGCTCAGGAGAACTACATTACTACAGAAAAAGAGTTGCTAGCAGTTGTTTTTGCCTTTGATAAGTTTCGCTCTTATTTACTTCTATCTAAAGTGATTGTTTATACTGATCATTCTGCCCTTAGGTACTTGTTAGCAAAACCGGATGCAAAACCAAGACTGATTAGGTGGATCTTGTTGCTACAAGAGTTTGATGTGGAGATCAAAGATAAAAAAGGCACTGAGAATTTAGCAGCAGATCACCTATCTCGATTGGAGAATCCAAACTTGGAAATGCTCGACGAGAATGAGATCAAGGATGAATTCCTTGAGGAGCAACTCTATGTCATCGCCCAGGTAAGTGATATGGAAGTTCCTTGGTTCACAGATATCGCTAATTTTTTAGCTGTTAGGATTATACCGAAGGGACTTCCACACCAATAAAAGAAGAAATTTTTTTCTGATGTCAAGCATTATTTTTGGGATGATCCTTACCTGTTTAAAGTATGTGTAGATCATGTCATTCGAAGGTGTGTACCACACCTTGAAGGATGGAGAATTTTGAGCCACTGTCATTCGGGGCCTATTGGTGGGCATCATAGTGCCAATAGGACAACTCATAAGGTTCTAGAGGCAGGATTTTATTAGCTTACCATATTCAAAGATGCCTAGAGATATGTTGAGAGTTGTGATCGTCGCCAACGAGTGGGGAATATATCCCGTAGGGATGAAATGCCACAAAATCCCATCATCGAGGTTGAGGTATTTGATGTGTGGGGGATTGATTTCATGGGTCCTTTCCCGAACTCTAATGGAAATAAATATATCCTAGTAGCTATTGACTATGTCTCTAAGTAGGTAGAAGCTAAAGCCCTACCTACTAATTATGCTAGCGTAGTAAAAAAATTCTTAAAAGGCCTATTTTCTCGATTCGGTACCCCTAGGACAATTATAAGTGATAGGGGAACACACTTTTGTAATGCTCAACTCGACTACGTATTGAAACGTTATGGCACTACACGTAGAATAGCCACCCCGTACCACCCCCAAAGTAGTGGCCAAGTGGAAGTTGCTAATCGCGATCTTAAGCGAATTCTTGAAAAAACCGTAGAGTATCATAGAAAAGATTGGTAAGAAAAGTTGGATGATGCTCTATGGGCATATAGAATCGCTTACAAAACACCACTAGGAACCACACCTTACCGACTTGTATATGGCAAGGCTTGTCATTTACTGGTAGAGATTGAACATAAGGCTTATTGGGCAATTAAGAGTGCTAATGCTGATTTTGAGCGTGCAGGTTCTCATAGGAAACTTCAACTGAACGAGCTAGAGGAATGGCGAGCAAATGCATATGAGAACTCTAAACTATACAAAGAAAGGGCCAAAAAGTACCATGATCAGCGAATCAAACAAGGTCAACAATTTAAAGAAGGTGATCATGTTCTTTTGTATAATTCTCTCCTTCGTTTATTCCCAGGTAAGTTAAAATCTAGGTGGTCTGGACTATTTACAATTATACAAGTTTTCCCGTATGGGACTGTTGAAGTTATACACCCGGAGAAGGCCACATTTAAGGCAAATGGGCAACAGTTGAAGTTATACTTGAGTGAAAACTTGGAGCATGTTGGACGAAAGGAGTTTTATCTCCATCCGACAGAACTAACATAAGAAGACGTATCTCATCGAGCTATCGACGTTAACTAAAGCACTTCTTGGGAGGCAACTCATGTCTAACTTTGCTTATACTTTAGTTCTTTAAGTTTTCTTCATTTTATTTTCCTTTTATCTAACTTTGCTTTGCTTCTTATATTTTCGTCACAGCCTTTTCCTTTTTAGTTTTATTGTTGCTTTTTCTCTTTCGTTTTTATTACTTTTATTTCTATAAGTTTCCTTTATCTTTAAATTAAATTAAAAAAAAAAAGAGAGAAAAAGGTTACACAGGCGAGGGATACGGTCGTGTCCCAACTCGTGTCTGCCCAGATTTCGATTTTACTCCATGGGCATAGGGAGTTACACGGGCGAGGGACACGGTCGTGTCCCAGCCCGTGTGCGCCCAAAATTCCTACCCGCGAACAGAGAGTTACACTGGCGTGGGACACGGTCATGTCCCAGCCCGTGTACGTCCAGATTTCACGGTAGACCTTAGAAAGTTATACGGCCATGGGACACGGTCGTGTCCCAACCCGTGTACGTCCAGAATCCACATGACATATACAGAATGTTACACAAGTAAGGGACACAGTCGCGTCCTAGCCCATGTCGACCCAACCTTATACGATTTTGCACACACCCGGTTTATTTAAACTAAACACACTCTCTCACACATTTACAATCCAACATATCTCTCTCATATTCTCCTTCTTCTCTCCACAATTCTTGTATTCCGAATCCTAATCCAAGTAAGTTTCCTTATTGATTTTGCTCTATCTTCCTTTAGTTTCGGCAGTTTGGCTACTTGCAATTTTACTCTTGTGTGCACTAGTTTTTACACTTGGTCTGTATACTTACTGTGTTATTTCATAAATGCCATGCACCATTGCCTTGTGCTCTCTCATTTCCGAATTTTGTTGGCTAATTTGCTCATCCTTATTCATTCATGCTAGTTAAGGTTAGTAATAGGAGAAAACAATTCTGGGTCATTTAGTGTCTTTTATATGTTGGGATGCCTGTATTTCAAGTTAATTGTAGTGTAGTAGAATTAGTTGGTTGCAATTGCAAGTTATTTCTTTCCACCAACTAGTTTTCCAGCTGCACTCTACATGTTTGTTTAAATGCCCCAATGAGAATTCAGTTAATATTCTTCACTATTAATATTATTTCCCTCTGCCTTCTTGAACTACGTGTGAAAAGGATGTACGTTTTTGATTTGGTTTGTTGATTCTTTGCACGTTGTCAATGGCGAATCGCGCTAAGCTTACTATTCGCCGGAAATCAAAATTTGCAGCATCCTCTTCATCACAATCAGGAGCAATAGTTGAACCACTAGCTACTCTTCCCCCGATGGAGCACCCAATGCTCCAATTTAAGGAAGACTACCAAGTGCAACGTTATCAATTACTTCAAAATAAGCCTTTTTAGCGAGACCCTTCGACTAGATTGGGATGTTCTTGCTCAATTAGATTTCACCATATAAATGAAGGAGCTCTTGGATGGTACCCTTTGGGAGCGCTTTTTATCTCTTGAAGCTCCAACTTATAAAGAGCTGACTTTGGAGTTTTTGTGTACCTATAAACTGGATAAAGAAAGTGCTACTGGCATGGGCCCTAAACGCAAGCTACATTTCACCTTGAGTGGCTACCCATTCCATATGACCATAGCTCAACTGGGGCAGATATCTTGGTCTCTATGAAGAGAGATATATACGGACAGACGAGTTCCAATGTCTCTCTTTTCTTTTTCCCCGTAGCGTCACAGTAAGGTTGTTTTGGAATGAGATTACTGTTGGTGATGCGTATGATCCAGCAAGGAGTAAGGTCTCTCAATTAGTCAAGCCTGAATATCGGGTTCTTCATTGGCTGTTTTCGCATACATTGACTGGCAGAGGCCTCAGCACCGGGGTGGTTTCCAACAAGGATTGCCTCTATCTGTACAGTGTCATTCATAAACATCCTATCAATCTCGCCATCGAAATCGCAGACCTTTTCAGCCACCACTACACGAAAGAAATGGCATATTTGTTGTAGCCCCTACATTACCCTACTCGTGCAGACCATGCAGAGTAAGGTTGTCGTTTGGCCCTCACTTACTTTAGTCAATCGAGTAACTCCTATGCGCCTTACTTCATTCAAACAAATGAACTTATTACCAACAAGACATCAAGGTCGACACTCTCGCAGTAGCACATCTCGAGGCCAGACATCTTCCACAAGCCTTAAAGACAAATTTGATCTGTTGATATCTGAGGTTAAAGTATGGATCAACTTCATATCCGCCAAGGCAGAATGGAAAAATTTCTCCAAATGAAAGAGTCGGATACTCGTACTGAGGGTAGTGAGAGTGAAGAGGATGATGATGAGGGTAATGAGGACGAGGCGGCTGGAGATAGTGAAAAGGAGGATGTTGAGGGTAGTACTGACGATGATGATGCTACGATAGCTGAGGCATCGTCTGATGAGGCGAATGAAGAGACGGATTCCGATCCCTCTTCTTAGTTCATTTTTTTTTTTTTTTGTGTTCTCTTTTAGTTGGCCAAGGCTTGTGAACTCAGATATATAATGATGATGCTTCTTCATTTTGAACTTCTTTTCGACTGATAGGGAAGTATTAGTTTCTTTTCAGTACATATGTTTCCTTTTTCCCTATGCTGCTTTTTCTTGTTTCATTTCTTGCTGATATGTTTTTTTTTTTTTTAGTCATACATTGAGGACAATGTACGTTATTAAGTGTGGGGAAGAGATATATATGAATTTGTTACTGTTTAAGATACCAATTATTCACATTTGACCCAATTAATTTTTAAGTTAACTTGCAATAGGTGATTAACAAGTGTTAAGCTAAGTTGACTATGTCATCTTGATTATTATTGATCTTATTATACTTTACTAGAGTTGATTAGTCAAATTTTCGAAAGGAAAAGTTACGGGTTGTTTAACTTAGGACTTTAAGACTTGAGATTGGAGTAACATCACTAGTTGAGAGTTAGTCATCATTATTTTTAAAATTTACTTTTATATATACCTTTCTCTTAGAAATTTTTAAGAGTCCTATAATTTTTAGCAAACAAACAAATGAAATTCTTCTTTTGAGAAACCCCCGAAAAATCACAATGATTGGAGGTCAAAAGTAATAACAAGTGTATGAATAGAAAAAATTGGTAAGGATTCGTCTTGGTCCGTTAGAAGAGCGAGATTGAGTCCCAATGCCAATTCTAATGAAAAAAAAAATTGATATGGATCAGCCTTGGTCCGTCAGAAGAGCAAGGTTCTTTCCCGCTATCAATATAAGGAATAAGTTGGTATGGATCAGTCTTGGTCCGTTAGAAGAACGAGATTCTTTCCATTTACCGACACAATTGTGCTTAAATAAGATAAAGTTAAAATACCTCTCAACAAAAGCATGAACTAGGGAAATGATCAGAGGATGAGTGGATGTAAAATGTGTTTGTTTTAGATTATAGCGCTTGGTGAGATGGAAGAGAGAATTGTATACATTTTAGTCAAATGGATAAAATTTTTATTACTCTTTCTCGGTTGGTGAGATGTTAAATCCAATTTTTAGTTTAAGAATCCTTGGTTAAATGACTCGGGTAAACTTTGATTTTCATAAATTAACTAATGAACTCTAGTATTAAGTATTATTGGAACATTCGAATATGGTCAGATGAAATTGCTTGACTTTATTATTGCAAGTTATTGAGAATGATTTTCTTACTTTTCTACGGGTCAAGTGTATTCATTCACTGGTTTCCTAAATAGTGATAAGTTTTGTTTTGTTTTGATTTATTTGCTTGAGGACAAGCAAATGCTCAAGTGTAAGGAAATTTGATAACTCTGATTTTAAACATATTTCACATGGTGATTTTATAGTATTTTCCTTACATTTTTGGTTTTCTTTAAAGAAATTGATACTTCATTGAGTAAAATTTTGATTTCTAGGTTTGAACGCATTCTAGGATTGAAAACGAAGAAAAGGAATCAAATTTCACTCAATTCGGAGTTCAAATGAAGAAGTTATGAAGTTTTGAAGTTACACAGTCTAGGACATGGCCATGTCTCAGGCTGTGTCCATCCAGAAAAATTAGCCAGGGGTAGAAAGTTACACGACCTAGGGACACGGTCATGTCCCAGGTCATGTCTGGTAAAGAAAACGAAAACCTTATAATATAATATAAAAAGACATATTAGGTTTTCACAAGACATAAGAGACATTAGAGAAGAGAAGAGACTTGAGGAGAAAGAGAAGAAAAAGGCGAGAACAACACCAACTTCAAGATCGGAGAGATTTTTCATTAATCAAAGGGGTTTTTCATGTTTTATTTTATGTTTTTGATGGAACTCGTTTTTAGTCTCATTATGATAGCTTAGAATTCGTGTATTTAAGATTATGGAACCTAGGGTTTCATGTGACTCTTGGTTTGATTTATAATTTTCAATAAAGTTTCTATCTTTGCTTGATTCAATTATGTCGTTTAATTGTTAATTGATATTTCTAGAATATCAATATATGATATTATGCATGATGATTGAGAAATTGCATGTGTAATTAGATCTTTACATAATTTGAGAGAATTACATGTATACTTAGAGATAAGATACATGTTTCTTCCGGAAAGTTAATTAATTGTGTAGGAATTTATTATACATTAATGCAATTCTAAATTATATTACTAAGTGAATAGATTCCGATAAATAATTTAGGATTAGGGTTAATATGCTTGAGAAAAGTATTAACTGTAATTGTGAATCCCTCCGGTCAAGAATAATAGAAATTGAATTGAATTGAATATATTTTAAGCGATCACATGTTAAACACTAGGGGAAATAATTCCTAAATACGTTATTACTTTGTTGAAGTCGTTCTTAATTTTATCGCTTTTTCAATTGCTTAATCAAGTCTTATAATTAAGTTAGTTTGTTAATTTTAGTATTTTTAATTAATTCAAACTTTCATAATTTTCCAGTTAGATAATAAAGCTAAAGTTAATATTAGTACTCGAAGTCTCTGAGGGATCGACTCGGACTCACATCCGCTATATTAAAACTGATAGGTGCACTTGCCTGATATCAACAGGGCGTCAAACAGTTCCAAGGTGGAATACCGAAGTCAAGTATTGAGCCAACTTGACGAAGGCCGAGGTATGAGAAAGACCGAAGAACTTGAGATTCAAAGAGAGCAGGGTTAGAGTTCAGAGAGGAAAACCTGAGACATCAAATGTTTTAAATTCCTTAACTATGGATACGTGGCTTGTCAATGTCCGAACCGTTGAGTCATGACCATAAAAGGAGACAAGCCCCAATTTGAAGTAGAAAGTGCGAGTGAAGGAAAGGAAGAAGTAGCAACCGATCGGATGCTAAAAGAATTTGAGGAAGATCAGGAAGCTAAGATACCTCCTAAGGGTGGAGCCGAGTATTGCTTTGTTGTTCAGCGATCTCTCAATACTTTTATGGCTAACGAGAATGAGCAAAGAGAGAACCCCTTTCATATGAATTGCTAGGTGAATGGCAAGCCATGTTCCATGAACATTGATAGAGGGAGCTGTACCAATGTCATTGTGCAAGGGGGTAGTTAAGGCCATGAAATTGCCAACCCTTCCACACCCTAAGTTGTACAAGATTCACTAACTGAACAAGAAATGAGGACTACACGTTTCCGAGTAAGTCAGAGTGCCGATTATTATTGGTGATAGGTACAGGGATGAGGTGCTATGTAATGTTCATCCCATGTGTGCATCTCACATATTACTCGGCAGACCGTAACTATTTGACTTGAGAATGTTACATGATGAGTATAGAAACACCTACATGTTTCAAAAGGACGGGAAGAAAATTATATTGACACCTATGAGTCCTATGGAAGTATTAGAAGCCTAGAAAAAGCTTGCTAGATCTCTACAGCTGAAATCCTTAGTAATTTCTTAAGCTTAGTTTGCATGAGAAGTCAAGGCCAAGGACTATCTGCTCCTTTTAGTTAGGAAATTCTTAGAGGTTAGAGAAGCCAAGAACTTACCTACTAAAGTGCAGCAGCTACTTTAGGAATTTGCGGACGTCTTCCCTACAAAGATGTTGAAAAGTTTACCCCCCCTTGAGAGGAATTGAGCATTGCATCGACTTCGAACCAAGGGTTGCCTTACCAAATCGACTTGCTTATAAGCTTAATCCAGAGTAAGCGATTGAACTGAAGTAAATGGATGAGTTAGTGGACCGTAGATATGTCTATGAGAGCATGAGCCCATGTGTCGTCCTTACTGTACTAGTACCAAAGAAAGATAGATCATGGAAAATGTACATTAACAGTCGTGCCATCAATAAGATTACTGTTAAGTACCGATACCCAATCCCGCGGTTAGATGACATGCTCAATGAGTTGTATGGTTCACACATCTTTTTGAAGATAGATCTAAAGAGTAGTTATCATCAAATACAAATGAAACTGGGAGATGAATGGAAGACAGCCTTTAAGACGCAGGATGGTCTATTTGAGTAAATGGTGATGCCATTTGGTTTAACTAACACTCTGAGTACATTCATGTGGCTTATGAATCATGTGCTCAAAACATTGATAAGAAAATGTGTAATGGTTTATTTTGATGATATTCTGGTCTACAATGCCGACCTGCTCGTTCATGTTAGACATTTGAGATTGGTGTTTAGCATACTCCGTACCAAGAAATTACTCTGTAACCTGAAAAAATGCACGATCTGTCAAAGCGAGGTTGTAATCCTCAAATATGTTGTTTCAAGGAGGAAAGTTTGGGTTGATGTAGAAAAAGTCAAAGCTATCAATGAGTAGCATATGCCGACTAATGCTACCGAAGTTAGCAGCGTCCATAGCCTAGCCTTATTCTATCGGAGATTAATCTCGAACTTCAACTCTATAACTGCACCATTGACCAAGAAGAACATTGAGTTTAGGTAGCCTAAAAAGGCTTAGAGGAGTTTTAAAGACGTGAAGACTAAACTGATGTCTACTCCAATGTTTACCCTGCCAAATTTTGAGAAGGTTTTCAAAGTTGAGTGTGATACATCCGGTGTCAAAATCAATGTTGTCCTTATGTAGAAGCGTTCAACGAAAAACTCTGAGGTGTTGCCTTGAATTACACGGCCTATGACATGGAGTTCTATGCCCTTGTCCGTATACTCCAGAACTGGCAGCATTATATGTTGTCAAGAGAATTTATTATCTATTCGGATCATGAATCTCTCAAGCATCTTCACAGACACTAGAATCTTTCTCGACATCATACTAAGTGGGTCGAGTTCTTAGAGACCTTTTGCTATGTCATTAGGTATAAGAAGGGAAGCACTAATACAGTCGCTAATGCACTTTTTGGTCGTCATGCCCTCATCACGATGTTGCAAGCTAAAGTGCTTGGGTTTGGTACTTTACTTGATCGATATGAGCATGACCTACACTTTGGGCCTTTTATAGCTAAGTGCAGTGATAGAGGAGACATGGATGAATCCTACTTAAGTGAGGGGTTCTTGACGAAGGGCAAACAGATTTGCATGCTGAGTGGTTCTGTAAGGAAGCTACTAGTTCGAGAAGCTCATGCCAAGGATCTGGCTGGCCATTTTGGGGAAAAGAGGACGATTAAGATATTGAAGAAGCACTTTTACTGTCTTGGGATGATAAGGGATGTACACTGAATACTTAAGAGGTGCAAGGTATGTAAGTATGCAAAAGGGAGGAGAGAGCCCTATGGAAACTATACACCCCTAACAATTCCTGAGTAGCCATAGACCGATCTGAGCATGGATTTCATGCTTGGCCATCCTTACATGCCAAGAAGATATGATTCAATCATGGTGGTAGTCAATCAGTTCAACAAGATGGGTCACTTCATCCCCTGCTATGGAACTAATGATGCTTTATTCATCGCTAACCTCTTTTTACAGGAAATGATGTGACTGCATGGAGTGCCAAGGAATATTGTGTCCGATCGTGATTTAAAATTCACGAGCTTCTTTTGGAAGACCTTATGGAGGAAACTTGGCACTAAGCTCCTGTTCACTACCTCTTGCCATCCCCAGACAAATGGCTAAACTGAAGTAGTTAACAGAACTGTCAATAATCTCCTGCGCACCACTGTTAGAAAGAACTCTCATGATAGGGATTTATGCCTACCCATCATTGAATTTGCCTACAATTGCTTAACTCACAACTCTATTAGAACATCACCATTTGAGGTTGTTTATGGACTTAACTCAAACCTACCTTTGGACTTAGTTAACAATCCGACTATACAAAGGGAGAGTTAATCTTGCCTGTAGTGTATTGAGGAATTTCATAAGTTGCATAAAAGGATTGCCAAGGAATTGGCTAAGATTGTAGCCAGACAGAAGGAAGTGGGAAATTGCAGAACGCGACGAGTCATTTACACCCTCAAGGACCTTATCTAGATCCATCTTAGCAAGGAACACTTTCCTAGCAAGAAGATGAACAAATTATCTCCTAGAGTGGATGAACCCTACAGGATCTTGGGGCGCATTAATAATAATGCCTAAAAGATTGAGCTACTCGAAGGTTTCGGCATGTCTACGACATTCAACATCACCGACTTAACTCCATATGTACCCAAAGATGATGAAGACCAAGATTTGAGGGCAAATCCTCAACAACCCCAGGGAACTGATGAACTGCCGACCAATGATCCCATTACTCACGCATGGCTCCAAGGACTCCATTCCCTCACCCAACAAATTCTCTCTTAGTAACCTATTGATGACGAGAAAGTTTATACCGAAGGAATGTAGCTGAACTCCTTGAGCTCCCTGCATTGTCATACATTAATCTATACACTCGGTAGTGATAATGCCGACCATTTCCTTGTCGAAGACCATATGTCGAGTAATCCGACCAACCGCTGTCAAAATGCTCTTACCAAGTGACGAAAGACTCACTTAAATGGCCAAGTAGTTTTCTCTCAACATGCCACCATCTCTCTCATCCTAACCCTTTTATTGTCGCAACATTTTGACCCTTCTCACCTGCTGTGCTTGAAGAATATTCGTACAGGACTAATGTTGCACTGCCACCTGTCCACCTCATATGAAATTGTACTATTTTTCCATTTTTGGTCTTTTGTCCTTTTTACCCCTTTTCGTATGTACTAGAAATCCTCTTCTTCTATATACTTTCTTGTAATTTCATTATTTGTAATGCTACCATAGGGACTTAATATAAATAGTCCTTTTCACTTGTAAGCTGCAGATAACTTGCATTTTAATATTGAATATTCTATTCTTATGAGACAACCCTCTCCAAGCCCATTTTTCATACACTAGTGTACCTAGGAGCTCAGTTATCACTAGGACTTAACGAGGTAGATTTGAACTAAAATAGTTCCTTCGAGATATCGACGAAAATTAGAGGAAAATGGTCTATAATCGAACAAGAGTAGCTGATATGAAGCTGCCTGGAAGATGTCACTCACCAACGAACACAATACGACTTGATACTACACTCAATATGATGCACAAGTTTATGTTAAGATCCACCCGCCACTAATCCCGAGCTACTTGACAAGATTAGATAAGAGTGTATGAAATATAGACTTGGAGAGGGTTATCTTATAAGAACATAATATTCAATATTAAAATGCAAGTTATCAACGGCTTATAAGAGAAAAGGACTATTTATAGTAAGTTCTTAGGGTAGCATTACAAATAATTAAATTATAAGAAAGTATATACAAAAGGGGATTCCTAGTACGTACCAAAAAGGATAAAAAGGACAAAAGACCAAAAATGAAAAAGTAGTACAATGTCAAACGAGGTGGACAAGTGGTAGTGCAACATTGGTCCCATACAAATATTCTTTGAGCACAGCATGAAACAAGGGTCAAAATGTTGCGGCAATAAAGGGGTGAGGACGAGAGAAATGGTAGAATGCCGAGAGAAAATTATTTGGCCGTTTAAGTGAGTCTCTCATCACTTGGCAAAGAATTCATAGCAGTAGTTGGTTGGATTACTTAGTACAGGGTCTTTGGTAAGAAAATGGTCAACATCATCACTATCGAGTGTATAGAACAACGTATGATAATTTAGGGAGATCAAGGAGTTTTGCCACATTCCTTTAGCATAAACTTTCTCATTATCAATATGTTGCCAAGAGAGAATTCATCAAGTAAGGGATTAGAGTCCTCAAAGCCATGTGTGAGTAATGGGACCATTGGTCAGCAGTCCATCAATTCCCCGAGGTTGTTGAAGATTTGCCCTCAAATCTTGGACTTTATCATCCTTAGGCACATATGGAGTTAAGTTGGCGACATTAAATGTGGTAAATATGCCAAGACCATAGGGTAGCTTAATCTCGTAAGCATTATCATTAATGCGCCTTAGGATCCTGTAAGATCCATCCGCTTTGGGACATAGTTTGTTTGTCTTCTTGCTAAGGAAGTATTTCTTACTAAGATGGATCCAGACAAGGTCCTTAAGGGCATAAACAATTCATTTCCTTCTGCGGCTTCCCATTTCCTTCTACTGGGACACAGTTTTGGCCAATTACTCGACAATTATTTGATGCAACCTATGAAATTCCTCAATACACTGCATGCCGGATTGACTCTCCCCTTATGTAGTCAGACTGTTAACTAAGTCCAAGGGTAGGTTTGGGTTAAGTCCATAAACAACCTCAAAATGTAATGTTCCAATAAAGCTATGAGTGGAGCAATTATAGGTAAATTCAATTATGGGCAGGTATAAATCCCAACCACGAAAGTTCTTTCCAACAGTGGCGTGCAAGAGATTACCGATGGTTCTGTTAATTACTTCAATTTGGCTGCCTATATGGGGTAGCAAGAGGTACTGAACAGGAGCTTAGTGCCGAGTTTCCTCCATAAGGTCTTCTAAAAGAAGCTCATGAATTTTGAATCACGGTCAAACACAATACTCCTTGGTACTCCATACAGTCACACAATTTCTTGCAAAAAGAGGTTAGTGATGAATAAAGCATCATTAGTTTTGTGGCAAGTGATGAAGTGACCCATCTTACTGAATCAATCAACCACCATTATGATCGAATCATGTCTTCTCGACGTGTAGGGACAGTCGAGCATAAAATCCATGCTTAGATCGGTCCATGGCCAATTGGGAATGGGTAGAGGTGTATATTCTCCATAGGGCTCTCTCCTCCCTTTTGCATACTTATACACCTTGCACCTCTCAAGTATTCAGTACACATCCCTCATCATTCCAGGCTAGTAAAAGTGCTCCTTTAATATCTTAATTGTCCTCTTTTCCCTCTCCTACTCTTTTTTCTAAAATTCTTCCGTTTAGTTAGCCTTCTCTTAGACTTTGACTTAAATTGTTTTGGCATCACAACTCTTCTAAAATGTTTTCTTTTCTTAGAAGAGCATGTACATTCCTTGTTAGGGTGCTTGCATTTGATAAACAAATCTAAGCTCTTATACATTTTGTTAAGGATCTTACTTCTGTGAATAAGATCTTTTACAATTTGCCTCTTATTACACATGTCTTTTACAATAACTTATAGAGTTTATCGTATCTCTCCAATAGGAAAATCAATGGGGTCTTGGTTGCTAGATTTGAAAATCCTTAATATTCCTCTAATCAATGGCTCTAGAATAGAGGATAAGAATACATGATGGGAATCAACCTCCAACCACATCTAAGCCGAGGCCCAAGCTACAGCCAAAAGGACAAGGGAAAGGAAAATAAATACTCGACATCAACTCTGCCGTTAGCTGAGGCACTGAGAAACCGCAAAGACAAATACCTGGACCAAAGAACTACTTGGCACAACGTCGAGAGAATTGTGCCGACTGATTTTAGGACTCGGTAATTATAGGCTAACTAATGTCTCGACCAAACATCGCAAGATTTCGAGTACTCCCTCCCGAACCTGTACATCCAACTGCCGACCCTATCCAGCTCGGATACTACTCCTTCTAAGACTTGCTGAGTGATTACTTATCAACTTCCCCTGTAAAATGCACAGTTTTGTATTCTTGTACATGTTTTTCTTCATTTTATTTCTGGGCCCGATTCTTCAAAGTTTAAGGCCTTGTACATTATTTACATTTTTGCTACTACGGTTTAGGACTTGCTATAAATAGCAACATTTGCACTAAGAGATATGGACAAACAAACAAATACAAACATATAAATAGAATAAAGAGAGTGAAACTTTCCTCTTTTAAGCAAGGCTATATTTGAGCTAGTAGAGCTTACGCTTGCCGGATTATTGAGCATTGATTAGACTCTTTAATCTCTCTCGTGTTCTTATCAATCTTGACCTCAAGATTATGTTGAACCCCTTCATTTGAATCAATTAGTGAGTTGCATCTAACTCTCATTTGAATCCGGAGCGATATTTAGTGTTCGTGAGTTGTATCAAACCTTATTTCAAGCTTAATCCCCTGATTGTGTTTGTGTTTTGGTGAGTTATATCTATTCACATTCACCATCAAAAACCTTCTTATTCTTTGTACCCATTTTTGAATCACGAATACCCATTCCTGTTTGTCCAACCTACTGCCATCATTCCTTATCACCTTGGTATCAAAGCTTTGGGGAGACACGCGTGTTAGTGTTCTTCAAAGTAGATTTATAGTTCTAACATTTCTGTTAATCATTGTTCTATAGTGTAGTGTGCTATTCATAGTAATCGCAGGTAGTTGTAGAAGCCGAGTAGTGGTTGTTTCTGGGTTACTGTAATTATGTTTTGTTGTTTGTTCAATTCTCTAGAAAATTACTATACAAACAAGAATGTCGGAGGATAATATCAACAAAACTGGTGATAATCCTCACAAAAGCTTGAGGCGACATGGTAACAAATTGGAATACCAGATCTAGAATCTCACCGACTCTATTCAAGAGCTTACTGGGTTATTCAAATGCTGCAAACGTGATGGTTGAGAAGGAAGAAGGGAGCGAACACCCACAAGTGAAAGTGGTTCCAATCAGCTCAAAAATGATGAACGATAACCAAGAAGAGCTATCGAACGGAGAAGAAGAGAAAACTAGCCTGCGCCAACATAAAGAAATGAAAGGAGTATTGACTCCGAAACAAATCAAGAATCCCAGAGAAGAGAGCCGATGCCAAGAAGGAACATGGCTAAGTAGAGATTTAAAAAAAGTGGCTGAACCGAGGTGAATCGACCAACTCAGAATGCAAGAGATGAACCCCGAACACCTGGCTGAGGACTTAACAATGTCAAGCTGAAACTGCCAACCTTCTGTAGAAGTAGCCGACCTAAAGAGTTTTTTGACTAGGTTTCCCAAGTCGAGAAGTTATTCGAGTGCAATGATCGAGCAAAGGTTAAGCTGGCTTCCTTATCCCTTGTTGAATATGCAAGTCTTTAATGAGATAAGCTAGTTGCTAAGTGAGATATCAAAGGAAAGGAGCCAATCAAAACTGGAGGCTCGTGAAAAGATTGATGAACCAACGCTTTGTGCTAACTTATTTCAAGCAAGAGATGCTCCAAGCTTTCCACCACCTAAGACAAGGTCAAAATACTGTTGGGGAATATTTGCAAGAGTTTGAGACCTTAATGATGAGATGTAAGATTGCCGAGCCACAGGACCGTACCATTGCCAAATTGCTGAGTGGACTCCAAGATAATATTGTCGACATAGTTGAATTGCAACTGTTCAACTCTCTAGACGAGCTAATCAATTTGGCATTCAAAGTTAAGAGACAGAGGAGGAGAAGGCATCAGAGGCTAAGTAGCCGACCTTAACAAGGCAGCCCTAAGCCTGAGAGGTATGCCAAGAGAAAGCAAGAAAAGAAGATGGAGAAAGGAAAGCCTAGCCAACCAATTCATGCTGAGAAAAGGATTGCTAAGAAAGAAAAGGCACCCGGTAACAAGGCTCGGGAAGTAAAGTGCTTCAAATGCTTAGGCTATGGACATATTGCATCCTAATGCCCAAATAAAAGGGTTATGGTCTTGAAGGGCGAAGGGCCCAAGGCTCAAATCGAAAGTAATTGATAAGAGCTCGAAAGATGGATTGATCAAAGAAGATGTCTATGCCAAAAATCTAGATAAACTCTTGTCCTTGACAAGTCAACGAGCTGACCTGAAGGCAGATCGCGAATAAAGGGAAAATTTATTTCACCTGCAGTACCTAATGAATGGGAAGACCTATTTACTAATTATTGATGGAGGTAGTTGAACCAACATCATTTCTACCCAATTTGTAGAAAAGCTGAAATTGCCGACCTACCCGCATCCCCAACCTTATGGATTAAAATGATTTAATGACAAGGGCATGGTCCGTGTGCATAAAAGAGCGTAAATCACATTCAAAGTAGGATAGTATGAGGATGAGATCGACTTCGACATAATGCCTATGAATGTAGCGAATCTACTTCTTAGCCGACCATAGGAGTTTGATCGGAAAGTGATCCACGATGAATTCCTCAACACTTACATCATTTGGAAGGATAGGAAACGTTATCTCTTAACCCCAATGAGCATTGAGGAAATCCAGAGACACTCGGCACCTATGGTGAAGCAAAAAGGGAGAAGGAGCTTATTCGGCATCTCAACCCGTGCTCAACACTTAATGTCGAGGATGACTTCTTTTCAAACCCGTGGTAATGATGGGAATCAGTCTCGGACCATATCCAAGCCAAAGCCGAGCTGCAACCAAAAGCAAGAAGGGAAGAAAAATAAACACTCAGCATCAACTCTGTCATCAGCAAAGATGCTAAAAAACTACAAGGACAAGTACTAGAGACCAAAGAACCATTAGGTACAGCACCAAGAGAATCATGCTGATTGATTTTAGAACTCGGCAATTATAGGTCGACCTTTCTAGTGTCTCAACCAAACACCGTAAGACTTCGGGAACTCTTTCCCGAATCTATACATCCAACTACTGACCCCATCCGGCTTAGATACTACTCCTTCCAAGACACACTAAGTGATTGCTTGTCAACTTCCCCTGTAAAACATACAATTGTATTCTTATACATGTTTTCATTTATTTTATTTATGGGCTTGATTCTTTAGGGTTTAAAGCCTTGTACATTATTTACAGTTTTACCCCTATGGTTTAGGACTTGCTAAAAATAGCAACATTTGTACTAAGAGATATAGACAAACAGAAAAATACAAACATATAAACAGAATACAGAAAGTGAAACTTTCCTCTTTTGAGCAAGGCTATACTGAAGCTAGTAGAGCTTACACTTGCTAGATTATTTAGTTTTAATTAGACTCTTTAATCTCTCCCATGTTCTTATCAATCTTGACCCCAAGATTGTAGTGAAATCGATAAGTGAGTTACATCTAAATCTCATTTGAATCCTGAGCGATATTTAGTGTTCGTGAATTGTATCAAACCCTATTTCAAGCTCAATCTCCTGATTATATTTGTGTCTTAGTGAATTATATCCATTCACATTCACCATTAAAAACCTTCCTGTTCTTCATACTCATTTTTGAATCATAAATACCCATTCCTGTTCATCCGACCCACTACCATCATTCCTTATTAATGTGTATTTGAGAGAGTGATATGCTCTAAACTAGTAAAATAATTAAACCATTCTCTTATAATGCAGGTCTAGATATTTCCTTTTATAAGAATGGCATTTTCTCTCAAAGAACTCTTTCCTTTTGATTTCCTTGCAATCCCCAAGGTGTCTCATAAAAATAAATGTAAGGTCCTAATAGCTTAACTGAAATTAGTTTGATTTAGGAAGGTGAGCCAATCTCTCTCAAATACTATATTCCACCAATCCTTCGAGATTCTAGTAAATCTTGAGATAAATTTTGCTAAGACTTCAGTATGGTTAGGTTGAGATAAAGACCTTGTGGTCAACCATGCATGAAATTCTTGAAGTTAGCCGAGCCATTTGGAATAGGGGATATCATCTATAATGAACATTAGAGTTCCTTTCAATAGCTTTCTTTCGGAGGTTACTGGCTTGGGATTGGATGTTTCTGACCTTATATCTTCATCATCATTGCTTCTCACCATGAGTATTGGTAGATTCTCAGTAAATCCTTGGGAATTCTCTTATTCAAACAAGTATTGGCCTTCTTGACTTGAATCTAATTCATAGCTTAAATCTGATTCAGATTCAGCTATTGACACATCATTGATTGACTGCAATTTGTAAGTAAAATCTTCTTCTTTTGAAGAAGTGTTGAGTGTGAAACTTCTTATGTTTTGTTCATTGTCTGAGTGGGTTAATGTAATTTTAGGAACTGTCTATCCTTGATATTTCTTAAGGAAGGTCTTTATAAGATAAATTTCTTCTTTTTTCTAAACCATATAAGACCCTGGTTTAAGACCTAGATCGTGCATATCATCATCACTTCCTAAGTTCTAGGTATCAATTGGCTCACCTATTGGTGATGAATGGTTTGATTTCTATCCCAAACTAAAGCTATCCTTGACTTTTCCTTTCCTTCTCTTGGCTACTTCCATTTCTCTAATCTGATTTCTTAATTCTACAATACTCTTCTTAGAAGATCCTTAGCCTCCTTCTGATATCGAGATGGAGGTCTTGTGAGGTTTTTATATTCTAGTATTAATAAAGGGATCAAACTTAGAAGGTATTCCTTTCTCCTCAGCCTCCAAGATCTCAATCTGGGCCTTTGACTTTCTAATTTCCATTTCTTTTTGCTCTACGAACTCATTTAGAGTAAGTCCAATAGTAAAGACAACTTTTCTTACTTCATTAGGCTATTTTTAGAGGACTACAATCAGTTTTGGACAATCATCCACTTTTCTTTCAACAACACACAATCGCTACTGGATAATTTCAACATTTGATCATATCTTCCTTAGCATTCTATTTTGTGCTAAGGCGTTGTCAATTTTCCAATTTAATATAGCTTTCACTATACTACTCTTCTTTTGGTTTCCTTAAGTATCCCTTTTAGTAGGTTCTCTAATCTTAGGGACATGACGGTAATCTTCTATCTGGTACTCTTGTAAAGGAGGGACATTCTTGTTTTCATCAGTAAGCTTCATTATAGAAAAGGTTTGCTAATCTCTTTCCTTTTAGAAGATGATGTAGCCTGTTCTTCTAAAGAATCTTTTGCTTCTTCTAGGGAATTTTGAATCAAGTTTTCTAGATATTCCTCAACTTTACTATCCCTTGAAGTAATACAATCAGTGTTTGAACTTTCTATTACCATCTTTGGTTCTTTTGATGATGAAGCATCATCTTCTTTCCTCTTTTTAAGAGGTAGTAAGTTCTTTAGGACCCATGTCTTATCATCATGTAAATTCCTCTTTTTGCAGTATAACATTTCCTACTTAAGAGGTTCCAGTGACAGATTGGTTTTCTACCTGACAAGGTTGCAGTCTAAGGTTAATTCTTTTAAATCTCCTGTGCATTTCATACAAAGAGTTCTTTGGCTTTGATGTTTGAGCCTCGTCTTTCTTTTTTCTTGGAGGATTCTTATTATCCTCTCATGGCTATTAGTTCTTTCCTAGGTCTCCATAAGAGACCATGTATTGCCATCTGCCATAGTCCTCACTAATAGGTCCTATAGTTAAGTCACCTTCTTGATATCTTTTCTAGTAGCTTATAGAAGATTTCTTCCTTTTGCCAAGACTTTCCTAAAAGTCCTTTGGAAAATGCTTATTAAGACGTCAATCATCACATAGACATTCAACATCAAAATAACAAAGGCCATTGAAGGGATCTTTAAAGAAATAATTAAGTCTTCCATGCTCATCAAAATGCTTAATAATTTGCTCAAGCATTTTATCAGGCTTGGGAGTCCTAAAACTTTTAACAGGTTTGATGGTAAAGCTAGTAGAGAAAATTCAAGGAGTCAAGTTCTCCTTCTATTGCCCTCCCTATCAAATTTGATGGAGATAGTTCCATCACTTTTCCTAGTAAATATGGGATCTAATGACTGGATAGGTATTGAGTTTTGCTATTATAGCTCATAAGTTGTCACCTAGCTTTTTTAGCAAGAGCTTTGTCAACTCTTCTCTTTTCAATTGCTTAGGTACATGCTTACATGTGGGTATGTAGGTTGTATCCATTGAGATGATCAAAGCATCTCCTCCTTTATCTGCCAATGCCAGGTCCAATAAATGATTTTGCACTTTGTACACCATTTGATAGTGTAGAGTAGCAGCCATGGCTTCAGGAGTTTTTGAAGCTCCTACAATTTAGATCTAGACTTTTAAAGCTATAGGAAACTTCAAATCAACTAAAGTAATGTTGTAATTTGGAAACAAGGTTGCCACAACTGTTCCAGCATTAAGTATGGTCTCAACCATACCAATGCATGCCTACTAGTACTGTAAGTACCTGGTGTCCAATATTGCCATCCTGGCCATTATCGGTAGTTCTTTTCTCCTATGGTAGGTTAAGGTTAACCTTACTACTCTAAAGTAGAGATGGGTATATTTCTAAGATTGACACTCTCTAAAAAGTTTTGGAAGAATCTAGTAGGTTGTCAAATGCTCCTTTTGAGTAGTTGGAATATGACATTTGTCAAGCCAAGTAAACTGAATGTACTCTTTAACCTCCTTGGAGTAAGGTTTAATCAGAGATCTGATAAATATGGCTCTTAAGGGTCTTGCAAAAGCGAAGTATGGGTTTATAAGAGGCAAAATGGTACTGTCTATTTTTTCTTCTTCACTGAGATATGAAACCTCATACAGATAATCGATCTTACTAGCACTGAATGTTTTGAAAGGGGTATCATGGCTAAAGGTTACTAAGATCTGCAACGCACTATGGGTAAATGTGTTAGGGGCAGAGGCAGTGGTGGTGTTAACAGGGATGTTATCTTGCATTTTCTACTAACTCTCCTAAAATTTCATTAACTTAGATTGATAACCATATAAGAAACATTCTCCTAAGAAAGCAACACAAGAACCTTAATAAAAAAGAAAGTACTCAATGGACAGAAGAGCCTATGATTCTCTCTTCAAGAAAATTTCCAAATGAACAATCTCTAACAAAGGGATGGGGTAAAACAAAGCAACTTAAATTCACCAAATTACAAATGTTAGTCTTCCAAGCTTAGTATCGCAATTTTCTAGAAAATTCAACCTGTAGAATTTCTTTCTAGTTAGATAAGTTTTCAAATCAACGCTATAGATGTTATGGTCTAAGTTTTAAGTTTCTAAAAATTTTCTAACTCATTCTCTATAAGGGTTAAATGTATGACAATAAGCCTTTTACCGAAATTGAAACCATATAAATTCTAGATTGTATTATGCACCATAAATTTAAGGTTTCAAGGTACGATATATTTCATTTTTACATACATGTAGGTTGTATAAAATATACTAAAAATTCTTTTAAATTGAAGGGTAAATAGGTAATTTGGGACTTATTTGTTTATCTTAATGAACCTAGCTAAATGTGTTATTCTATAAAAAATTAAGATCAATAATCCTTCCTTACACCCAAAATAATTAAAATAAAGAATATTTAAAAAGACTACACTAGATATTTGAGAAATACATTTGATGAGGATTATCATTATAAATTAAAAAAGAAATCTTTGGTGCAACCAATAGCATCATTATAAATAGGAACTCATAGTAAACCACTCTTAAAAGAGTTGTTTTGCTACGTTCTATAGCAATAGTCCCTCAGATTCAAAAAGTAATAACAAAAATTGCCAACCTAATAGCACATTCCGCAACTACCTACATTGAACTTGATGAAGCACGGCTCGCAAACCCCTTCTAATTTGTATTTTCTAAACTCTTAATCTATCATGGATACATAATCTACTTTAAGGCTTGGTTCTAGAAAAGTAAATTCCAATCCCATCCTAGAAGAATCAAGAAAACTATTATGGAGATTCTAAATATTATTGAAAGAGGATTTTCTTTTCATAGCATATACACTTAGACTTAACTGAACTTTTCCTTTGCCCCAATAAATAAAGGACAAGGGCTTTTAGAAGGCTCCCTCCCTCTAACATCTATTGCTTTTCATCGACTTCATGACAAGTTTAACCATGCTTGATAATGAGATGATTTGCTTAGGATAAAGTGAAAAGAACATTTATCTCTTCCATAAATAATCATCGAGAGACTTCCCCAAGTTATCAAGTTAACATAAGCATGACACAGGGGATATAAAAAAAAAAAAACAATTGCTTTAGATCCCCAAGTCTCCTTAGGCATTCTTTTTTTATGTCTCTTTTTATTCTTCTAATGTAATGCTCTCAATCAACTCGTACTACCCTCCATTGCGTATCATGTAGTTTTGTCATGCTAGGTTACTGACATATCCTTTGTCTTTATTTGACTATAAGAATCGATTAGACTAATTCATCCTATAATTTAGGAAGATTCAAAGTTACCTTTGCTATCCCACTTCCTTCAATTCAAAAAGGCGAACAACCCTTAAGTTAAACAAGATGGCTAAAGCTCTTCTTTCCCTCTCTATCCAACTAAGCAACTCAAACAAGAACAAATCATATGAGTTTTCTCTAGTCTCATATCTCTCTTCTAATTTAAGAACTCAAAAACAAAGGGAAGGAATCTCCTTTGACTCAAACTCAATTCAAGATCCAGGTTTGGGTTGAACTTACATAAAGTGGTGCCCAAAATCCTTAGCACCAACTCTTTCCTAGAATGCCTTAAGCGAGCAAAGTGCTATCCCCTAATTATGATGTGTTATATCCAAACCAATCTAGTTGCATTGGCTAGATGGGATATAACGGTAAGGTAGTACTTATCGAAGTATCAAGAGATGTATGAAAATCTAATTGGAGAATCATTGAATTGACTCCACAATTGAGCAAGTTCTCGAAATAAACATATTTTTTTTTCAATTCTCTAATCTGCTATTTTCCTTCTTTATACTCATAACCCTTTGAGCGAATTGGAGGAGCCAAAGTATTCTATTTTCAAATTGAGGAACAAGCAGAGGCTCGAAAGATGGAGCATTTGAAAGCCCTTCATTTCAATTTACCTAAATTGTCTTAAAGGAGAGGAAGTCAAGGAACTCTCATCAAGCTTCTCTCTCTCTTTGACAAAAAAAGTCACTTATGTCACATGGAGAAGAGGAAAGATAGAAAAAATCTACAAATAATAAAATAAGTCCACAATTCGGCATTTTAATTTTTTAAATATATCGATATTAGAGTTTGGATTTAATAAAAAAAATAAGATTACAATACCTAGAGTATAGCTATACATAGCAACAGTTGAAGCCCTAGAATTAAACCTTAAGAAACGAAGTAATGAAGAGAAAGTAAAGAACCTGGGTTTCTTGCAAAACAAGCTATAGAGAAAATTACAAATTAATAGTTATATTAAATTAGGATTCCAAGATAATTTCAACTTAATAAATTATAGAACAAACATATTAGGGTTTAAGCCTTAAGGTACTATTTTTGGAGATTAAGGAGTCTAAGCACCTACTTGAAATGTAAAGAAGGCTAAGCATACATGAGATTAGGAATACACATGAATATATAATTAATATAATATAGTGTTGAGTTTGAACTTAATCTAAACCTTAAATTTCAAAATTTAAGCTCAATTTAAACTCAATCAAGTTAATAATTTTGAGATTGAACCCAAGTGAAATTGTTATTCAATAAGCTTGAACTTTCCTTAAATAAGCTTGTTTTCACTTGATTATCTTATGAGAATATTATTATTCTAATTAATTAATACCGCTATTTAAATTCAACTTGAACTTGACTAACATCTACACTCAATACAAACTCAAATGAGCTTGCAAGCTAATCCAGCTAAATATTATAAAACTTGAGTTTAACCTTATAAACTAATTGAATAGCTTGAAGTTGAGCTTAGTTAACTGGACTACTATGCTATTGAATTTAAGTAAATATTGAGTCAAAATCATGTATCTCACTAGTCAGTTTATCTCTTCCCCTATATGAAGCAAGTATAAGGAGGTTTTTTTATATTATCATAAATTTTAGATGCCAATCATGCTTCAAAAGGCAACTAATAATGGGAAAATGCAAACGGTCCTATAAACTTTAATCTTGGTACAGATATACTTCATGAACTTTCAAATAGTACTAATAATCCCTTAAACTTTGGCTTTGATGCGAAAAAACTTTGTTGAATTTATCAAAGTATACTTTAATATCCCTAAATTTTGATCTTAGTATACTTTTTAACTTAAAAGAAAAATATAAACTTCCCTATGTTGTCAATTTATTAAAATTTAAAGGGATTGTTTACAATGTTTAAAAGTTCAAAGAGTATATTCACACCAAGAACAAAGTTTAAATAATCATTTTCAACAGTTAAAGTTTAAGGTTATTATCCACACCAAAGTTAAAACTGAGAGAGTTACCCAATTATTAAGATACTATCATGTGTAGGTACAAAAGGAATAGAAGGATTTACATTTTAGAAAAATTTTTCTAAGCGATATAAATTATTAAATGCAACAAAATATTTTTATAATTGAAACACGTCCATAGAAAAAAGAAGCCACCAAAAGAGGAATAAATCATGCCGAATTAAGAGAATTGAGAGGCTTCAAAATGGATGTGTAATTATCATTTCAGGAAATATATAATCATATATATATATATATATATTAATTGAGTCCAGAACCTTTTTCTTTTATTTAGATCCTCAATACTTTCAAACCCTTATAAAATAGGACTTTGTTATATCCATTAAATTTTCAATCCATCTCAAACATGTGTTGGTTTCTTATTTTCCTCGAGGTGATCAGTGAAAGTGGTTAAGTCTTGCATAATTTTTATTTTCAGCCCCTTTTTCTTATTTTTAATTCTTTTCAAGTTCTTATTTATTTGTATTATACAATATATTAAATATATTTGACATTAATTTTCATTATATTATTTAATTAATTATATTTAATATTAGCATTTTATTAAGTTAGTTCCCGTAAACCAATATCAAAACTAACGTGATTCATGGATAGATGAAATTTCAATAGATTAACTGAAATTCTATTTTTGTAAGAATTTAAAAACATTGACATTTAAATAGAAAAGTACTTGAACATTCATAAGAACAGCTTACGTACTATGTATGATTTAGACACGGCTTCGAACATAACTTGTCCCATTTAAATTGTTTATCGTTCGTTAGAAATCGATTGAAATAATGAATTAAGAAAAAGTCTCTATAAGAATGTCTATCATCCTGTCCTGTCTGACCAAGACTGATCACTTGAATTTATTATATTTCATTTCAAACTAAATTAAATGGAGTGACTTAGCCCCGTCAAAAGTAATGGTTGAGGACTGGGATTTTCCAGTATTAAAAAATAATCTTCAAAGAAGACAAATATTAAAAGAGAAGATGCTTAAGCAGACCAAGAAGGTGGCTGTTAACTTAATATTACTCAGAAACCTACAAGAAATAGCCTGGATCCAGGGGACTATTGCTAGGTTCTTGGGTTAAATTATAGTAAGTCGACCTGTGCTCATGCTTTTTTATTTTATATTTTGGTCAACTGTTCCAATCAAGCATTTGAATTGCATTTTCTTAAGTGGGATTCGCGTTTTCCTGAATAGATTAGTCATCTCTGATTTGTTCTCTTGGGTAGGGTAGAGAATAGGTAGGATAAAAGTCTTTAATTCTCATCTTGATGCCAGTTCCTCGTTTCAAACAATTCAAAACTTTAGAAAAGGCGGTAAGATATATAGAAGCAACGCCACGTAAAAAGATACTAATATTGATTACAGTACCAAGTTATAAAAGTACTAATACGAAGATTGTTAGTTTTAAAACATGGCAACAATTTGTAAATAACTCATACTAGTAGGATTTTATAACGTACGGAGATTGTTAGTGTTAAAACATGGCAACAATTTGTAAAATTTACGGACTTTCATGTATTCTATCATTATTCTTCCATATAACAATAGATTTAATGTCTTGCTTATTCTCATCATATTTGCATATCATTGTAGAGAGAGAAGTACTCTCATGTATGAGTTGGGAAAAGGAAAAAAACTAAAACTAAAAATTTTTTTAAAAATGTCAATATTTCCAAAAATACAGCAATAAGAGGTGATTTCTACAGGGATATCTTCTTCCTCATCCCTTAGCCCAATCATTCTTAACTTCCTCTTCCCTTATTATCATTTCCTCTCTCTAAATGGTACAAATATCTTCTCAACCAAATCCACCATTTTAATCCACTTTTTTTGCAAATCAATCACAGATTCGGAGTAGTAGCGAGATGTAGATCTCAATTGTAGGACGATTTTTCAAAACGGAGAAACAATCCGTGCATTCTCAACACTTTCTCTCTTTAAACATCTATATTAAAAAGCTATGTTTTGTTCTTGTTTTAATCCATTTTAAACACATGTTTTTTTGAAGAATTAGTGTTTTTGCTTGGCATATTATAGTACATTGTTCTCAATTGGCATTTTTTTAGTAGGACAAACTGTTTGTCTTTTTACTAACATATATGTGTATTGAATATTTTTTTATACTACATTATCTGTAAGCTTAATATTTTTTTGTATAAATTTGCGTTCGTTAGTATATTTTATATATACGTGTTTATATATAATTTTTATAATGTTGTGTTCGTTAGTTAATATATTTTATATGTATGTGTATATAGTTTTTCTTTGTATAAATTTGTCTTTGTTACTATATTTTTATGTACACATGTGTATTAAGTGATACGTGTACAGATAATTATTGTGTAAATTTGGACTTACAGGGTAGATGGATTTAGAATTGGTTGATAGGTTACTACTTTACTTACAACCATCTCATAAGTTTAAACTCATGTTGGGTGGTTAGGTAAAAAACAGTAAATTGAAGACATACTTGCAATTTCATTTCATGTAATGCCTCAAATATTAGCTTTTTTTCCTTGATCATGGGAGAACTACTAACTTAGGTATCATAAACATGAGTCGATATTTAGGCATTAGGATGGCAAGAAAATCCCGATAGATCCTCAAATGGTACCATATCTGAAGCAATCGAATTTCATTAATGCACAATAAGTTCCCTTCAAACAGTTAGATTGGTACTTGATTAATGCCTTGGTTGAGCGATGGAGAGAGAAAATACATATATTTCTCTTTTACACCAACAAGATGATGGTTCTCAAGCTTGGTTTTTTACCTCTCGATTTTATAATTAAGTCTTCACTAAATTAATCAGCATTAAACCTTTACCCATTTAATACTGGCCATCGATTAAAGTTAGAGAAAATCGATTCTTTTTGTATTTTGAAAACACTTTTGGAATCACCACCTGATCAAAATAGAGAAAAAGAGTTAAGTTATTGGTTTTTATCGAAAGACTAATGACTAAGTTATAATTCATAACTTAGTCACTAATCTTTAGATAAAAACCGATTTTGAAAACAATTTTAAAAACTAAAGATCTGGATCCGAGAGTTAGGTTTTTTAAACCCTTACTAGTACCATTAACTTATCAAATTTAATATTAACCTCAAAAATCACCTTTCAATTTCATAAAACGAAAACTTAATTATTAGTTAGTCTAATTGGATAACTTAAGTAATCTAAACTAAAAGAAAAAAAGAAAAGAAAATTAAGTTTTTTTATTTTTACCGTTACCCCATAAATGCTTACGTATCTGCTATTTGAGATTAGACATACGTAATTCTTTAATAAAAACTTTAGTCAGTGATTTGATTTTAATTTTTGAAAAAAAATTGGGTTTACGTTTTTAGTTCAATTTGATTTATTTAAGAAAATTTCTAAAAAAGAAGGCCCTAAATTGGATTTTTTTATTCATTTTTGAAAAAATTCGAAAATACCCTAAATTTTAATATGGATTAATTTATTTCTCTTATTTTGGAAAAAAAAATTCTAAGTGATAAAACAATTATTTATTCATCAACCTACTTATTTTTATTTTTATTTTATTTATTTTTTTATTTACTTATTTTTTTATCTATTCTATTATACTAAAAAAATAAATAAATAAACTATTCTTTTTTTCTTCTCTGTTTTCTTCTTATTATTTTTTTCATCCCTTTTCTTCTCTCTTTTTTTATTTACATTTACATTCATGATAAATAAATAAATAAAAATTAAAAAAAAAAACAACAACTAAATAATCAAAAAATAAAAGAAACAAGGTTTCAGATGCAATTGGGCACGCAAGTCAGACTTGGAGCGGGTTGGTCGATTCTATTAGGTTCAAGTTGGTATGGTATACAGGTTGGACTCGAGTCGAGTCAAATCCGAATATGGGTCCAAGTCGTCTTCAAGCTCAACAGCTCTTGGAATCGGTTCAACATGACTCGGCTATTGAATCGAAGGGAAAAGAGGGGTTTTGTAGATATTTTATTGGGGAATGGGGGATATTTTCTATGCCACAGTGTTTAAAGCTTATTTAGTGGTGTTTTGGAAATCGGCCGCAAGAGGTGATAGTGGTTCGGCCATGTATAGGTTGTGAAGTGTAAGTGAGTGATTGATTTTGGGGTTAAGGAGATCAAGGAGCATCATGGTAGGGTTGGTTTGGTTCAGGAAGTGGTGGAGATGGCAATTCGAGGAGGGTAGTGGTGGTGGTGGTGGGTATAATGGTTAAGTCTTAGCGGCGGTGAGTTGGTGGCGATGCTAGAAGGTACGACAATGGTCGTGGGTGAAAGCCAGTGGAGTAAGAAGTGTTTCTAGGGTGTTTAGTTGTAGTAGTGAGCTCGAAAGAGAGAGTTCAATAGAGAAAGTGAGTGATTCGAATGAGAGAAAGGGTTTGTAAATTGATTCTATAGCTCATGAGTGGTTGCGGATGATTCAAATGTCCCCTAACACCCCTTTTTATAAATGAATTTAACCTAGAAAACAAGGAAATCAGAAATCAAACTTGAATGAAAATGTCTAAAAATTAAGCTTTTTTCAATTTTTAGAGCTCGATTTGAACATGCTATTAACTGAATCTGGACTTTTTCTTGACACCAATTCGAAATAGGTCATGTGGTAAACAAGATCAAATCAGGAAATCGCACGTATATGTGAAATTTGTGTAAAAATTAGCTCCAAAGTAAAGGGGGTAGGCTATTTTTTAGCCAAGAAAGAGGGGGGAAATCGCAGGAAAGGGAGGGGAAATGGAGAGAAAGAAAAGGAAAATATTGATATGGTGCTACATCAACCAACTCGACTACCTATAATGTGCTACATATCCTTACATGGCACGTAGCAGCTGACATGACACTCTACGTATCAAGCCACGTAGCGCCACATCAGCCCTTCGTCCAATCTGATATTGCTACATGTCAAGATATGTGACGCAATGAGATCTTGACATGTGGCACAATGAGATCCTAACATGTGGCAATTCTTGATCATCTAAAAAAAAATAAAAACAAAACAAAAAAAAAATAAATGCCCTCACTAAGATTCATACCCCTAACCCTATGCCTAAACCCAATGCTTAGTCCATATGTTTATCCATTAAACCGTTGACCTATACCTTATCCATATGTGTAATTAAATTGAACATATAAACCAAGTCAGCCTGATTTAGATTTAAATCTAAGCCTAGACCCAGTGGCCTAACTTCTTATTTTAAAATTAAAAAATATACCCTATTAACTTATTTTCTGAATTCCTTAAAATCTTTTATTTTTTTCAATTTTTCAATTTTTTTATTTTTTATGACTTTTAAATTTTTTATTTTCTAAATTTCTTGTTTTTTATGTTTTCTTCCTAATTTAATATTTTTTATATTTTTCCTAGATTTCTTATTTTTTATGCTTTTTCCTACTTTTCTATTTTTTTTTTTTGCATTTTTTCTAAACTTCTTTTTTTTTTCTTCTTAATTTTTGGATTTTCTTTAATTTTCTACTCTCTTTTTTTTTGTGTTTTCCCTGATTTAGGACCCCTAAAAAAATAAAAATAAAATAAAGAGAGTAAAATTTGGGTATCTACAATGGTGACGTTACAAGATATATCTTTACTCATTGGTCTCTCTATTGATGGCAATGCAATTACAAGCATGATGGCGTCTATTGGGTGGAGCTAGTTATGTTACCGCTTACTAGGAATTCGTCTACCAAAGAATGCTATGAAGGGTGCGTAATTGAAATTGTCCTAGTTGAAGAACAATTTCACTAATTTACCTTTTAATGCGGATGACGTTACGATGCGACATTCGATGCAACGCTATATGAAGGCACATATCATGTAGTTGATCAAGAGTATGCTATTCTCAAACAAGTCCAACAACGTAGTGCACCTCATATTCCTCCCTCTCTTATCAAACCTTACCACAGCCAGACACTATGCTTAAGGAGTAGCTTATTTGATATGGCTGTACCACCAGTTGTGCCTCACTTCTAGGATGAAGATTGGAGAGATTAGCAATTCACTGGTGATTCTTCAGGTATTAGCATAAAAGCATTTACCACACATCACCCCTTTAGGCTGTTAAATTACATCAGTGATCGACAATCGACCACTTATGAGCTGATGGGGGGTTGAGTTCGATGTCATCGAGCTACCACACATGTAGTTAGCTAGTATAGAGATGCATTTAATCGATAACATCCAGAGCAAGTACATATTTAACAAAACTGGTTACTTGTTGATTCTCAAAGTATTACTTTCTTTTAACCTCATTATTGATGTTTAATTCAAGTTGTTTAGATTCCTTATAAACACGAAGATGTGGCCAGACTCTCCACTTATTACCAGGATGGGAGTAATGTGTGGTTAGCTTAAGTCCCATTTATATGCTTCCACATCATTAAGATGCACTATTCCGATCGCATAGCTTGCCAGTTTAGCAAGATGTAAGAAATCCCAGCCTACCCTAATACTAGACAAACGCTACATGAAATCGACTTGAGAGGCTAGATTGAGATCAATTGAGTGACTAAGCATGCAGCTTGGATAGGATAGTAAAAGAAACAATGAAACCATATTGTCCAAGTCCATCCACCACCTTATATACATCCTAACTACGTCCCTTGGTACCAGCAAGTTACTCACAAATACATTAATAGGCCAAGGGCCTCTTGGATGTATATGGTACATATAATTGCTATTTCAATTACCCATTTGTTTTTCTAGTTATATGCTAATCAAACTTATATGTTCAACTTACAGACGAATTTCATATATAGGTTACTGCATATGTCATACCAAGACATTATAATGGGGTTGATAACCTCATTAAGGGGATTATTAGGGTCCACCTAAACGATCCACTAGCATCCAGTCAATCGTAGATGAAGACAACTCCCTGCTGGACAAGCTACTGCAAGAAAGGGGCCATCAAAGACGTGGTTGCCATCGAAGGGGAGGCCGTAGCCATAGATAAGCTAGCATGCAAACTTGAGACAATGTGTCTCCCCCATAATACATGCTGCTAGCATCTCCTAAACTGCTAAGATTTGAGTTTTGCAGACCATTCGTTGGGAAAAGCTCTAACGATCATATGTGTTACACCCCCATTATGGGAGAGACATCTAGTAGTCAAGTTCGTACTCCCCCTATACCATTGAGGTAACTAATAAGAGATTCTCACGACGACATGGGTGAAGGAATCACACAAATGCACCCCTACTCTGGTCCCCATGGATGCATCATTTTCGAGTGATTACAGTCAGGATAGGGCACAAATCACCCAATTGGATGTGGCCCATATGGTTCAGCCCCAAGCTAATGCAGATCCTTAAGATGTTCGTCTACTTACGCTACAACGGTGCCAACGTTATTAGCTTTACGTATTTTACATTCGAGTTTGTATTTTATCCTTAGTTTCCAAACACTATATAGCTATTTAAAAGTGGAATTATAGCTTCCATAACACTTTCATTCCTTTATAATTACAAAGTATTTTCATGTTTAAAATTGCGTCTTTCAAAGGCAAATTTAGTTTGGAATTGGTGATTTTGGATTGAACTAAATTTATAGTAGTAGTCAATATCGCAATATCAAATCTTATGGATATGGAACAGAAGGTTATCTATTGATTCAAAGCGCATACCTATGGGATAGAGAAAGAAAAGAAAACCAAACATCTCACTATCATACAACCAAATGGAATTTGATTTGAGCTATACTAATTAATTTAAAAATGATTTTATGTTGAGTCAAGAATAAGGGGGTATATGTAACATAACAATTAGTAGGAGGAGTGCTTTAAAGTAAACAATCCGTGTTCTGAAAAATCCAAGAGGTGATTTTGTTGTGAACCAATATCCCCTCTTTAAGAGGCAATTTCCACTGCCATATTCCTAGGAATATTTTTCTAAGAACTACATTTTTTTTTTCCTTTTCCCGAGCTTTTTCCCTTAAATAATGATGAAGTTAACTATTACTCCACTTGAATGAAATAACTCCAACTAAATCAATTCTTTATTTGCTATTTGTTACATATTCTAATGTATCACACAAGAATAACTGCAAAACAGATGAGTTTGAAAATTGTACACTAAACCCATTAGAATTGCTAAGTCTAAAAACCATGAATTGGATTCATCAGAATCACAGATTTTGGAATACATGAACTAAACCCTTTAGAATCGCTGGGTTGAGAGACCTAACATCAAACCAGCTTCAAATGAGCTAGTTATAGCTCTTCATTTACTTTATGTTTGAAATGAAATAATGAATTTAAGGAAGGAAAATGAAAGGAAAGTGTAAATTTTAGAGAGCTTTCCCTTATTTGGAAATAGAAGGAAAATGGAAAATGACAGATTAAAGAGGGAAGGTTTCCTTGTGCCTCACACTTTATTTACTTTTGATATGATCAATCAGTCAATGGTTTTCAACTTTACTTATATCAACCGATCTTTTTTTACCCTTAACTATATTCCACCCAAGCTTACCTAAACTCGTGTAAGGGCCAGTTCAAGCCAATCCTTATATTAGTAAGTGGTTTAAACCTTACTTATATTGACCAAGATTTTTTTACACTTAACTAATTCTACCTAAACTTACCTAGACCCGTATAAGGGTTGATTTTGGCATGCCCCAAATAGGGACTGGCCTAAACCGGCCAACAAACTACCAAAACTTAAGAGCCTCAGTAATTTAGCCTTAGAGAACCACTAACCAAGCAAGCCCTTCAACCGGCAAGCTGACCTACCAATTGAATCAGCAATTGGGCAACCTATTCGAGTTTGCCCGAACTTCAATTTCTTAAAAACAAAACAAACACTATCATATTTATGCTATCCAAATCAATTATTTCGAAACAAAAAAAAATTCAATAAAAAATAAAAGTAAATTATTCACGTATTATTATATGTTTTCTTAAAGTATTAGAATTATTTGGGAAAAAAATAGAAATACACGAGTAGGCGATAAATTATTAATAATAATAAACAAAAATGAAAAAAAATTAAATTTTAAATAAAAAAAAAGCACGGTTCAAGGACCTTTGAACTGATCCTTCAACTGTCAATTCATATGAACCAACTCGGATCATAGTCTTAAGAGTTAAGCCCGATTCAACTAATCGCTAGCTTATAAACCGACGATTTCGGATCGATTTGACCTAGTGCATACCTCTAAGCTTTCCTTCTCAGGTTCTACAAACATCAACAAGTCCCGTGCCAACTATGCAATACATGTATCCGTGCGTATATATCTATGTATTTAGTTGAAGGTTAAAAGAGTTATACATTGGTGGCTTCCTAACATGAAATTTTCATAAAATAGAGGAGGAGTAACCTATAAATTAAACGTAGCCGGGATATGCATGTCATAGGGTTAATTAAGATCGTCAACTGAACATTTCGCCGTCGTATATATATAACAATAACCAGCTACTATAATTGGCTATACAGTATCTAGCCGACTTCTCTCCTCAATAGCGTAGATATAACACAGAAGGTTCATCATTTCTTAGAAGGAAAATTAAAGCTAATTAAATTAGGTCAATAACGAACTGTTATTTATCTAAACAAAAATATTCTTTTGGCAGACAAATTGAAACCTACTACTACGGGGATCGTCACTATATACGTCTATATTTATATAAAGTGATAAATAAGCTACGACTAAAATTTATTTCCATAACCTGGTCTGGTCTTGCACATGAGGATAAGGTTAAGGTGCCTTTATTTAACATACCTTATATGGTTTCATTTCGGTATATGCTTTTGGTTATGTGCTTTTAAATTCAAATTTTTTTCATATCGCATCAATCTATAATAAAATCAAAGGGATAATTGTGCAAAATGTACATCATAAATTATTAGTAAAGTGCATACAGATCTCACAAACTTTTAAATGTGATTTCATTTCCCTATAACCTTTAAAATATGCAAATAGGACAAAACTATTACTAGAGTCTGAAACCATCATAAAAGGACTATAAATAACAAGGATCTGGAGAATTTAGCTACAAAAGTTTGGATGTACGAGCACAAAGTTTTGGGAGAAATGAGCATTAAGAGTTTGGGGGACTAATCTACACCTAATCAATAATTTAGGAAGTGTATTTGCAACTCATCATAAAAGTTATGAGCAGTTTTTTCACCCATTTAAAGATGCCTATGCCAAGTGGTATCAATAATGTTGAAGCTTTATCCAATCGATGGCTAGCATATTAATTAATTATTTATCTCGCCTACACCTAGTCTTCTTATTTTTTGATCTCGCCTTCAAATTCAACTATTCACAAATTTATTTAATTTCAAAATAAATTGATTAATTAATTTATGATTCTTACATTTATCATGAAAAAAAAAGAAGAAAAGAATCCAATATTAACATAAATAATTTACTCCTATTTAGATGCTATTGTATGTGATCTTCTATTATTGTTAAAAAGGCATAGCATGATTGATGTTGTTACAACTCAACCCTAAGAGAAATGCTCAACCCAAGAGACTAGTCTTATAAGTAGGATAACCCTCTTGAATTTAAATATTATATTCAATCCATGTTATTTTCCGACATAGGACTTGTAATATTACCACCCTCCTTTGAAATCAACCTTGTCTTAAATTGCAAAATTGTAGTGGTCTTGTATGGCATGCCTTGTCCTTATTGCGTTTTATCTGAGGATCAAAAGTTCATGTCTTTTTGGTGCTTTTCATGATCCTTGTATGACAATGATTATGGATGCCCCTACAAACTATCTTAGATATTTGCCCATCTAGAAATTTGTTAGTCGTCTTCTTAGTTGGATAATTAGAATAAGTGCACCTATAGTAGCTTTCTCAATTTTTTACTTCCCCTCAATTGTTTTTTACCATATTTCCTCCAATTGTAACCATCATCCAATTTCCTTTGTTCTTTAATAGATAGAACAACAAATTGTGAATGGTAATTAGCATTGAATTTGGGTTGAAAACTCCCATTGCTTAAGTTGCTATTAGTTTATATTGTAGCAATTTCAAGGAAGAAACTCTATATCCAACCAAACTCCGATTCACCATATTGTTCTCTTGTTGGTGGTATCCATCAAATTACTCCATACTTATTGCTATCCCTCTTTAGATTACCAATGAGTTGTCATCTTGGAATGAAGATGTCTTGGTGTGGGTTTGGAACGTAATATTGGATGACAAGTTCTTGTTTTCCTCCTATTTATCATTTTCTTTCAAATTTAGAATTGCTCTTTGGATTGAAGCCATTAAGTTGAACTGTTTTAGTTGTTTTAGCATTCATAAATTCTTGTATTTATATTTGAATGGATTTCATATTTCCTGCCAAGGAATATATAAATGATTCTAATTTCTCCACTAATGTTGCTTATATGGCTTAAGTTCCACTAGCTGTTGTTAAGAGAGACAAAAGCACCAACTGATAGCACTCGCAACCCACTATCCCATTGCGAGTTATGTTGTATATGTTGGCATGAATTATGATAATGGTGGAATTATGAGAAAGATGAAAGATTGAAGATGGCCAAAGGGAATTGTTTTGGCTTTTTCAAGAGAGTTACTCTCTAAAGGCACAAGACCTAATTTTCTTGGTTGAAGTTTCTCTATTTCTCTTCTTCAATGTCTCACTAGTTACAATAATACATTGACTCATCTATTTTTTTGTTGCGGTTAAATAATTTTTGTGCCAATTACAACTACTGTTATGACTACTAGAAATGCTAATTTCTATGGAATTATACAAGTAACTACAAATTATTTACATTTATACTACTATTATATGCTTAGGATATAATGATTTCCCCCCTTCCGTAAAATCAACCTTGTCTTCAAGGTTAATGTAGAAAGAGACCCAATATAAAAATCCTTAATCACAAAATCCAGTGGTATTGTATGCCACGTCTCATCCTTATTACATTTTATCTAAGGATTATAAGTCCATGTCCTTTGATACTTTTCATGAGCCTTTTATGGTAATGATTATAGGTATAAACTATCTATCATCTCTAAATTCTTGCCTGTAGAGGTTTAGTGATTGAATGGGCTTTATGCTTAGATGTGAGCCTACAAAAAAGTAAATAGTAAGGAGCATCGGGGTATTGTTTGGTACAATCACTCCAATACTTAAGTTAATATGTGTTTGTAGAGAATGAGAATGTATAAAAGAAGGTAATAGTAAGGCTTAGTGCATGAAGGATCAAGTGGTTTACTGTTGAATGGTGATCTGGTATTTATAGAAGAGTAAAGCTGACAGTTAGAGAGTTCTTGGTAGGCAAAGGATATGTTCACAAGCTATGGGTAGTAGAGTCATGCAACTTCAACATGGTCCGCAATTGTAAGAAGTGGTTGTTGATCCTATCACTCAGCCTTATCTGTAGTCTCTTAGCCATTGTAAGCTCTTGTAATTAGGTAGGTTATGTCATAAGTCTAAGCCAAGGTCGGCCACATGTTCTAATGGGCTGAATTCAAAGGAGAGCAACTTAAGCCATGAGCTTGATGAGGTCGGCATGGGTTTAAGGGGGGTCCAACACCATTCCCCACCCCTTGAGTCTCATTGACATAACGAAGTCAAAGAGAGAGGAAGGATAGGTTCCTTAAGTTCATGGCCAATCTAATTTTGAAGTTCTCATGCCAACTAGGTTATTCAATGAACATACTAGCATGTTAATATCGTAAGGGTAGTGCTGACATAGCATCTCTGAGCTAAAGGGACAAGAAGTAGAGATGTCTAAGCCCAAGCAATCTATTTCCTAGGCCGAACTAAGTGCTCAAGCACTAAAGTAAGATACAAGAGGTCTAATCGCCTTGGTCGACAAGGAGTACTGAGCAGTTAGCTCTTCGTTTAATTAGGGTAAAGGTAAGATCAAAAGAAACACTTGACGAGGAGATCTAAACTGAATACATAGGTTAAAGTAGGGTGAGATGACTCGAAGAGAACACACTAGGGTAGAGTTGAATGCTTAAATACCGAGTCAGATGGGTAGTCTACGGTGGATGCTCTTCAAGCCGAACTGGGCATTCAATGTCGAGGTGATGATTTAATAGGTTAAGTGCTTTGAACAAGAAGAGTGCAAAGCATAGGTGCTAAGTATGCAAAGGCATCGGATGATCTAAGCTAGTAAGGTCGATCAAGCAATGGCAAAGCAAAGTAACACTAACCTATCCATGCTAAGCAATGGCACTTAGGAAGCTCTATTGTCAATGTGGAAGTTAAAGGGGCCTCAAGAAAACTTCTTATAGAACTTAGCTTTTTGAATTCTTACTTTATCGTACACTTTCATGGTGCAGTCAATGCGACATGATAGGTGTCATGTCTCTACAAACTCACGTACAGTCATTAATGTTTTGCCTTCTAAATGCAACAGTTTAATCAAAACCATCCTTACGTATCTGCATCGCAATGTGTTAGGGGATTCTTGTTTATGCAAATCCCCATAACTGTCGATTTCCTTTCATAAGCATTCGGCCTATAAATGCCCTCAACACTTATACAAATTACTCTTTTGCAACTTCTCTTAACTTGCTTTCTCACTACAACCTGAGTGTTTTCGCTCCTTTCTTCATCAATAAAGATTTCTTCAAAACTCTCACATTTCCTCTTTTCCTTCAATGTGATGTCGTAATCAAGAACAAGTACTAGTGAGTGTAATATAACGTCCTTAGACTCCAAAGCCACAAGGAGTGCTACTCCCCCTAAGCTTCGTCTTCGCTAGCATGGATGGATAGAGAGAAAGGAGGTAGATTAAAGCACTTGATAGGGCAACGTTGATAAGGGCCATCCCTCAAGACATATGCCCATATGATCACTTACCAAATTATATCAACATCTAAGACTAGCCAGCGGTTAGTAAGTAGCCAAATGGCCAGGTGAACAAAAGTAAGGCAACCGCTGTGAACTGGGTTCTAAGGAACTTTATCATGGGTGAACTCCCTAGCTTGGTTATGCGACTACCGCAACAGAATGAAAGGGTGGCTTAGCTTTTAAGGAGGCACGTTACAGTCCATGAGGAGTCCCTATAGCATAGGATACGCTTACCCTTCATAGAATTTGAGAGGGAGTTATTCGATTATCATCGATGCAGCTTTGCTTAGATACTTCCCAATAGGAGTGAAGACCATACCTAAACTCTTCATCCACTTCTATTTATGGTAGTCTCTAAATGGGTAGACTTACCTCTAGAATTGCACAGGTAGGAAATTGTTTAGAGGCTTTCACTCGTCCATAAAGAATAAGCAAGACAAGTTTGTAGTAGTAGAGCTACCCTAGATAGTTGACTTTTGGAGTCAGTGGACTCCACTAATTCAAACTGGAGCACAAAGGAAGTTTGGCCAAAATGATGCGAAGGCTTATCAGGAAATTGAAGCCTTTGTGGCTCTACGATATGATAAAGAAATCAATGCCAAAGAAACCGTGCAAAGGTACTTCAATTTGCTGATCTCCAAGCTATTCCCAAGTATGGAGAAGGCTATCATGAACAAATGCTTGGAAGGTACAAGGCTATCCTTGGCATGAGTTGTTCCTTCCTTCATGCCAACATAGGCTTACTTGAAGCTATACTCTGTCTGTGATGTTTCTAAGGAATAGGAGGTCCTCCTCACCGGCACTTGTCACGGTGAAGTTTTATAAGTGTAATACACTTACCTTGTGTTAATATTGTTTATTTCTTTTCCTATAGGTGAGAAGCTGGCCCAAGCAACTAATGTCCTACATCTTTCTAAGTTAGATTTGTTGAGGGGACATAAGGGCAGAGGTAAGCTAGCCAAGAAGGCCACTAACCCCAAAAGCAAGGTTATGGGGCCTGTATCAAGGGTGAATAAAACTAGTAGGGGGAAATCACTAGCTCTTCCTTAGGGGATTCCTATCAATGGAACTTCTAGGGAGCTCATGTTTGTTGAACCTCTAAGCATGATCTCCCTTACAACTAAAACTATTCCCACGTTTAAGCCCATCATAATAGGGGTTAAAGCTACTACTGATGAGCTGAAGCTACCGATTCTTCCCTCTCCATCAAAAGATAAAGGAAAGAGGCTTGAGACTAGCATTGCTAAGGGTTTGGTAAGCCAAAAGAGGAGGCTCCATGAAGAGTAGAGGAAGGAGGCATTGGCTTCAAAGAAAACCAAGCTATCAGTGCTGGCTGGCAAACCATTGTTCAAACAGCTCCCATCTATTTATCCCTATTTCACCATGGACAAAATGGGAGGGTCCTAAGATGAGGCCAAAGAGGCATTCAAGGGAGAAGATCGTTCCGAACTCCTATAATGGGGTTCTATATAAGTTCAAGAATTTTTGCCTCTACAAAGGGGGCTTTTAGTTAGCCACCAAGCAATATAGGGAGAAGATCTTCAAGCCCCAATGGGGAATTAGGGGTAGCAACGTAACGTTGCATCATCAGGCTCTTAACTTAGAAGCCTAAATGGGGTCTTTCACCTCTACCTACTGGAGCGTCTTAGAGATGACATGGGGTGCCAATTAGATGACCCCCTCAAATTAGTAGGTCACTTCAACTCCTCAAACTGTCACATGCATATTTGTCACTCTAAGTCACTTTTCCTTTTTTTGTAGTATCTTTCTAAGCTTTCTTTTCGCTACTAATGTTGTCGTTCTCAATGTGTAGTATCATGGTCAAATACTACTATGGATCAATCATTATAAGGAGATGCTAGAATAAGTAAAAGATTTTCGATCAAATGTGCTTAAAGCACAAGAGAATTTAATGGAGGTAGAGTCCTCCTCTAAGCTAATTTGTAAGAAATTTAACAAGGCTAACCAATGTTTACATTGTTGCTATGTGTAGAATGATACTTTGGAGGCCACACTGAAAAAGGAGAAGGAAGGCCAACAGGAGGCCGCAGAGACCAACAAGGAGGTCGAGGCATTGAAAGCTCAATTGGAAAAAGAGCGAAAGTCCAAGGCCTAACTCTCTAGAAAGCTAGAAGAGAAGAGAAAGGACAAGACAGAGCTCAACTAGCATAACCTCAAGCTAAATGCGTCAGTCCCCAAGCTACAAACCAAGCTAGCAATGAAGGCAACTGAATGTGAATTTACTAAAAACACTTCGTTGGAGCTGGCTAATCAAAAAGTTGAGCTGGAGTAGAGAATTAAGGAGCTCCTTAAGAAGCCTAAAGAGATGAAGGAACTCTTCATCAATCTGGAAAGCAATAAGGTCCTTAGCGAAGCTATTAAGGAGAAGACTGTAGAGAACTTCTTCAAATCATGGCGATAGGCTAAGTAGTGTCAAGATATCGCTATTGAGTATGGTTGGGAGATTCACTAGGATATGTTGGGGCATCATCCCAACCTCAACTTAGGTTTTCTAGATTGGTTAGATGAGCTTACAGATAGGGAGGACAGAGCAACTAAAGAAAGAGAAAGGACAGCTACTCCACCAATTGAAGTAATCTAAGGCGCCTCTCATGTTGTCTGGGCTATTCAAGAAGCTTCTTCATCCACTTTTACCTTAGAAGCTCAATAGGGTGTCACTTTAAGAGGTGCTTCAAAGATAAAATAGGGTCAAGGTGACCCTACTGCTAACTAGAGCCAACAAACCCTTCCTTCCCCTCCTTTAACCTAAGTCCAGGCAGCTCAAGACCCAGCAACTCAAACGGGTAAGTCCTCCAAGCAACACATTGGACTTCTCAGACTTTCTGGAGTTGCTAATCTGAAGTGATAACCACTATTTTTTCTTTTCTATTTTTTTCTATGTACTTACATTCTTCTTCTAATGTACTGAGCTAGTACACTAGCCCTAAATACTTGTAATTATTCTTTGACAAATGGAGAATTTTTATCTTGCTTCTTTTTGTTTCTTAATGCTTCTAGCATACTGATATATAATTTGATACTTAAGGTTTGTTCACCTAGACTTGATTGTGGTTTGTTTTCCCTTACTAAGGTTACTCGGGGGGGTTAGGTCGGTATCATTCCAACTTACCCAAATAGTGGGACTCCTTCAATCGTACAAAGGTTGTTTCTCCTTACCCAGGGGAGGTCAGGTCGGTGGTGTTCTGACTTGCCCAAATAGTAGGAGTTTCTCAATAGTAGAACGAGTGTTTCCTCTTGCTGAGGTTACCTAAAGGAGGTCAGGTTAGTAATGTTCCAACCTGGTCAAGTGGTAAGAGTTCCTCAATCATATAAGAGCATTTCCCTTTGCTAAGGTTACACAAGGGGGGTTAGGTTGGTGGCATTCCGACTTGCTTAGGCAATGGGAGTTCCTCAATCGTATAAGGGGTGTTTTCCCTTACTAAGGTTACCCAAAGGGGTTCAGGTCAATAGCATTCTGACCTTCCCAGATAAGGGGAGTCTCTCAATTATGTAAGGGGTGTTTCCTCTTACTAAGGTTACCCAAAGGTGAGGTTAGGTCAATGGTGTTTCGACTTCCCATGCCTAAGGAGGCATACAAGGGTCCATTTACCCTTTCAAGGTTAGGATGTAGTGTGAAAGCAAAAAAGGGAGGAAAAGGGGGAGAGAGAAAGAGATAAAAAGTGCTTAGTATACTTAGAGAATGAAACTTTTATTAGCATTTGTAAGAATATTTACAAGAAGATTAATCAAAATAAACTCGAAGATTATTATATCGAAGAGAAGCGTAAGTCCAAGGCTTAACTCTCCAAAAAGTTAGAGGAGGAGAGAAAGGCCAAGGTGGAGCTTGACCAACATAACCCTGAGCTAAACATGTTCATCTCTAAGCTACAGGCCAAACTAGTGATGAAGGCAACTGAATGTAAATCTACCAAAAACACTTCATTGAAGTTAGCCGGTCAAAAGGTTAAGCTAGAGCAAAGAATTAAGGAGCTCCTTAACTAGCCTAAGGAGATGAAGAAGCTCCTCATCAATCTGGAAAGCAAAAAGGTTCTCAATGAAGCTACTGAGGAGAATGCTGTAAAGAGTTTCTTCAAATCAACAGCAGTGGGCCAAGGAGTGTCAAGATATTGCCATCAAGTATGGTTAGGAGATTGGCTAAGATGTGTTAGAGCATCATCCTAACCTCAAATTAGGTTTTCTAGATTAGTTAGACGAGCTTACATATAGGGAGGAAAAGGCAGCCAAAGAGCCAGAAAGTACAGTTACTCCACTAGTTGAAGTAGTCCAAAGCATCCCTTATGTTGCTGAGGTTACTCAAGAAGCTCCTTCATCCACTTCCTCTTCAGAAGCTTAATAGGAGGTTACCTCAGAAGGTGCTTCAGAGATAGAATAGGGTTAGGGTGACCCTGCTACTAACTAGAACCAACAAACCCTTCCTCTCCATCCTTCAGCCTTAATCCAGGCAACTCAAGACCTTGTAACTTGAACAAATCAATCCTTCGAGCAGATAAGCATATTGGACTTCTCAAATTTACCAAAGTTGGCTAATCTGAAGTGATAACCATTATTTTTTCTTTTCTATTTTTTTCTATGTACTTACATTCCTCTTCTGATGTACGGAACTGGTATGCCAACCTTGAATACTTGCAATTATTCTTTAACTAATGGGGAATTTTTTATCGTGTTTCTTTCTGTTTCTTAATACTTCTAGCATACTGATATATAATTTGACGCTTAGGGTTTGTTCACCTAAACTTAATTGTAGTTTGTTTTCCATTGCTAAGGTTACCCGAGGAGAGTCAGGTCAATAGTGGTCCAACCTACCCATATAGTAGGAGTCCCTTAGTTATATAAAGGGTGTTTCCCCTTGCTAAGATTACCCAAGGGAGCTCAAGTCGGTGGTGTTCCAACCGTCCTAGGTAATGGGAGTTCCTTAGTCATACAAGGGGTATTTCCTTATGCTAAGGTTACTCAATGAGGGTTAGGTCGCTGGCATTTTGACCTGCCCAAGTAATGAGAGTTCTTCAATCATATAAAGGATGTTTCTCCTTACTGAGGTTACCTAGGGAGGGTTAGGTTGGTGGCATTTCAACCTGCCTAGATAGTAGGAGTCTCTCAATTATGCAAGGAGTGTTTCCCCTTGCTGAGGTTACCCAAATGGGGGATCAAGTCAATGGTGTTCCAACTTAACCATGCTTAAGGAGGCATGCAAGGGTCTGTTTACCACTTTAGGGCTAAAATGTAGTATGAAAGTGAAAGAGGGAGGGAAAGAAGGAGAGAGAAAGAGATAAAAAGTGCTCCGTATACTTGGAGAATAGAACTTTTGTTAACTTTTGCAAGAATATTTACAAGAAGATTATCAAAATAAACTTGAAGATTATTGGCATTCCAAGTGTGCAAGATGGGCTCGCCATCCAGTCTTTCTAATCTATATGCTCAATTTCCCAAGTTCTCCCTAACCTTAACCGGGTCTTCCCAATTGGGGGCCAACTTCCCCTGTCTTTCACGCAAGCCATAGCTTCTAACTTTCAACAAACCCCTTGTATCTAGCCTTCTGATCGTAATATTTGGTTGCTTAGTATTGATAGGTAGCCATCTAAGCTGTAATGAAGTCTTTAATTTCTTCAATGGTATCCATGATAGCCTATAATAGGAACTCGTTTAAGGAGGCGTTGAAGCTCTAAGCTTGGATACTAGAAAGTTCTAGCTTAATGGAGAGGATTGCTTCCAAACAAAACATTAAGCGAAATAAGGTTTCGCCAGTAGAGGTATGGTGGGTAGTCCTATATCCGCACAAAACATTGGCTAACTCATTTGCCTACGCTCTCTGAGCTTAGTTCACCTTCTTCTTGAGGCTTTTAAGGATGATCTAGTTAGTGGCTTCGACCTAGCCGTTAGGCTGAAGGTGGGCAACCGAGGTGAAGTAAGGTGTAATGTGATACTTGGTACAAAACTTCTTAAACTTAAGCTTATCAAACTATTACCCATTGTCCATGATAAGGGTATAAGGAACCCCGAGTCAAGAGAAGATGTTATTTTGTACAAATGACTCGATCCTCCTCTTTGTAATTTTAGCCATAGTTGCAACCTCAACCTACTTCTTAAAGTAGTCAATAGCTACAATGATGTATTGCCATCCTCCCAAGGATTTGGGGAAAGAGCCGAGGATGTCCATTCCCCATTGGACAAATGGCCATGGATTGGTCAAGGGCTACAAATTGGTGCTAAGGGTATAAGTTGATTGCTTCTAGCACTAGGTGTCATACCCCGAAGCGGTAGAGTCGTAACAGCCCCACCGTATAAACCATCCTAAGATAGAAGTTGGCCTTACAACCGCTATCTTAGACCTGATCTACACAAGGCATCCACGACTAACCCGCTTTGAAGTAAACAGATTGTAATTTAAATAAATCATTTACCTAAGAAAGTGAGGAAATATATATATATACACTATAATCCAATTATTGAAATTAAAGTTTATAATAATTCTCCGTGACATATTTCCTAGTTATACATTATTCAGAAATGAAAAGTAATAAAATATGTGTTGGTTCTTCAATGTTTTTCCTCACTTTCCAAGATCTAACAGTTGCTAGCTTCAGAGTACTTGTTGTCACTTCTTAGCCAGCACCTGCACGACGTCTATAGGGATATGAGCAACCACAGCTCAGTAAGTTAGGATGGAGGACTTAAAACTATACCATAAACACAACAAGGTTTTCAATCAACTTATTAGGTGCAATGCATGTGCAAGCAAATGCCATCGCACGACGTTGTCCGGCCCGTCATAAGATTAGAGAAATTGCGCCCGCTCTAATCCGGGTTAAGGAGTTGCCATTAATGCAACAGCTCACGACCAAACCCAGGCTTATGTAATGGAGACCTCGCTCCTCCCACGGCTACCTTCAAACCATTGTCTTCACCCTCGCCACGACCTCCTCTCCTGTCACTTAGTTTGACTATGGATAAAGAAGGGACCATTTTACAATCCTGCGTTATCCCTTTCGAAGGGGTCGGTATTTGGCCGGAGAGTCCTAAATTCCCTTAATGAGTTGCCATGCATGTCCGATTATGATTACTGGTCGCATATTTGATTAAGTCTAGTTTAGGGTGATCAATCATTTTATACAATACATGCTAGAGCAACAAACAGAATCATAGCATCACCCATAATCAAGCACTTGTACACATCCAACTATCTAACAAGCACAACCAAGCATAATCTCAAGCCTCCCAAAATACAGCATTGTATTAATCCCAACTTACCTCGACTCCTCGCTTACTCACTCGAGGTCCGACTTGCTCAGGCCATCGCCGATCATCCCTATAACACAAACGTGATTTCAGTTTTTCATGTAACTATTATAGGTTGATTTTATCCTATAACGCTTATTGTTATGTTTTGTTTAGGGTTTAATATGCCTAATTATCTAGGTCTTAAGTCTTTTATAATTATTTTAGGTTTGGGGTTAGGTTCGGGTTCGATTTTTGCATCGATTTCTAAATTAAGTTTTGGTTCGATTTCTAAGTCCTAAATATGTTTGAATCCTAATGTGAAATTAATCACATTAAGCTCGAGTATTCAAATATCTTATTGAGTCTTAATTTAGTATTCTAAGCTATTCGGTACATGCTAGTCCTAATCAAGGTATCGGTTTATCCCCGATGTGAGAAAATCTTACTTTTTTATATAATTACCTAAAATTCAATCTGAATTCAGATTTAATATTATTCTTATTTTTACTCTAATATTATCTAAATCACCCTAATTTTTTAGATTTATTAATTTACAATTTCACATATTACTAATTTCTTATATTAATTACCTAATTTCCTAAATTAACCATACTTAATACTCCAAAGGTTAGGATTAGGGTTCTACATCAAAGATTAACATCCCTAAACATCTAATTACTATCTAAATCAGTAATTAATATCTTAATCACCTAATTAACCCCAAATTACCCAATTTTTTCATCATTTTAAGGCTAAAAATTAACTTAAAAATTTCAAAAATTAATTTTAAAAAAATGGCTTCATAGCACTGTTCTATATCACATGAGAATCCTACATAAAAAAATTGAGCTCCAGACTACACTCCTAAGCCTATTTATTTTCCGTTCTAATCATGCTTGGTTTTGTAGGATTTCTTAAGGACCCTATATTTTTAGACGTGATTAAACTAAATCACTATTTTTTCCTAAATCTAAATACAATAAAACCTTAGAATAACAAGTTTCATAATTTTCTAAAACTATTTACTATTTTTACAAAATTACATAAGAATCAGGCTGGAAATCGGACTCACCAATCTGGGTGGCTCCGGCCACCACCTGCCGCTGTGGCCTTGTCGGCCGGCCTGGGCGCTAGCACCACCATATGGTGGTGGTGGCCATCCACTCCCAGCTTCCCATCGGGTTTGGGTTCTCCTTTGTGGCCCTAACTGTACAGTTTTTCTTTTTTTTTTTTCTTTAGTTTTTCTCTCAATTTTCGCCTCTCCCTAATTTTTTCTGATTTCTAACTGTCCAAATGAGTTTTTGAATTTTTCTTGCTATTTATAGAGCTTTAATGTAATTATTGTGTATTAATTAGATATGACTTTACTCAATTTCCTTGATGTTTGGCTTTTGTGTTGTCTAATTTTAATTGGTTAATTTTTATTTTGTGGATTCTAACCTGCCACGACCTAATTTGGATCATTCTTGATTTTTTCTTAATTAATTATCAATTTTCTTTAAGTATTTAGTATTATTTTAGCACATTTCGCGTATTTTAAGTAATTACGCGTATTTATACTTACATGTAAATTCATATATAGTACAAATAAATATTCCTAAATATTATTTAGGTTATTTTATAATTTTTAGTATACATATAATTTATCTCTAGCGATTTGTTAAGGATCATAACGCATTTTACGTATTTTCAATAAATAACGAGTTATATACTTAAAATTTGAAAATTTTGTAGTCTCCTATTTTATTACTTATTTTCTTAAATTCAAACTTACAGGATAAGTTTACTAATATTTCTAGCTTTACTTTATAATTTAGGCTCGATCGAGTCTTTCAACCAATCGAAACCTCGGATTGCTAGTTTTGGGACTTACACTAGGGACACGCTTCTGACATCGAGGGCACTTCTGAGCTACCGCTTTAGTATCCTGCCTTATGGTGAGTTAGTAGTATCAAAATCAAAGAACTCGGATGTAAATGCCTTACAACTAGATGTGGTAGCTGCACACTCCAGTGTGCAGCTCTTCCATGACATGTAGCCTCCCATCTGCTCGAAGATATTTAAGGGGAGGATGATTCTCCTTCGGTACAAAAATATTGTCGATTAGGATGTAGTTAGCGGTGTAGTATCTCAACTTCTTAATCTCTCTCCTATGATCTAGGAACTTGCCCTACTCCAAGTAACTCTAGATGTGATCCATCTAACCCAGCTTTGATGGTGCTATCGTGAGCTTGAAGACCCCAACCATTCCCAACGTTATGTTCTTCTCTAGTAAGAACTTGACGAAAATTTTTCTATCTTTTACCTCGAGCTTTCGCATCTTAGTAAAGGTAAGCTTAGATAGCCAATTTGCTATTGAGTTCTCAATTCAACAAATCTTCATAATGTTCTAGGAGGGGAACTCAGTTAGGAAGCTTCTAACCTTCTCCAAGTATCTTACCATAGTATCATCCTTAGCTTCATACTTACCTCAGACTTATTTGATGACAAGCATTAAGTCCAAGAACTTAGTGTTGATTTCTTTGGCTAGCTTGAGACCAACAATTAGGACCTCGTATTTGAATTCGTTATTGCTAATTTCAAATCTAAACTTGAGGATGTAACATACGATAATCTTCACAGTTGTCAAAATCGCGATTTTACCTATACAATTCTACAAGTTTCTGAATTAGGAAGCCCTTCTAAGTTAACTCATATATAAACTCTTTTTCATGTAAAACCTTATGTTTTTAAGTAAGTTTATATATAAACTCAGTAAAAATTTACGTTTTTAAGCAAATTTACCGATTTTATATATCCAAGTTAAATGAACTAACAAATAAAAAAATATAATCAAGCTTTTACAAGCCATCAACTACCAAGGCATTACATCATCTTCCTTATCTTTTTCTTTTTTTTCTCTCTCTCTTAATCCCTTATTTCATGTTCATAGCATTCTCCTAGGTTTCAGTTTTAATAGCAAAGGTTATAAGAAAAACTATATAATTCAGTTTATACCACTAGTAATTTGAAATGAGTTGAAACATTTGATTGTCTTTAGTTCATTGTTTTTTTTTTTTTCAAAAGAAAGTAATGAAAAAAGTTTAGTTTCGACTTTGTTTGTTCTTTTTTTGTACAAGTTTAATTATATATTATTAAGAATTTTTTATGAAAAAAGAACTTAATCTCTTTATTTTTGTATTTCCATCGTGTATTTCATATTTTGAATAACTACTATAAACATCTCTATAATTTTTTAAAGCTATTTTACATAGTACGTAGAAACTTATATTTTTACGTTCTGATTCTACTAACTCTTTACTGAATTACGAGTTTGACAACCTTAGTAATTTTATGCAATGTGAGTACCAAGCCTACACATCCACTTGCTGAGGTAGATAAGCCATCGACGTAGAGAGTCTACGCCAGCTTATCATCTCCAAGCAATACTTCTTCCTCTCCTGCATATTCCAAGATGAAGTCGACTAGCACTTATGCCTTATGGACTGTCTGTAGTTGATACTAGATGCCATATGCGCTCAAATCTATCAAGTATTTGACCATCCGACCAAACACGTCAAGCTTTTGCAACAATGTGCACAGCGGCTGATCTATAAGTACAATTATCTAATGCGCCTGGAAGTAAGGCCTGAGCCAATGTACGGAGATGATGATGGCTAAGCCAAATTTTTTCACTCTGATGTACTTGACTTCAAGCCTTTATAAAATATGACTAACTTAATATACGAGCATATGCTCTCTCCCTTCTGCTCGAACCAATATAGAGGAGAGTCTTAGTCACTAATGGTTAGGTACAGATACAGGTCCTCCCTTGGAGTGGGCTTGTAGAGGATCGATAGTTATTAAGGAAGGATTGCAGCTCCTTGAAGGCTGCCTCACACTAAGGAGTCCATTCAAAATCCTTCAAGTTCTTTAGGATTTTGAATAACTCCATACATCTATTTACACTTCTTAATACAAATCTGGTCAGCATGGCAACTATGCCAATGAGCTTCTACACATCTTTGATTGCAAAGGGAGGCTTCAAGTCCCTGATGGCCTGTATCTTTTCAAGATTAGCCTCATTTCCTCTCTAGGTAACTAAAAAACCCAGGAACTTGCTAAAGCCGACCCTAAATACATACATCTAGGGGTTCAATTTCATATCATGTCTTCTCATTTAGTCAAAGGCTTCCTATGAGTCCATAACATGTCACTCAGCTATCTGCTCTTAACTATCATGTCATCAATGTACATCTCTATGTTCTGCTTGAGTTGAGACTTGAATAATTTGGTCACCATATGTTGATACATCTCCTCGACATTTTTTAGGTTGAAAGGTATGACTGTGTAATAGTGGATGCTGAAGTTAATGATAAAGGAGTTATGGATTTTGTCCTTTAGATCCATCTTGATCTGGTTATAACCCAAGATGGTGTCTATAAAGCTAAGTAGAGCCTATCCTAACGTGGAATCGACTAATTGGTCTACCCTAAGGATGGGGAAGCAGTCCTATGGGCAGGCTTTATTTAGGTTGGTATAGTTGACACACATGCACTACTTCCTAGACTTCTCTTAACTAACACCACATTGGTCAGCCGGGTCGGATACTTCCCCTCCCATACAAAACGTGCATTCAACAGCTTCTACACTTCTTCCTCTATAGTGGCCTACATTTTCAGCATCAAATACCTCTTCTTCTACTTGATAGGCCACGTTTTATCGTCTATGTTGAGGCTATGGGTTGCCAAGTCAAGGGAGATTCCAAGCATATCAAATGGAAACCAAGCAAACTTATTTGAGTTGGCTCATAGGAGGGCCAACTAACTCCTCATTTACCTTAGGAGGGGTCTCGATTCGAACCTTAGTGGTCTAGTAGGGAGAAGCACCAATTTGCACCTATTTTTGTCTTCTCACCTATAGCTTCGCAATTAAGTATTCGGGATTCAGTTCGTAGAATTTACGGCAATCGAGCAAATTGTCCAATTTAGCCCAAATTTTACAACAAAACTAGGAATATTAATAAAAGTCATCATAGGAGTTTAGATTTAAGAAAATAAATAATATGATATTGAATTATATGTATATCATCCATTATTTATCTAAAATACATAAAATAAATTCCGATAACTAACAAATCGATAGAGATAAATTATATGCATACTAAAAATATGACATAACATAAATAATATTTATTTATACCATATATGGATTTATATGTAGGTAAAAATACATGAAATTACTCAAAATACCTTAAATATGTTAAAATAATACTAAATAATTAAAGAAAATTCATAAACAATTAAGGAAAAGTCAAGAAAAATATGGAAAAATAAAGAAAAGTCCAGAAAAGGGTTGTAGCAACTTGGAATTGAAGAAATAAATGCAACCAATAATAAACAAGTAACTAGAAAGTAAAAAATGGAAGAAGATAACGTTAAATGTCAACTCAAAATTAATGCAAAAATATCTAAGCACCCTATAAATTCCAAAAAAATCACTCTCATTCCTCATTTGCTTAGTTTATGATCTAGAAAAAATTAGGGAGAGGGGAGAAAAGAAGAAAGGGTATTTTTTTAAAAAATTACAAAATTCGTGTGCAAACAGGGGCTATAAGGAAATCCCCAACCTAACAAAAACCTATTAGTGGACGGCTATCACCACCACATAGTGGTGGCAATGCCCAGACAAGCCAACAAGGCCATGATGCTCGATGGTGGCCAAAGCCGCCAACAATGGTAAGTCCAATTTTTCTTTTGATTTTAGTTATTTTATTAAAAATATTATATAGTTATAGAAAATTATGAAATTTAGTATTTTGGGGTTTTTAAGTATGTAGATTTAAGGAAAATTATTATTTTAATGAAGTCATGCATGAAAATATGTTGTCTTTAAGAAATCTCATAAACTCAAGCTTTATTCGATATAGAAATAAATGACTTTAAAAGTGTAGTTTTGAGCTCATAATTTTTGTGTAGACTATTTAGATGATATAAAATAGTGCTATGAAGCTCTTTTTCAAAAATAGGTTTTCAAAAATTTTGGATGATTTTTATTCCTTAAAATGATGGATAAAATACGTTATTTCAAGCTAATTAAGTAATTAAATGAATAATTATTAATTTAGTGTGTAATTAGGTATTTAAGGATGTTAATATCTGACGTAGTATGATACATGTGGCATTTAGAGTGTTAGATGTAATTATTATGAGTATTATGTAGTAAATTTATGTAATTTTAGTAATATGTGAAATTGCAATAACCATAAATATGGAATGTTATGTTAAATCAGACAATATCATAATACTATTAATATATAAAAAATCTGGTAGAAAACATAAATTTAGGTAGTTATATGAAAAATGTAAAATTTTCTCCCATCGACAGTAAACTCAGAAGTTAAGTTAGGATATAGAGTATACCATACGAACTAAAATATTGGTTAGAGATTAAGTATAATATTTAGGATAATAAAAAAATAATGTAATTAACTTCACCTTATGAGTCAAAATAAATTTCTAGGGTTCACATATAGAACTGTACTCAGAAATAAAATTAGAACGTAAATTAGAAATTGATTCGGAAATTGAATCATGACTTAATCTAAATCAAGAATAATTGTAAAAGACTTAAAAACCTAGACAATTAGGTATAATAAAACCCTAAACTGAAGGTAATAATAAGAATTTCATAATAAAACCTATTTATGATAGTTATGTGAAAATTAAAATAACATTTGCATTATAGAGACTAGCGATGATGGCCTGTGTAAATCGTATCTTGAGTAAGCGAAGAGTCTAGGTAAATTAGGATTAACACATTACTGTATTTCAGAGTAGTAATTTTTAGTACTCGAAGGCTTGAGATTATACTTAGATGTGATTGTTAGATAGTTGACTATGCGTATGCCTGTATATGCTTGTTTCCGAGCTTGATGATGTGATTATGATTTACTACTCTAACTTGTATTTGTGTAATTTATTTGAAATGATCAAACACCTTAAATCGGATTTAATCAAATATATGACTTGAAATTCTAAATCGGATTTGCATCGCAACCCATTAGGAGAAACTTAAGGTTCTCTAGCCAAATATCAAGTCCTTTGAAAGGGATAGCGTTGGATAATATTGGATAGCATAGGATAGCATAATTGGTCTCTTCTTCATCTTTAGTTGAACTAAGTGATAGGTAAAGAGGTCGCAACAAGGGTGAAGGCAATAGTTTGAAGGTAGTCACGAGAGGAGCGGTATCTCTATTGCACAAGTCTAGGTCTGGTCATGAATTTTTGCATTAAATGGAAACTCCTCAACTCGTATTAGAACAAGTATAATTTTTCTAATCTCATGATGAGCCAAACAACGTCATGAAATGGCATTTACTTGTACATATATTGTATCTGACCAATTTGATTGATAACCCTATTTGTGTTTGAGGTATAGTTTTAAGTGTCCATCCCAACTTATTAAATTGTTGATTGCTCACATCCCTATAGATATTATTACGAAAGCTAATTAGGAAGTAGCTTATAATTACCTTGAAGCCAACAACTGCTGGATCCTAAGGGAGTGAGGATAATAACTTGAGGAGCAATTACACTTTCAAGTTTGAATTCTATCTTTAAAATTTTTAGTATTAATTTATATATTACTCAAGTAGATTATGATAAGGCTACTAAATCTTGTAAATATACTCAAATTATTTAGTGCAAATATGTATTTTTAATAATTACATAATTAAATAACATGTTAAATTTATGAATTGTTTACTTCAAAACGGGTTAGTCGTAGATGTCTTGTGTAAATCAAGTCTAAGATAGCGACTATAAGATTAGCTTCTATCCTAAAATAGTTTATACGGTGAGACTATTATGACTCTACCGCTTCAAGGCATGACATCACCAAGCTTTCCTCTCTAAGCCAACTTCTCCTATTAGCCGGTCTCCAAAGTAAAAACACCACCACCTCTAGCAACCTTAACATAAAGCTTTCAAGAGAGCTTCTGGTTGCACCCACAAATTTTGACCTTGGTGTGAGTTAGGAACTTAGCCTTAAGGTAGAGGAACGAGGTGATAACTCTAAAGCTATTTAAGGCTAGTCATCCTAATAAAGCATTATAGGGGGACGAGTAATCAACCATGACAAACTCCACTAGTCGTTGGGTGACATTCTCATCATCTCCAAGCTCCATGTGGAGAGTGATGATGCCCTTAGCTTAAGCGGTTCTCCTATTGAAGTCTATAAGGTCATAGTTGTAAGGCTTCATTTTAACAGGTACCTTCTTCCTCATTTTGTCGTATGTGTTTTTAAAGAGGATGTATGTGGAGCTGCCAATGTCCACATGATCTTGAAGACCTTGAAGTTTGCAATTCTTGCCCCTAATTATAAGGGTAACTTGCGAAACAGTCATCATTCCTCTACTTGGCTACGTATTCGCCAAAGTGGCCCCACTAAATAGCATGTTCGATTACATTTTTCAATTGGAAGCATTCCTCCATGGTGTGGTTATGATCATCGTAGAATTGACAATACTTATTTGAGTTCCATTAATTGGGCTTCCTCCTCATCTTGGGGAGCTTCTACAAGCCTCTAATCTACACTTCTGCTAAGACCTTAATGATAGGTCGGTTTAAAGGCGTATGATGTGTGAAGATGGGAGTGGGAAGTAGGAAGTGGGTTTTGCTCAATTTGGCACTTTTTACTACCTAAGCCCTCCCCCTCATCTCTACTTGGTTCGTTACCACCGAGGTGATCTTTAACGAACAATTTCTTCTTGTCCTTTTTTCTGCCCAACCTTTCTCTATCAGCGTCGTACTTGGCATGGATGTTATCTTCCTAGTCCATGTACTTCTGCACTTTATTCTAGAATTTAGCTAGTGTCCTGGGCTTATTTTTTGCAACCGAACAAAAGAAGTCTCTAGAGGGTCTGATGCCAAGCTATGCAACATGTATTGCTACTCCCTCATCTAATTGAGGGATCTTAATCACGACATCATTAAACCAGGCTATATACTTTCACAAAGTCTCTCTTTTACTCTGCCTAATCAAGTACAAGGACGAAGGCTCATTAGATGGGGGCTTGCTAGCCCTAAAGTGGAGACTAAACCTGTGAGCCAGCCCATCAAAGGAGCCAATGAAGTTCTCGTGTAGGTGGTTAAACCAAGTCCGAGCTACTTTCTTCAAAATACTTGGAAAAGCTTCACATATGATGGCATCCCCATGACCGTAAAGGTTCATGAGGGTATAGAAATGAAGAAAGTAATCATTATGATCACCAGTGTCATCATATTGGTTCAAGGTATGAAGTTTATTATTCAGAGGCAAAACTTCATCCTAGATACCCTTGGGTAATGGGGTTATGTTGCGGGTAACTAGCCTAACATCGTCAACTACTTTTCTCCCCTACTACTCTAAGAGCCTCCTTACAATTGTTCGGAGCTCATTTAGGTCAATGTTGTCTACCAAGTAGGCCTAATGTTGCAAAGTATGCAAGCGCTTCATGTGAGTCAGCCACTTGCTCGTTACTAGTAAGGGCACGATCACAGGTGACCGTAGATCGCGCCTACTATTCCTACACTGGCGGATCAAGTAATTGATCCCTGCCATTATGTCGCTACTACCAGTTGTTGTACCCAGTACGAGCATCAAAAGCCTTAGGTACCTATTTACTACACCATTCAACTTCATCAAGCCTAGCTTAGAGCTCTCTATTGTGAGTAGCAAATTGCTCAAGCAACTACTCTACTCCAGTCAAGTGTTGCTCTGTTGTCTTCTTAACTGGGGGTTGATCATTTGTTGGTTGGTAATCCACCAATTGGTTGTTCTCGAGGTCAACAATGTGAGACATGGTGGTTGTAATGCAAACAAATACAGTGTATGGGTGCATGTTTAGTATGTATTTAGGTAGGAGACAAGGTTAGTTTCTTACAGATGACGCCAAATGTCATCTCTAAGTTCTTGCCGATAAAGGTTTAATGATTGAATGGGCTCTAAGCTTAGATGTGAGCCTACAAAATAGTAAAAAGTATACGATGCCAGGGTGTTGTTTAGCATGACCATTCCAATACTTAAGTCGGTATGTATTTGTAAAGAAGGAGAATGTATGCAAGAAGGCAATAGTAAGGCTCAGTATATGAAGTATCAAGTGATTTACCATAAGTAGTGGCCTAGTATTTATGAAGGAATGGAGCCGGCGATTGAAAAGCCATTAGTAGGTAGAGGACACGTCCGCAAGCTGTGGGTAGTAAAGTTATGCAGCTTTGACGTGATCCACGATTGTAAGAGGTGGTTGTTGACTCAGTCACCTAGCCTTATCTACAGTCATTTAGCCATTGTAAGCTCCTGCAGTTAGGTAAGCCATGTCATAGATCTAAGCCAAGGTCGGCCATATGTTCTAGAGGGTTAAATTCAAGGGAGAGCAACCTAGGCCGTGAGCCTAGTCAGGTTGACATGGGCTTAAGGGGTTCAAATCCAAAATGTACTATCAACACTATTTTTGTTTTGTTACCCATCTAAAAAGCTCTTGATCTTCTTCCTAATTCGAAAATTAGGATAAATGCATTTATAGTAACTTCTTGATTTTTCACTTCCCTTCACTTGTTTTTTTGCCATATTTCCTCCAATTGTAACCATCATTTGGTTTTCTTTGTTCTCTAATAGACTAAACAACTTATTATGGATTCTAAATAGCTTTGAAGTACTGTATCTAACCAAACTCTGATTTCACCATGTTCTCTTATTTAGTAGGAAATGTTAGCCCCATAGCCTCCTTCCAAACCCTACCAAAAGAAAGCCCAAGCCTACCATTTTAGAAATAAACCCTAAAATACAAAATGATGTTCAATTCTCTCTCTTCTATCAAAACCCTCTTCAAGGTATGTAATTACCTTTTCTTTTCCTCTTTTCTTGTAATTAGGGTTCAATACTTCTTAAATTTGCTTAAGAAATGCACATATCTTATTGTCTTTTATTTGAATAATGTTAGATCTCTCTTCCTCTCATGATAAATCCTGTGAATATTGCTTTTCTTTACTATTGGAGTCACTAATTGTGTTTTATATTTATTTAGTGAGATTAATGGTGATGGGATTGATTAAAAGACGAAGAACCTAAAAGACTAGTTTGATAAATAGGAGAATCGTTTAAACTTAAAGATTATATTTAGTCCATATTACTTTTCTTTATGGGACTTGTAACATTACCACCCTTCTTTAAAAGTTAATGCACATGTCAATCTACTCTAAACTATCCACTATGAGTAGCTTTTGCTCTAAATGGCTCTAGCCTAACTTCACCAAGTAACCCTCTATTGGGTTACTCCTTTTCCTAGGTGGCCCCTTCTAGAGGGTTTACCTCTCAATTAGAGTATCAAATATTATAACTGAACTTCAATATCGAAGAACCCAACCTAAAAGACTAGTCTGGTAAGTAGTAGAATCCCATGAACTTAAGTATTACATTTAGTCTGTATTCTTTCCCATATGGGACCTTTAACAAATACACACCAAGGCACCTATCTAAAAACATCTTCCAGCTTTCCAACACCATGGAAATTATTAGCGAACGAAAACCCTAAAATGCTATATTATTGTATCATGTAATGTGTATGCTCTTAGCAGTTGGCTTATATTTATTCTACTATGTAATATGTACGCTTCTCCTAAAAACCCTAAAATATTAAGCGGGTACTCATAAAAGTTGCATCTGTTGGGCGGAAGATGCCTTTCATAGGAAAAAAAATTCATTAATTATTACAAGTTTGCACAACAAAACTATAAATCTTTTCTCCCATCACGGACTTGGAGTCCCATCGCATTCGCAATTCATCACGACTTGATAAAAAATAGCATCTACGTCAGTTGGCCAACATTAAAAAAGCTAATATCCATCTTACGCTTTTGTATATATGTATATATTTATATATAGGTTACCGTCTTAATCTTTATCTATGAGTGCAATTTTGAATTGACTTTATAAAGTCTTTTTTCAGTGACATTGACTTTTGAAGTGTTTCTTTTTTCTTTTTTCTTTTGTTAATGTACATTTCAAATTACATATTAAACCAAACCAAACTCGCCTTTTATAGTTTGTGAAGTCTTCTAATTAAACTGAACTATACATTTAGAATTACAATGATAGAAAAATGAAATTATTATAATTAGCAGATTCGTTCGATTTGATTTGGAAATAAACAAACTAACTAAAGTATGCCCGATTCCTAACCACAAAGACCCAAAAGAAAAAGTATTATGAAAAAAAATTGCGGAAGTTGGAAAGCAAACAACGCTCACATGTTTGTTTGTTTGCTTTTTTCATTATTTGACTACGAAATGCGAGACTTACTTCTGTCATTTCAATGTTGGACTCACAAATGCTGGTCAATTAATTATTTTTAAGAAGTGCCGAAACTGGACACACTTCTTTTGGGAGGAAATTGTCAACAATTGACGTGGGTGCAATATTTTGATTCATTACCCGAAAAGTAATACGATCTCTATAAGCAAACCAAGAATAGAATATCTATTGATATTAGGTTTAATTTTTCTATGCGTGTCATATATATAACTATGCAAGTAATTGTGGCTTTCATCGACCCCAAAGATTTCGTGAGCGAGGATTATTAGGCGACTCCATTAACTTATAATTAGTCAACATGTCTTCATTACATATAAAAAATCAAATAAATTTCAGAACCCAGTTGTTTATGTTTGAACTTCGGACCATTATATTGTCCTACCCAGAGAGAGAGAGAGAGAACTTTTCTCTAGCTTATTAAAACAATAATAATAGACGATCGAGGAAATATGAGTGGGAATGAACATTCTTGCCCTGGGTGCGTCTACCTATGTTTATAACCTCAACTTTACATATACGAGTGAATTTACAAAAGTTAAAACAGGAAAAACCATAATGTGGCTTTTAATGCTCGCCTGAAGGCTGCAACCTATCCGATCATACAAGACCAACAATTTTCACTGTTAATAGGTTTTAATATTTGCCCCTAGTAATGAGGTTTAAGATCAACGCTAATGATCAAGAGTTAACGTTTTAAATACATCATCAGTATTTAAGTGTATTATGCAAATATGCGTAGCTACCAAAAATTGCCAAAAGTAGTAATGAATGTCTTGCTCTTAGAGGAATATTTTTCAATGCCATACCTAGAATTTAGCTAAGAGGAGGTAATCAAAGGTAAATAATATAGGAATGACAAAAATAAGTTAGAATTTATCTTTTAGAACAATAAAATTAAATCTTCAAGATGGTACCTGTAGAGGGTCATTTCATTAATTTAGCCTTTAACTCGATTTAATTCCATAGACCCATATCTTAAGCTAGTGACAGAGCTTAGGAAATCAATCCGTTTAAAGATATTTAGGAAGATCTAGCTTGATAAACTCAAAATAGAGATAGCTAAACTGAATTTTCTGCTCTTAACCTTACTTAGTTATCTTGTGCATGAAAAGTAGACTCGAAAACCAACCTTTCGAGCTCATTTAGGCTTTAGGCCTTATTGGTCCTTAAAGAGGCTGAGTTGATCTTGAAACTTAATTATACTAATGATGGGCTTTCTTTAGCTTCCATAAGCCTTAAGCAAGCCTAAGCCCATATCCAAGCCGGTGAAGGCTAAAGGAGAGGATAAGTTTCAACAATGGAACTCAATCTCAACAATCTATCTTAAAGCCATCCAACAAATAAGATTAACTTTCAAACTCTATAAATAGGAGACTTATCTTCTCATTTGATTTATTCAAAACATTGGCAAGCTTGAGACAAACGCCAAAGCTGTACTGAAACCACTTCAGAGAAGATCAAACAAACAATTCATTAAGAATGATTTAAGAGCAATCAAGAACACTGAATTTGATCCATTATTACACGCATGCATTCAAGATATTGAATTTTCCCATTCTTCCTCCTACGCCTCTTCCTAATGACACCCCTCTACGTGTCATCAGCTCAAGATGTCTCTTGGGCTAAGTAACGCTTGTTGCACGTGATTAGCTAGCTACAACGATCTCACCACACAGGACCTTTCGAATTTTTCCAATTTGAAAAGAACAATTACTTGGGCTCTAACACCTTAGTCTATCGCCAGCTTTGTCTTCTTTTTTTTTTTTTGAACACTTTTGTACACAGATACTTTAATGGCAACATCTTAATAGGAAACTCCATCATCCAATCATGAAGATATCCTCTCGTTTGTATGGAATTTAAAGCATAATATGAACATTTATAGTCAAAGATAAAAAGTATTTGACATATTACAAAATAAAGTTCTCATGCCCCGAACCAAGGTTTGACAATTTTACCACTAGTATATGTATGTAATGGTACGAAATACTTGCATTGATTATAAATATAACATTAATACAAAAAAATGAACTAATCAAGATGGGATCAGCAATCTTTATCTTACATTGCAAAAGAAATTAATGAAAGCAACTCTTTAATTAAAAATTCTTTGCATGTATTGATTGGAAATGGAAGAAGTGCTAGCTTCTAGTTTGATATATGGAGTAGAGCTAGTCTAATTAGACATCTTATACAAGGTCCTCTCACCTTATTGAGTGAGAAGCTCTATGTATATGATTGTCGAAGATCAATCACTTCATGGAGTGACTCTAGAATTAACTTTTGTAATTCTGAGATAATTTTAACAAGATTGGTCCTCTAAACCTAAATAGAAGAATGCAGGGCTAAAGGGTACTTAATGCTCCTCTCAAAGTAATTCCTTCCTACAAGACATTCACTCTACTTTATCCTTCCATGTTGAGACTAATCTTAACTGGCACTAGATTTGGAAAGCTCCTTTCCCACCTAAGATCAAAGCTTTCTTAAGAGAACCCCACATTTTTCACTCCCAACAGCTTCAAATCTTTCTACAAGAGGAATTACACATTTAGCTTCTTTGCTAAGATGTGGTTATCAAAATGAATGACACATTCATGGCTTTTGATAACTTGGATTTTAAACATATTTCATATGGTGATTTTATAGTATTTTCCTCACATTTTTTGTTTTCTTTAAAGAAATTGATACATAATTGCGTAAAATTTTGATTTCAAGGTTTGAACGCGTTCTATGATCGAAAACGAAGAAAAGGAATCAAATTTCACTCAAATCGGAGTTTAAATGAAGAAGTTATGAAATTTTGAAGTTATGTAGAAAATTTTACCTTGGTGCAGAAAGTTACATGACCTGGGGACACGGTCATGTCTCAGGCCGTATCTAGTGACGAAAACAGAATCTTTGTAATACACATATAAAAGGATATCTTAGGGTTTCAAAAGACAAGAGAGACATTACAGAAACGGAGAGACACAAGAGAAGAGAAAGAGACTTAAGGAGAACATTAAGAAAGAGGCGGAACAACATCAACTTCAAGATCGGAGAGATTTTTCATCAATCAAAAGGGGTTTCCATGTTTTATTTTATATTATTGATGAAAATCGTTTTTAGATTTCATTATGATAGCTTAGAATTCGAGTATTTAGGATTATGGAACCTAGGGTTTCATGTGATTCTTGGATTGATTTAGAATTCTCAATAAAGTTTCTATCTTTACTTGATTCAATTATGTCGTTAATTATTGATTGATATTTCTAGAATATCTATATATAATATTATGCATGTTGATTGAGAAATTACATGTATAATTAGATCTTTACATAATTGAAAAGGATTACATGTATACTTAGAGATGAGATACATGTTTCTTCCGGAAAGTTAATTAATTGTGTGGAAATTCATTATACATTAATGCAATTCTAAATTATATTACTAAGTGAAGAGATTCCAGTAAATAATTTAGGATTAGGGTAATATGCTTGAGAAGGGTATTAACTTTAGTTGTGAATCCCTCCGGTCAAGAATAATAGAAACCAAATTGAATATATTTTAAACGATCACATGATTAACTCTAGGGGAAATAATTCCTAAATACGTTATTACTTTCTTGAAGTTGTTCTTGATTTTATCGTTTTTTCAATTGCTTAATTAAGTCTTTTAATTAAAGTAGTTTGTTAATTTTAGTATTTTTTAATTAATTCAAACTTTCATAATTTTCCGGTTAAATAATAAAGCTAAGGTTAATATTAGTAATCGAATTCTCTGAGGGATCGACTCGGACTCAAATCCGCTATATTAAAACCGATAGGTGCACTTGCCTCATATCAGCTTTCTTTCTTGTTCAAGCATTACTAAGATAGTAAACATATAGCAATCTACTCCTTTCCTATCTAAGCATTATTGAAATAGTCAATAAATGGCATGCATCACATATTCATGCCTTCCTTTCCTATCCAGGCAATATTGAATAGTCAACAAATGGCAATCTATTCCTTATGGGCATCCCATTGCTGATTAGTCTTTCTTATGTTGACTTAAATCAGATTGTCATGCGTAGAAAAAAGACTTATCTAATGTGTATCTTCATCCTTCTTTTACCTTTTTCTATCATGCTATGGAAGATTTGGCACCAAACATCAAATTTTATTCAACTCCATGGATCAATAAGATAATCTTTTTCAATCTATACAACCTCTTGTAGATGAATATTAAGCTTACTTAAAATCTTCGAGAAAGATGTTTAAAGTTGATTAAGTAAATCTCCATTGGCACCCTTCCCCACCTAACTAAATAAGACTTAATGTAGATGGCTCTTTTTTAGCCTCCATTAACCAAGCAACTATTGGGGTTATCTTAAGGGATTCTAATAGCCGCTAGATTTTTCGCTTTGCAAGAAATGTTAGATCAATTGACATCCTCTCCAATGAACTATGGGCTCTATATTGGGGCCTACATTATTGTATAAGCAAAATCTGTTGAATGTAGAAATGCAATTAAACTCGAAAGCTACAACAAGCTTACTATATTATCATTCCAATAATAAACTTCTTTAGTATAATGTTTCTCTTGCTTGCAATGAAAAGTTATCCTACCTTTTCCAATGCAAGACTAAAGTCATCCCTAAGGCTAGGGAACTCAATGCATCCATTGATGCATTGGCCAGTTGGGCTAAAGATAGTGGTGAAGACTATATGGAGATTGTTTCACCCCAAGTTTCTCTCTATGTCTATTGAAAAAAGAAAAGACTATGTTTCTTTTGATTCTTGTAAAGAGTAAAGGACTCTTTAATCCCTCTAATGTTTGTAATATGTTGCCCAGTATGGACAAAGATTACAAAGCTTTAAGCTCTAGCTTTGATAGTATAGTTTTACCATCACTAAGTTTATTTATTATCTCACTTAAGTGGGATAGACAGTATAGTCTTGGCATTTTTAGATTTGGAGTACTTCAAACTCCCTAACAAACAATATAATATATAAACAAGCATAAGACAATAACCTCGATAGTCATCTCGTCTTGGCTTCGCTACGAGTATTAGCAACCATCAGTATAACTAATCCATGATAACTATTTGCAAGGGCTTCCTATTTCACCATCATGACCCGGCTATTGCTTCTTCGTAGAACACCAACCCATCTCATTGTAGGTAGTCAATCTACAACCCATTTACTAATTTATGGCAGATTAATGTCTAAATTACCATGGCATCACCCAGGCTACCCTTATAAGACGATACAACCATTAGTGTGCAACCTCTACTTCCAATACCTCAGTACTCCTAATCTTCCTAATGTAGGAGTAAGTGTGACCAATATTTACTTATTTTGGTTTAAATAATTTTAGACTCATTTTAATTTATAAGCTTACAAGCATAAAAAAGCATGCATGATAACTACATATTCGAATTGTACTCATTAATAATCAATAGGTAAGCTACATTGTCAACTCCTTATACATAAAGCATGCCGTTATTAAGTGCTAAGTAAATTTCTTAATTCCATCTTATAATTAAAGTTTGAGTTTTCCCTTATATAGTGTTTAGTACTTATGAAAGTGCTCATTCCTTCTAATTTGTTTTATTAGCACTTATTCTTTTTATTTTATTTCATTACCACTTATTCCTTTTACTTAGTACATATTCCTTCTACTTTTTTTATTTAACTCTATCTCATTACTGTTATTATTCATTCATTCATTCATTATGATTTTTATTATTTTTTATTTTACTTTTTTTATATGTGTTCACATAAAAAGGGTAGGTTGGTCATAGTTAACCAATTTATGCTTAGGTGGTTGATCAACCCCTGATTCGAATGAGTTACATATGTGGTGGTTAGTTGACTAACCATGACATGGCCAAGGACTACCCATATTGCAGTTGACATAGCTTGGCGATTGGTTAATCGTACCCCAATCCCAATTCATACATTATAACTCTTACTACCAGATAAAAAAAAAAAAAAAAAACAACAACAACAACTAACCTGTATCAAGATCTAATATGAAAACATTTAAGGATATTTTAAGATTCAATTCCTTTATTCAATTACAACCTATCAATAACCATCTATAATCCTTGAACTTCCTCAATATTCTGCCAACAAAAGATTTCCCTAAAATATAAAAGATTTTTAACCACTTTTTTGCATTCTTGTTGTAGGTGTATAGGTACGAATGTAAGGATTACATGCTGATAAGGATCAAAACGAGAAGAAACAACAGCAAATCTAAAACGAATAGGAATAGATATTAAAAAGAAAATGGGTACGAAGAACGGGAAGATTTTTTATAATGAACATGGATGGATATAATACACCAAGACACGAATACAATCAGGGGGGTTAAGCTAGAAATAGAGTTCGATACAAGTTACAAACACTAAATATCACTCGGAGTTCAAATGAAGGTTAGATATGACTCACTAATTAGTTCAAATGAAGGGGTTCACCACAATCTTAAGAATAAGATTGATAAGAACACGAGAGAGATTAAAGAGAGTAAACGACACTTAATAATCTAGCAAACGTAAGCTCTACTAGCTCAAGTATAGCCTTACTCGAAAGAGGAAAGTTTCACTCTCTATATATTCTTCTCTATATGTCTTTGTCTCTTTTAGTACAAATGTTGCTATTTATAGCAAGTCCTAAACCCTAATAGCAAAACTGTAAATAATGTACAAGGCCTTAAATCCTAAAGAATAGGGCCCACAAATAAAATAAGAGACAATATATACAAAAATACAAAACTGTACGTTTTACAAAAGTCAACATGCAGTCACTTAGCATATCCTAAGAGTAATAGTATCCAAACTGAACAGGGTCGACAATTTGATGCATGGGTTCAGGAATGAGTCCCTGAACTCTCGTGTGGCTTGGCTGAGACACCAAAGAGGTTAGCCCATATTTGCCAAGTTCTAGCTTCAATCAGCACAAGTCTTTTGGTGTCGTGCCGAGTGGTTCTTTGATCTCACATACTCGACCTTATGGTTTCTCAACACCTCGCCTGACGATAGAGTTGATGCTAAGTGTTTATTTTCCTTCCCCTCGGCCTTAGCAAGCACTAATAGGCTTCGGCTTGGATATAGTCGGAGGCTGATTCTCATATGTACGTGCCATGTGTCAAGTCGCGCTAAGCGTAACTAGGAGCATGACTTGAGTCGTACGTATGGGATGATCAAGAGAGAAGTATAGGAAAAAAAAATAGGAAATCTAAGTGAAGCTTTAACACATATAGTAATAGGTAGATGAGTGCAATGGTATCAAACTTCACAATTGATGAAGAATAAGTTAAAGTTCTTAAGGTGTTTAAGTATTTGATCTCTAAGACAAGGTTCCGGTAAAATAATAGCTTTGATGGGGGTTTCTCTCTTATCCAAATGAGACTGTGAATTGCATATTTATAGAAAATGGTAGTTGATCCCATCCATTATATCATGATGGTGATCGATGGTCAGAATTAAAGCACTTTATTAATGGATCTCAAGTTGACTTTTCATGAGTTTAGGCTTAGATAAAGACTTTATTTATTATTTTAATATGAGTTAAACCAAGAAATGTTAGGTTGAATGAATCGACCTAACGAGTCCTATTATAAGCCCACCATGCCAAATTTCTCTTAATCATCTCAATATTTGGACTTGCCTCTATAGGTCCCATGACCTTAGCTCAAAGAGTTAAACCTAATTAAATAATGGACTTAAAACCTAAGCTTTTTAGCTCTCTACATTTTACCTCCTAACCAAAGTTTTCAAAATATAGTTGAAAGGGTTTGGATATTGAATAAGTCTTTCAATCAACTCAGGCGAGTAGATGTTATCGAACAATTACGATGTCACTAAATTCATTTAAGAATTGTCTCAATGTGCGAGTTTAAAGTACCTCTTAATCATGTGTTATGCTATAGCTGGATTGAGTCATACATTGCCTCTAAGGTAATACTCTAAAATAAATCATCTTTAAGTTACCTCTTTATGAACTGATTCGTCCCTTCGATTTGATCCTCATGAGTTATTGATTCCGTCGAGTTGAATTCGTATGTTAAGTTCACATTAACGATCTCATTAGGCCTGACCTCATGCATCTACATTATCTTGATTTTCTTCTTATATAGGAGTTTTCTTCTTGTAAGATCTTCACATATAATATAAACACTTTATATTAATCAAATCTTATTTGTCGTACTATGAATACAGCAATCATGCTATGGTTTAAGAAAATTCCTTCGTTCTTTAAGAAAATATCCCTATCAATAACTGACCTTCATTCTTTCCTTGTTGAGCCCGTATTTTTTTAGAGTTGTTTTTTTAACTTACTCACAGCTATTCCCATTGTAGTTACTCTAGCTCACAACCCAAGTATGTCTTCTGGAGATATCAGCCAATACCATCCAAGAATCTAGAGTAAGAATAGTATGGGGGTGTCCTTTTCTTACTTTTTTATTTCTTCTACTAAAAACGTAATAGGTGACCCTTACTTTTTCCATTCTCATGGTATAAGGGTTTTGCACTCTCTATTGTTCTCTATTTTTAATTTTTCTTTGCTCCTCACTCTTCTAGCCAAACAAAACCCTACATATTGATTCCCCTTTATTTCAGTGCTCTTCTTCTATGATTGCAACCGTTTAAGAAGGCCTCCACATATAGTTTTCCTATGAGGAGTTTTACCCATCATATGACTATTAATTATTGGTCGGAGTTAGAGTGCCCAAAAGTGAAATCTTTGATGGAAATTGCTCGGATGAAGACCAGTTTATGCATCTTCTTGGTTTTTCGTTGAGTTTTGGCTGGAGCTCATGGATTATAGCTACTTAATTACAGCTACTCAAACTTGCTACGCAACTGCTACTTGGTTTGATTTCATCAATTTGATAGCTCGGCTCAATGAGTTATCTGCCACAGCTAAGTAGTCGGAACTTGGGCTTCTCACTACTTGGGAGGATCTTGGCCAGCTGTTGTTAAGCTCAGTAGAGAGATATCTCTGCTGTAGGTTCTCGGATTGTGTAAAGTTGCTGGAGAAGTCAGTTCTTTACTCTACCGACTCCTCGAATTAGCAGCTCGTGCATTCACACTTGCTAACTACTATACAGCTGGTGCTAGCTTGATCTTGGTCTATCTTGGTCAAGTTTGTTGCTGTTCATGTTCCTCTGTCTCGGATTCAGCTCGCTGCCGGTATTTGGAGTTCATTCTTCCATGGAGCTTAGTCATCTATTGGTTGCTCGAGCAGTGTTGCTGTCTTCAGTGTTAGGATCAGCTTAGATCAGGTGCTTCCTATCCTTGTGAGCTGTTGAAGGTGTGCCATGGCTGCTTGGCTCTTGTCAAGTGGTGTAGCTCGTGGTTTGTTGTAAGCAGCTCCGTCAAATTCATGTCTATGTGCTATTCGGCTTGTGGTGTGTCGAGTAGAGTTCCGATCAATTAAGGAGAGCTTGTGCAGAGCTTGATTGTTGCTGCTCGGAGCACCAATAATTGGCTTGCTCAGGGTCGGTTCTTCAGTTGCTGAGATACTTTGCCACTCATGATGGTCTTCAAGGAGCCAGACACTTGATAGCTTTAAATACTCCTTTTCCTATTGTGGACCATGAAGAAACGTAGCTGCGTGGCTTCGATGGTGGCTTCAACTTTTGCGTGAACAGGTGAACTTCTAAACTATTCTTTTTTTTTTTTTTTTATGATCCGAATTTAAAATGGTTGGTGGGTTTGGCTATTATACGAGTAAAGAGCATAGCCTGTGATCTAAGACCAAAAGTAGCTGTTTTGAGGTTATGTTTGCCCTTTTCAAATGATAATCCTGGCTTTTCTTGGTTCCTTTCTCTTTGAGCATAAGATCATTAAGTATAACCCATAAAGGATCAACTGACTGATCCTTACAAAGCACTGATATCTCCTTGTACATAGGAACCAACTCCTTATTTGCCACATCATCCTTGCCCAAGGGTTCTTCAAGTTGAATGACCTCTTCTTCCATTTTCTAGCTGCTGTTGTTTGTGATTAAGACTTGTGTTTAACTTATTTATTAGTAAAGGCTGCTTAATAATGGCTAAAGGAATGGATGCATTGTTGTTAGATACTCTACGACTCGGCACATGATGAATGCTTCTAGAATCAAATCCTTTTATGAACTTCGACAGGTTGCTGTGAATTTCACAAATTTCCAGCCCTCAACTTTCACTTAGCCAATACATGCGAGATCCTATCATACTTCTTTGTCTATTTGATTTTCTTCTTTATCGCATTTGGTTTATATGGCTTGGACCTCAATTTTCATTTGGAGTTATAAATCATCAATGCGATGCTCTCAAGCACTTGGCTACAAACCGAAGTGTCCAAATACACCAAATTCTTCTTAACTATTTCATCGTATAAAATACGTGTGTCATAGATGCTTTTTCCTTCAATAGATCGAACAGAAGATATAATCCTAATCCATACTCGTTCGTTCTATCATTGTCAATATGCCAGGCAACTTCGAAATGATATAGCCCTTTGACATGTTGACATTGCTTTCCTTGTTCATTGAATTCCATTATATGTTAGAATTTTTTTTTTTTTTAATTCGAGTTAACCATTATATATACCTCTTTGTATTCTAATGACTGGATTTTCTAGTGCTATGAGATAACTTGTCTTTCTCTTTTCCCCCTTCTCTTTTCATGTGAAACAGATATCTCCTCATTGTCCATCTTTTCCAAGTAGCACAATCAAAATTTGGGAGTTGACAATCATATTTTTGAGTGGCCACTATCTCGAACTTGCCATAATCAGTAAATCAGTACGGTTTAAAGAGGATCTCTTTATCACCTAAACCACAGCTATTTGCAACCAATGGTTAAAAGTCTGTGATTGTAACTCAAAGACTAAATCTTGAACAAGCAACGGTCAACAAATCAGTACAGCTTAAAGAGGGTAAACTCTTTATAGCCCGGTCCATGACTGTTTGCCAACGGAGGGTCAAAAGTCTACAATCGTAACTTGAGGACCGAATCTCATCCTTGCACCAGTTAGCAAACCAACATGTTTTAAAGAGAGTATACTCTTTACTACCTAAACCATATCTATTTGCAAACCGAAGGCCAACATGGACCGATCTTCAACGAGTGATGGTGAAGAGGTATAATGCTCCTTTTGTAATCTCTATAAAACTAATTACAACTTGTAATATAAACTGAACATGATCTCGAGTCATAAGGACATGTACACATGAGCACATGAGAATTGAGCATGAGCTAAACACATACGATTTAAACATCAGTCTTGGACGTGAGCATATGAGAGTTACACACTTGAGTTAAACATAATCCTGCTTTGACATAAGCACTTGTGAGGTAATATTTGAAATGAACTTAACTCTCCCTTAATAAAGACACTTGTAGGCTAAACATGTAAAATAAACATAAGGCTTCCATGTAAGCATAAGATGTGAGTTTGAACATAAACCTTGAACATGAACATGAACATGAGCACATAAGAGTTAAGAGAAAGTCCACGAGTTCAACGTACATGGACGAGACATAAGTTATTTGCATGAACACATGAGAGCTAAACACTTCAATTCAACATAATCCCTTTGGTACAAGTACATGTGAGCTTCTAACATTAGCACTTCTAATCCTTCGATTAAGCACAAGTTATGTATATGAATTGAACATAACACTCTTGACATGTGAGTTGAATATGAGTCTCATCATATAAGTAAGACATGAGCCTTGACACATTAGTCTTAAGCATGAGTAAACATAAGAGTTGCATATGAGCATTAAATATGAGAGTGAATACAAGTCTTGAACATTAGAGTTGAATGTGAGTGAGCATGAGCTGTAATCATGAGCCTTGAACATGATTTAACATGAGAACAAAACATGAGCCCTAAACATGAGCATTAACCAAGATATGAGCCTTAAACTCAATGTGATTCTTCAACACAACATAATCTATAAACATAACATGAGCTTTGAATATGAAATGAATATTGACCATGTCGCAAGTGTTGAACATGATTCGATGTGAGGCTTAAATACTATTTAAGGCTAGAACTTAATGCAAGGCTTGAACTTAACATGAGTCCTAAACACCACATAACTCTTGAACACAATGTGAGGCTTGAACATGATGTGAGCATTGAACACAATATGAGGTATAAACACAACTTAAGGCTTAAACATGATGTGAGATGTGAACATGACATAAGGTTTGAATATGATGCGAGGCTTGAATTCAATTTGAAGTTTGAACATGACATAAGTCTTGACACCATAGGTTAGACATAGCACTTAAAATGTAAGTTGAATGTAAGTATTTGAATTATAAGCCTTTCCAACATAAATGTTGATAGATATTACCCCATTACATGATTTAAACATGAGACATTGATCATTAATCTTCTAACTTAGATACATGTGCTTAAACAAATGAGATAAACATGAGTGAGTCATAAGAGTTGAACATGACATGAGGCTTGACACAAGCTTCGTACATGACATGGATCTTAAATATGAGTGCACATCAGGTGAACCTATGACCATACATGAGTTCAACATGTGAGCTAAACATAAGTCCTCTAACATGAACACACGTAACCTAAATCTTAGAGTTAAACATGAGCTTGAATGTATGTATCAAACATGAACTTGTTAGTAACACATGAATTGAAAATTAGTGTTCAAATAAGGCTTCATTTCTCATACTACTCCTGTCATTTTTCTTCAACTTCTCATTTGCATAGTTGTAGAATTTCTACCTCATTTGCACTTCACTTTACTAACTCTCTTACTTTCCTTGGTTTTCACATGTAATCACCTCTTCTTCCTCCCCCAAGTGGTAGTAACTGCAATAAATATTGCTACCACTTTCCAAGAATCAACATGAGGAGATGGCATAACATCACATATGAGTAATCCCATGTGTTTAATAACTCTAATAATGTTATCCTTAAGATGAAGCAAAGGGGGATGTCATAAACCATCGTAATATATCGATAAACTTTAAATTGAATATATTTTATTTAGTGATTTTTCATGATTTTCCCTTGATATTTAAGTTTATTTTTAGATAATGATACTTAATTGAGTAAAATTCTATTTTCTAGGTTTTAAAACAATCTACACATGAAAACAAAAAATAGAAATAAGTTTCACTCAATTCAAAGCTAAAATAAGCAAGTTATGAAAGTTTGAATATCGACATAACTGAATGATATGACTGTGTCATTTTCAAGCGAATTTGAAGCTTATTTTCAAGTATCACAACTAATGACACAACCAAACAACATGATCATGTCCTCAGTCATGTTGTTCTCAATTTAGAAAAATAAAAAAGAAAAGAGAGAGAGAAAGAGAAAAGCTAATCATAATCAAGGATACAACTAAGGGATACAGTTGTGTCCTCGATCATGACATTTGCAGTGGACATATTTTTTCTTACTTCCTATATAAAGTTTCATTAAGGTTTTTTTTAGAAGACTTTTGGGCACAACTTTTTGATAATTTTTCAAACCAGGAACATTCAAGAGAGTGAGGAAAAGAGAAGACTTCAAGATTCAAATTTTTGTAGATTTCACTATTTCTACTTCTAATTCTTTCTATACTTTGATTTTAGATTCTTATTTTACGATGTATAGAAATTAGATGTTTGGTATCTAAGCCTTATGAAACCTATATATACTCATTTGACTTGATTATTATTTGATTAATTTAATTCTTTAGTCTTTTCTTGGTTCAACTATGAATGTTTCATGATTTAGGTTACTACTTCCGTAAGTAATAATTTAAAATTTGATATCTTATAAGGGAATCAAGAGATTTTTTATAAGATTAGATCTAAGTATAGTTTATGAGAATTGTTACAAAATTAGAGATAATTTACAAGATCTTTAAGGAATTTTGAATTAACACACGGAGAATTCGTTATGTAATAATGTAATCTTATGTCATATTATTGAAAAAAATTCTAATAAGTGATTTTAAGATTAGGGTTAATTAGCTTGAGAAAGTAATTAACTTTAGTATAAAATTCTCTCGATAAAAAAATAAATAAATAATAAATTAGATTGGTTTTAAGGGAAATCATATGTTAGATCAAGGAGAAGCAAAGATCCAAATACAATTTGCGAAGCTTGAAATAATTTATACTTTTATCGCTTTCTTGTTAAGTTCTTGAATAATTTCAACTAGTTGTTAATTTATTGTTTGCTGCAATTAGTTTTAGATTCTTTAAATTCTCAAACTTGAATTTGTAGGTTAGATAATAAAGATCTAATGAGTATAAGTAATCAAAATCCTTGAGAGATCAACACTTGAACTTAATTTGCTTACTACAAATTTGATAAGTGCACTAGTCTAACATCATATATCGAATATCTGGAGTACTCATGTGTCAAGTGCCGCATGCACATTGAGCCTTGTACATATGCATTGAGCCTTATGCATATGTGCACTTCGAGCATCACGAGCACATGCGTAGCAAGCCTTGCAAACATGCTCACATCAAACATCATGCATAAAGAGTATTGTATAAAGAAAATATAATGAGTAGTGATCATCACCATGCAAGAATAACCTCTTCATATACTGTATCCATTTATAATTTTCCTCCCCCAGTTATTTACATGTGGAAAAGGGGCAAGTCAACGAATCTTGATGCATCTCATTCCCTCATTATACCATTAAGGACCTAGTGTTGTATTGTAGTATACTAGTTTTTAAAAGTCAAGATACCTTAAAGCGGCACACTTATTTAGCCTTACAACAACACATTGTTTTCATAGAGGCACTTATATAAAACCATGGTTGTATGTGCATATTTGTAATTGACGACTTGTGTTAGGAAGCACTATCATAAGTCTTATTTCATAAAATCTTCTTAATCACTCGGTTATAACTCTTATATTTCCTTGTAAGTATGAGTTATACTCGAATATGTAGAATCAATAATAATAAAGTTCATTGACCTACTTTCATGCTCTTTTATCTTCTTGGCACTTTCATTAGCTTTTATAAAAGAATTTTGTTATCATGCACTTAAAGGTGATAGCTCTTCACTTAGTAGTATCATGCTACACGATAATGTAGTAGGATGGCTTTGATCCCTTTAATGACTTACAATTTCTTAACAGATAATAAAAAGTATATTTTAACCTAGTGGTAACATAACTAATAAGAATCAATCCCCTAGGTCAATTACAAGAAGCCAAACTCAAGGATTTCAAGGGCTCGCACAGAAAATACTGACTCTAAGCCATAGCCGAGACAGGAACTCTTATCCTAATCCGACCCCTAGCTAACCTGTTTACCAGATCCTCACATGTGTCCAACATGCTTCTGCCCAACGATGAAGTCCTAATCCAAAAGACAACCCAAAACCAGTCGAGCCGAGCTCCCGACTTAATCCACTGGCGCCTAACTCCAATTCAACTAATTTCCTAACTAGATTAATTAACTCCCGACCTAATCTAGATCAGGTTGGCTTCTGACTACCAGCACTTCCTGTTCCTACCTATGTTATATCATACTCTTGACGTCCAACCATCAAGTAATACGTGCCTTTTGACACAATGTTTCAGAATTATTCTTTCTTTTTCGTACTGAATATTCTTTATCATTTTTACCCCTTTTTAGCATGATTCATTTAACATAATTGTAAAATACCCTTTTTTTTCTTTTTATACATGTAAAATATCCCTACTGGGCAACTATATAAACACCCACTTTCCTTGTACGCAAACATCTAACTTTCAATACAGAATTATTCACTTGAGTAATCTTAGTGTTCTTGTTATTATTCAACTTTTATCTATTCCCTTTAGCAATGAGTAGTAATGAGTGATCCCTCAATTCGGACCGGTGTGTCATATCCAACGAATTGTTAACCAAGGAGGATCGGGTAGTGTGTTATATCCATTCAATAGCTACTCAGACTTTGCTAGGTTTTTCTTTGTTTATTTCCAGTTCGCTTTGTTGTGGTGCCTTTCCGTGTGTCGAACCCCAGAGATGCATCAATAACCAAGCATATCTTGAGTTTGAGCATGCTTTGTTCTTAAAGACTTCATGTACTTAAGAGTAATGTCTCAATTAAGCAATATTATCGTCTGGTGTAAAGTTGTAAAATTGCCTCTTTATTTCTTTTTCTTTCTTTTTTTCCTTAAAAACGAAACCATGTAATATGGAGCCAAGGCTTAACTTAATCACACTAATGTTAAGCAATCATGAGCTCCAAATTTTAGATTAACATAACTTCGAGACTACTTAAACTCTTCGATCTAGGAAGTCTCTTGTAGAATAGATATAATTGGGAGACTACTTAAACTCAATAATCTAAGTGGGTCGCTTTTAGGATAAGCATGATTGTAAGTCTGCTTAAACTCAGTGATCTAAGGGATCTCGCACGTCATCTCACATATTGAGGTAAGACTTTTGCTTGCTAATAATAATATATAAAAGATCCTTTTAAGAAGTGTTTAATCACGCATATGTAGTGATAGTGGCATTGATTGAATGAGATCAATAATTCTTTCTCATTAGTCAAGGGTATATTTCTCATTACTTAGCTACATAATGTAGCTTACCAGAATGTTACCAAGGTTTGAATGTCAATATGTTAAAATGTTCACCAATAAGGTTGTGTTCACTCTTATTGGCAAGAAACATAGAAATTAGATAGCATGAAAACTAGAAATAATTATCATAGTGTGATGTGCATTTGGGAGCCAGTGCTCCTACCAATCTATAACATACGAGCCAAGCTCATTATCGCACGCTTCGGAGACTAAGCTCTTACTAGCTAGCAATGATGTGTGGAATATATGTTATCCTCATTATTCTTTTCTTTTGATTAATCAAGGAGTTTAATTGCCCCCATTTAAATGTAAACTATTTTGTGAAGTTAACTTTGTGCATTAAGGAGACTAGTCTCTTTCTTTACAGCGATAATAATAATAGAGGAAATTGCATAAAACCTCCTTAAATTTTGACCTAGGTACGCTTTACTCTCTTAAATTTCAAAGTATGGTTTTTTATCTTTAAACTTTTATAAATTACAAAACAACCCTCTAGATTGAGAATGACCCTTTAAATTTTAATTTTAGTATATAAACACCCCAAACCATCCCTACCCCCCCCCCCCCCCCCCAAACTAACTAAACTATAGGATGTTACGAAGTATTTACACATCAAAATTAAAGTTTAAAGAGGTTATAGAGATTATTTCTCAATTTAAGAAAGTTTTGGGATAAAAAACTATACTTTGAAAATTTAAAGGAGTAAACCACACCAATGCAAAGTTTATGGGGGGTTTTTTGCATTTTTCCCATAATAATAAAAAGAAGATATATAAACGCTTATCACATTCTCACTAGAAAATATCAATAATGGGAAAAGGAACTTTCGTTGATGAGAAGCAATCATCACTACACTCACAAATGAAATGAAATGAAAATTGAGATAGATATGATAAGCTTACATTCTAGTTATTAAAAGTTCTCGCACTTTCTAGTCTATAAAGTGTTTTCTTCCTTCATAATGTCATTGGTTTCACTAACGTTTCTTCACGCCCTCATGACAACTGCACATCCTTTCCTTCTTAAATATTTAAGTCTCGACTCTTTTCTCTATAAGTAATGGCACCTCATGGGGTTCCTCTATATATGTCTCTCCTTCATTTATATACTCATTAAAGAATGCTACTTTAGTAAAGTGAGACTTATTACATGTGAACAAATTCTTTGTTGAAGGAATGAAGATGTCATACTCATTCCAATGACCCTTCATGCACTGATGCCATGTTAAGGGTATCACATGGTAATCATGTAACCACGTCCTTCTTATAAGGAGATGGTAAGATATAGGCACATTGATTACATGGAACCACGTAAAGCTATGGATAAGCTCAACATTAAAATCTACTTTAACACACCCTATTATTTTCATAGAAGACTCGTAAAAGTTATTCAACATGATGGGTTGTTTTACTAAGTGTCGAATGTCTATCCTTATAGCTTTTAAAGTAGACATTGGCATAACATTAAGCGAAGATCCATTATCAACAAATGTCCTCTTAATAGGACAACCATTAAGTATGATGTCCATATATAGAGGGAGAAGGCGATTGTAATTGCGATTGAATTCTTTACATACATGTCAGCACTAGTGAATGTAATTGCACTTTCATTCATCAAACCATTCCCTCTATTAGACATCCTATTATACAACTCTTATATTGACCTTGCACAATCCTCATGAGCATAGTTACGGCCTTGAGCAAGGCATCCTCATCAAAATCGTAAAGATCAACAAAATTTCTAACATTGGAAGTTTTTAATAACGTTATCATCTCCACTTTCTTCAATTTCAACTTCTTTACCTATATCTTTGTGTACCTCAACTAGTTGCACAAAGGGTAATAGCATTTACAGCACCATGTTAAGCGTTAGGGGCCAATAGTGGATTGTTCTTAATATTGTTGTCTTCAATAATCAATTCACCAATTTGAATCCATTCATTAAATACCTTCTTCAAAATCCAACAATCTTTTGTAAGATAACTTTCACTCCTATAAAATCTACAATACTTAAAGGTTACTTTTTTCTTCATTTATTGGTAAGTACTCAACCCTCGGGAGCCTGATATTCCCATCACAGAGCCATTCGTTGAGGAGTGCATACACTTTTTCCTTTGAGCATGGGTATGCCAAAGATGGTTTGGTACTCATAAGCTTCTCACTTTTAATTTTTTTGCTCCTCTTAGATTCTCCTATTAGGATAAGTTCACTAACAGTGTATGTTTATTAAATCTTGCGTTCTTACCTATTTGTCGTGCTCCTAAATTATTGGCCCTTCATGCTTTCTCAACCAACAAAGTGAAAGAAACCAATGAAAGGTTCTCAAGATATATTGCATACTCAATAAACATCCCTTAGATACAAATCTTGACTAACTCAATTTTATCACAAATGTCTTGTATGTCTAAGGAAAGCTCCTTAAAGTGCTCAATATAATTCATGAGATCTTCTTTAGGCTTTTGTTGAATTCTCTCCATGTTAGTAAGGGTAACTCTTTCTTCAATGAAGAAGAACTTCTCTAAAAACATCTTACACATGTTTCCCTATGAATCGATTGACCTTAGGGAACGATTGACATACCAGGTGTACACATTCTCAATGAGTAACTTAGAAAATTCTTTCAATTTTAAATCATCATCTAGATTGTACACTTCCAAAGTCTCAATGAACTTTAACAAATGTTCTTTATCGTTCCCCTACTGCATGAACTTCAAAGTTACATAGTCCTTAGGATACTACTTCATAACAATATGCCAATGATATAAGAGCTTCAATTCTAGTACCCCAACTATGGATTTTACCTGTATCTCCTTCAAGTACATGTCCAGATCTTTGGTTGTGAGTGAACATCTTTAGGTAGATTCTCCGCCCTTATTGACATCACAAGGTAAAGGTGCATAAGCATGGGATTCATAAGTGTAAAGCTTATAGGCATAGGGTTCATTGGTGTTTGTTGCATAGAGTCAACGATTACAAAACATAATATAGCGTATGAAGGTGATAAGCCTCCTATCTTAACTCCCTAATTCCTTACTTCAAGCAATGAATCTCATCTAACTGTAAGTTCCATTTTAGGTTGTTACTCCTCGACCCTATGAATGTCTTACTTATTGGTAGCAAAGGGATTGAGCGGTTAAAGAGCTTATGTAGCACGTTGTTACACCACATTAAAGGGACTCGAGGTATTTGCCCCTTATTGCATAGCAACGAAAGCAATTAAAGTAGGTACACATTGAGAGAACATCGCCTTAAGTTCATTCAAATTCCAATTAGTCTCTTAAAGCTCACAAGCTAATTACGCATTATCAAGGACACTTTCTTGCATACATTCTCCTTGATTCATGCCTCTAACTAGAGGTGGATTTTAATCATTGGTCACAGTAGTGCCATCTTATTCCTGATTAAAATCATTAATAGAATTAGCTTGTCTCCTTCTTAGTGGTACCATTGTATAGATATCAAGTTTTTCCTCCCCAATGGAGTCACCAAAAATGTGGATGTATAGATCCGGATGTAAGGGTTACATATGTGATGGGTATCAAGTCACACATGTATGGAATGATTAGGAGATAAGTATAAGAAGGAGAAGTAGGCAATCTTAATAAGACTTTAACATGTATAGTGATAGATGAAGGAGCACAATGACATCAAACTTTACAATCGATGAAAAACGAGGTAGAGCTCTTGAGGTATTTAAGTGTTTGATATTTGAGACAAGGTTCCAATAAAGTAATAAAATTGATAGGGCTTTCTCTCTTATCCAAATGAAGATGTGAATAGGATATTTATAGGAAATAATAGTTGATTCTATCCATTGGATCATAATGGTGATCAATGGTCGGGATTAAAGTCTTTTATTAATAAATCTTACATAAACTCTTTTCATAGGTTTGAGTCTAGATAAAAGTTTTATTTATTATTTTAGTGTGAGCCAAACTAAGAAAAGTTAAATTGAATGAACTGATCTAACAGGCCCTACTTCAAACCACCATACCAAATCTCTCTTGATTATCCTAGTTTGGGACTCAACTCTTTGGACCTCGTCACCTTAATCTAAAGAATTAAACCCAATTAAATAATTAGCTTAAAGCTTAAACTTTTTAGCCCTCTACCCTTGTATTTCATAATCCAAAGCTTAAATGTAAATAATAATGATGTTTTCCAATAACATAAACACCTAAACACCTAATGCCTATGATGTAAACCAAAAGTGAGAATCCTTCCAGAATCAAGATTGACTTTAAGATTCTAATTCTATTCTATTGTCGAAAAAAAGATAGGAGTACTTACTATAAACAAATACCAAATCCTACCCTCAAAGATTTCTTTTTCCAATCTCTTCTCCACTATAAATCACATTTAATTAAGAATTCAATCTAAACCCTAGTTAAAAATTGAAAAGTATTAAAAAAAGATCAAAGAAAGAAATCAAAAGAATTGATTGCCCTGTTAATTTCCTTATAGATGGAATTTTGGGAAGAAAAAAAAAAGAAGAAAACTTCTTAGAGGGAAAAAAACATACATATATTTTTCTCTTTTGATAGAGGAGAAAAAAAGTATGATCTGGATCTAACCATAATTTGATTGTTTAGATGATCGGTTAATATAATAAGAGATTTAATGGTTTTTAATTGTACAAGAAGAGAAGGTAGAAAATAACATAAAGATTACATCCAACTTGAAGGTGGTAGGAATCGCTTTCGTAAAAATAAGAGAAGAAGAACACCAATTACACTATAAAAAATAAATAGGAAAAAATTGAAACACCCTCTGACTTAAAATATTATTTTTAGGTATTCTAAGAGTGACTATGTGAAATATATATATATATATATGATGTTATATAAACATAAAGGTAAGTTACAATCTTAGATGGGTTTATGAACTTTTATGTTAACTTATAAACTTTTGACATTTGTCTCAAGAAGTTTTGATGATAATGAAACTCCATATCTCATAGTAGTTTTTTCTATGAAATCCTTATATAACAAGTTCGTTTGTTAAATTGCTTTGTGAAATGTCATTATACTTTATTGAATGAATATAATTTGTAAAGTTGCAAATAAACTAAATGCAAAAGAAAATTGGTCCTGGTATGAAAGTAGGTGCTGATGGCATCAGTTCTGCAAATGCTATAGCTACAAATGGTGTTGGTTCTACAAATACAGGGTTGCTCCTTCCATCCCCTCTTCTACTGAGTTAGAAAGTGAAATCATTGCAATGTTAAGGGTATTTGGGATGGAATTGTAGACGAGAGAAAAGCAAATTATGAGTTGAAAAGATATCCTTGAAAATTTAATCCATTTTATCCAAGCGAAGATCTATTATGTACATTTCTGTTCATATGTGCTTTGGCTTCATCAAGGAAAGGTATTGTTAATATCCCAATTTCTCATGAAGCGTACTATCTGTCTATTTTGTGTATCGATCGTCAACAAGAAGAAGCATATCATAAGAACCATACAGAATCTGATTGGGAAGTAGCAATGTTAAATATGGTAGAAGCAAATAGAACCATTCATAACCTAACCTTGAAGAAGAAGTAAGTCTGATTTGACATAATCATAGTTGAAAACCCAGCATTTAGCATCAAATGTATTTAGGTAATAGTAATATACTTGGGAAAGACATCATAATCGTCAATAATGGTTTCAAATTAATTCTATGTTTTTATAAATTTATTAAATCCATGGCTAGTATTATTAATTATACAAAAATTTGTCTTTTCAAATTTAAATTTGAAATATCTTGAAGGCACTATTGGTGTTGGTTGGTGCTCCTAAGATTATCAAAATGTCTTTTCTAGTGCATTGATCTTTTTATCTAGCATAAGCATGCCTCATTTGCCTTAGAAATATAAAATGAAATTTCACTTGGCCACATTTTTCTAATATCTCTTTGAAAATGAAACCATTTCTATAGAAAGTATGCTTATGTCAAGTTTTCTCAAAAGGATTTTCTTTCAAAAAATGCTTTTCTAGCCATCATAACAATCATAAATTTATAATATTTTGAGGATTATTTTTTCCAACCACCCTATTTTCGAAAATTTTTATTTTTAATTTTATTACTTTCTTTTTCCCATCATTTAGTTATATTTCTTTTAAATGATTTAGTTGGTTCTTACTCTCAATATAAATAAAAATGTCCAACACAAATGATTGTGATGACAAATTTCGAATAAAAGGTCTATAATATCTCTCTATAAAAAATAAAAAAAAAATCTTCAATGATAATGATACGCTATATAAATCAATGATCAATGAGTTTTTAACTGTATAGCTAACCACTAGTACACAACCAGAAAATCAAATTTCATGGTCTTCTACCATTACTTACCGTTACAAACCACTAATATTTACAATATCTTAAAACTATCATAAGAATATTTAACAACCGCAAAACTTTCATCTAAAAAATTATCCCAAACCTGGGGAAAAAAAAAAAGGAAATAAAAAACAGTTATCCCAAACAAAAAGAAGCTCAATGTGCAGAGCTTTTCCATGAGTTTGATTTGATTGACCCACAAACAAACAATCCTTTCTTCTTTCAATTTTTGCAAATTTCTGAAAATACAAGGAAACAAAAAGGAAAGAAAAATCGAGTGGACCCTACCATTGCAAAAGCTATCCCATTTAGACTATGTTTAAGAAGAGGAAAGGAATTAAGAGGGATACAAAGTGGAAGGAAAGAATTAGAGAAAAAAGAAAATGAAAGAAAAATATCACATGTTCAATGAGAAAGAAGAAGGAAAGAATATTTTTTAAAATAACATTTAAAAATACTTTGACCTACTAAATTACTTACATTATTCCCAAAAGGATGACAAAACTTAAAAAAATAAGTATAATTGAAATTTCTATGACTTTCTATTCCAAATCACTTCAAGGAAAAAAGAAAAAAAAAATGTAGATTCTAAGAAAAACATTCCATCCTAAATCCTACTCTCCTACTTTTCCTTATAGTTTCAAACAAGAAAAAGTGCTTTGAAATAGTGTTTTGAAATTTATGTTTTCCTTCCACCTTACTTCCCCCATCCCAAATATAGTGTGTGTTAGAGAATAAAATGCTCACAAGATCATTTTAAATTGACCAACATTATTGTGAATTTACTCTTGAACAATGAATCTTAGGATTACGGTGTTTTGATCCGACTCATTCACAGCCCGATTTTTATCTCCTTGACCCCCTTATGATTATCATCTTAAAGTCAGCAATATACATCTTTTTGTTAATACCAGACAAGATGGTGGCACTAGCAATGTCCTGGGAAGAGCCACGTGCAACCTCATCGTACATGTTCACGAAGCAATACTTTTGAGGATCCACCCATCTTACACCGTAAAAAAGAAATTAAAAAAAATGATGTCCTGTTCTATGTTCTTTGCAAAAATAAAAATTAAATAAGAATAACATTATCATCATGAAAAACTTGATCGAAAAAATAAATAAATAAAAGGATTGAAGGTTAACTCCTTAGTCCAATATAGTACATCACTCGTTTCTGCAACATGATAATGCTCTCTCCCATGTCCGGAGGCATCGATAGGAAGCTCAACTGCAGTAGGTCATGAGCCAATGTATTGAGCAATGAAAATGCTCAAATGTTCTAACATTTATCCAGGAAAATCAAAAGAAGAAAGACAAAACTGAGATCTTGGTCGCAGTGGGGATGACGGAAATGTTGCATCTCTAGCCACATGCACACGCACTTGACAAGTCTAAACCAAACCAGTTTAATTAGACCCGATTTGTAACCAAGTCAACGCAAGGCATATGCAAATTATGTTCAATTTTGGCTGACTCCTCAGTTGGCAACGCCTATGTAATACCAATAGTACGACATCAACGAAACAAGCACACAAGGATGCTCAATGAAAATGTGCACTCCCATCGCAATTACAACCTCGGGCCTCCAAAAGAGTCTTTAGGTAAATGATACAACATTAAATGCAGACCGATCCTACCCATGTCAAGTAGCTTTAAGCATTCCAAGCTCTAACAACAGAATTAATGTCAATACAAGAATTTGATGCTTTGCAAGCATCTTTTGTGGTTATTTAGATCATATAAAAGAGCGAGTTGAAACAAGGCTGAGGATATACAAACGATTAAATGCATCGCTCGTTGTGTTAGGAACAAAAATCACATTGCACATAAGAACCTTTTCTCTTTTAAACCATCATGATTCATGATGACATATCCCATTAAAAATAGGAGAAATAATCAATGGCCGTTTCTAGAGAAACACAGAAATAAATTGAAATAACATGCTTCTCAAACTGAATTCATAAAACAAGCCCTTAGAATCCCTCCGTAAGAGCAAAAACTCGGCCAGCTAATGGTGGTGGTAGTTCAGCAATAGCTTGTTGAATTTCCTAGAAAAACATGGTAACAAGTTACTATGACATTTAAATATACAGAAGTTTAATTAGAAATTGAATTTTGAAGATATTAACCCAGCATGCCTAACATTTCCCTCCAACCCCCAAGGTATACATCATAAAGGAGAATGACTCACAATCATACCTCTTGTTTATGACGAGCTGAAAAGTGAATTAAAAGAATAGCCTTATTCTTGAATCTATCTGCATATCTGACAATCTGGAGAAAGCTCACACAAGTTAAATGGAACATATATATTGAGATTCGGAGGCATAAATCAATCAGTTTAGGTTTAAATAGAGATCAAACTACTAGGAGAAAACAAATATGAGAGCAGAGTTCACAGATTAGACTCAATAGACTACCTCAGAAACATGAGTATGTCCATACTCCCTTGCATGTTCCACTGTTACCTTGTCATCAATGAAAGTGCTCTGCATCATGACAACAATTTGAAACTCAAACCAAAAGGAACCAAGTTTGTGAGCCACAATTGTGTATGCAACAGTAACATGTGCCTTAAAAGCACAAAACCAATTATGAGTAACACTCACATGTATATGAAAGAGGTAAAAATGCATCTGCTCCCTAAGTATTAAAATATGTGTGTGTGTGTGTAAAATAAACAGATTCTTCAATTTTATATGTTTTTATATGCTTCTAAATGTTCAATTTTGCTGCATAAATTTTCCTTACCCAAAACATTTTGCTATGTAAATTGTTGTTACAGTAATATCAGCAATATTTGGCCAGAAAAAAGCATTTTGAACAGAAAGTCATCAAACAATATGCTCTTTGACAAAATTAGCACTATTCTCTGGGACTGATTATCCTTTTAGCAAATGTCCCTGACATTCACTTGTTCATAATTCAATTACTAGGAGTTTAAGTCCTAAGCCCAATCTTTAGCTTGAGACACAAAACATAGGTGAGCTAATGACGTGATGGCATTAGAAAAGGCGTATTGTGGAGAAAGGTTGAAATGTTAACATGGTAACTTTTGAAACAAGACCTAACAAAGAAAGACCAACGGCAAAGGGAGTGCTTCAATCATAAGAGTGAGAAAATCAATGTCATCCAAATAAAAGAATACCTTTGAACTTTTTCACCTTAAAGAGACAGCAGACTTTACATTTCCAGACTTAGAATCTTAAGACAACACCTGTTGCCCTTGCAAATTGAGATATGAAGAGTAGGTATACTTAATCCACATGAGACCATCTAATAGAGACACACAGCTGTAGCACATGGCATATGTTCTTCTTGATCTTAAAACTAATGAGATGATTTTTTTTATTGACAAGTAAAGAACCTCAATTAAATAGAAGAAAATATAAGGATGCAATTCTCTAAGATGATGACAGAAGCCGAAAAATATTACTAGACTTGTTAGATTCATGATATGTTGATTATCAGATAACACATTCAATAATACTTTTCATTTTGATTTCAAATCCTTGATTGCAATATTTGTAATAGACAATCATTTCAGCCCTGCAGCAAAAGCTAGAATGAAATCAATAAGCATGCAGGAAATGTCGTGGAAGAACTTGATCCAACTTGATCTGTCACCTGCTTTCAATCTTTAGAACAGACCCATATATATATAATATTGACTGAACCTGACCCACAGTTTTTATTTATTCTACTAATCATCATATTAAACTGGTATTTAAAGGAATTACTGGTTTTACCTTTACCCATCAGACAATTTTTTTTACCTAAATAACAATATAACATACCCATATAAACCTATTTATGAAACAATTTCAAAGAAAGCAATCACAGATGTCAATACAATTCAAACTAGTCACCAATTGCAGCATATGTTTGACCATTTAAGACTTGCGCCCATCCAAAAAATAATAATAATTTGCTGGCAGTGATCTTTATATTTCAATCTCTCCCTTTTTCTAAAACTGATCTATTGTCTTTCCTCATTTGAGCTTTCATATATGGAGTGCTTTGCCAATAAATAATTTCTGTACATTATGATGTAGAGGAAGCCTTGCAAATTAACAAGAAAACTAGATTGAAAACCAATGAACGAAGAGCAAAAATATACCATAAATGTGGCTCTATACTTCCAAGACTACAATCTATCATGAACTTTACAAATAAGAAATCTGACACTTCACCCAAAAAAAAGAAAAAGAGAGAAAGAAAGATATACCTCCATAATGAGAAGTTTTGCTTTCAGAACATCACTGTTATCTTCATCTACAATGAAATCAGAGGTGGTGTCTCCAGTGAAAGCAACTTCAGGTGAAGTCGTAGTGTACGTGACCTGACAATGCACAAAATCATGTAACTGAATAAACCTTTAAAGGGTATATCAACATGGAACAAATTCAGTAACAAGCACATATCAATTATGGGAGGAAAAGGTCAAAAGGCAAACAGACAATTAAAAATTTGAAAAATCCAGACAGTCAAAAGAAACTTCTCTTCCATTTAGTGTAAACAATTCAAGTTTCCATTTAATCTACAGTTTGGACCTCATAAAATCAGTTTGCTCTCAAGCCTATATTTTTCCGTCTACAGAATCATGATCCAACTCATCAAGAGCAATCAAGGATGGCCCACTAGATATCATCAAAGGAAAAGTTCAAAGGGATAACTATTGAAATTCACAACATCAAGACTTGTAGCAAGAAGAATAAAATGGAAATGAATGCAATAAGCAACGTATAGGTAACAACATTGAAAAAGAAGCTGGAATTTTGTTTAATTTGATAAAACACAATGTAATTTATGTATTCTCAATTTAGTCCTTGCATCAGATGCTAGCACCAAGCTTATGGTGTGAATGGCTTGTGAGTGGGTGCCTGTCCAAGGTTTTTAGGTGAATACTTTAGAAAACCACATAAAAATAGAATAAGACACAATAATAAAACCACATAATAACATGAGGTGAGAACAACTATCCAGAGTTCAAGCTACAGGTTGCTTAGAATAAGAATCTTGAGAACATTAAGACATACCTCCACACCAGATAACTTCATATTTCGAATTTCATTTGCAGGAAGACCAACATACTCTTGCTTAAGTTTCTGGCGTATAGAATAAACGACATATCCCTATTACAAATCAAGAAAAAAACATTTTAGCACATGGCTTCTAGTAGGAGGTACAGGCTCAGGCTATACTAAGAAAAGACATGAAAAGCCAAAATAATCATCACTTGCCTGGCTACAGATGACATGACAAGTCCTAAAAGCTTTAACTTTAATATTGTTCCTTATAAAAATCTCCTCTCCTGCATTGATAGGTTGAATCATCTAGAATATACAAGTGTGGAGAGAAGTTAAGCACCATATACCAAGAAACATTGCTCAAAAGCAGAATAGGTTTAAGATGATCATTACCAACATCCATGCCAATTAAATTGTTCTTCAATTCTGATTGATCCATTTTTCTATGAACCTCAAAAAGTTTCTCCACGTCTTCTTTCACAGACTTTGGTACAATAATTGTAGGAGGTTTCAAGTGAAACAATCCACGACTTGCAACATACATGGCCACCCCTCCCTAGCAATTAATATAAGAGTAACCATCAAGCCACTGCTAAATACAGAAACTTAAACGATAATGGCTACCTCCGGCTCTGATTTAAAGTGTAAAGGAAGAAACTTTTTCACAAGTCATTGTACTTTCTTTCTTGTGAAATGTTTAATCAAGCTTAGAAAAATGAAAAGTTTCTTCTTTTATCCTCTTAAAAAGTGCCAAAGGCACTTGTTGTTGAGGCCAATAGAAACTAACAACACCCAATGTACATGTATTTCAAAGGACAAAACAAATACATTCGAGAGGATTATGGAGAAATTTTCATAGGTATTCACTTCAAGTCATGGGATGATCCTGTAATCTATTCGTCACATTAGCTACCAAAACAACTCTCTCTGATTCAAAGTGCAGCAATTTAGCTGTCATCCTACTCCAAAAGGACATTGAAGCCTATCACATGATCACATCCTTCACAACTGCAAACACATAAACTCTACAGGAAATAAAACCTTTCCTTCTTTACACAACAATGGGAAACCTAATATAAATACACGATAACATAAACCCTTAACATGAAATTAATGCCAACAAGAACAGTTCATGCTGAAACACAACCCTGGCTGCCACAGCAAAATTTCTAACAGGGAAAAAAAACGAAAGAAAGAAAGAGAACACGTCAATGAAAGACATGTTCAATCGAATGAAATGTTCCATTACAAAGAATAAAAAGGTTTCCCTCATTTTGAAAGGAAATCACTTTCCTCCATTCCTTCGGCATTACCAATTGTCACCATTCACCAACAGTACACAGCCACTTTTGACTACTAGCCGCTTCAAATTGGTATAAACACCATCCACTATCATTGCAATATCCCAACAGTAACAACTAGTTGACAATACTTAATATCAAAAGCAAAAAGGGCAAACGCTTTCTGTAAAACCAAACACCCTTTAACCTTATCGAAATCCACCAAAAACCAATGCCAGTTAAGACTGTTTCTTTCTGTAATCATCTTTTTGGATTTTATTTTTCCTTTTTTTTTTCCCTAAATCACCCAGTTTCGTTTCAAACCCATGCCATGTAACATAATACATATGCAAATAGCCAAAGCAACCAATAAATTGTCCAAAGAATACCGAAAAATGCAACCTTTGAACATCGTACCACTCAAGTTCACAAATATTCAACACCATCACATTAAATTAAACAAAAAAAAAAAAACACGTTTACTTGAAATTTAAACATAGAAAAACGGACAGAGACGAAGAAGATGAAGAAGAAGAAGAAGGAACTGACAATATGATCCATGTGGGCATGAGAGATAAAGAGGAAATCTTGAGAGATAACACGTTGTGGGCATCGACCAATATCGAAAGCTAACTTAAGAGAAGGAAGTATAACGCAAGTTTCATGCCCTGCAATTGACAAACCCTCGATTGGGTATCCTTCTATCGTCATTCTTTTTCTAGTTTTGGAATCTACATCACTCACTCCTCCTTCCTTAACCCTCGGAGTTTGGGGTTTTGATTTTGGGTTCTGGGGTTTTGACTCCATGGAAGTGAAGTCACGATGAATCTAGTAAGTGATGAAGACAATACCGATTCTTTCTGGTTCAATGAAATAAAATTCTATGTCGTCTTTGCTTTGTTTCTTTCACCTTTTTCATGAAACATCAAACAATTCATAATCCATCCTATGTGTGTCTATCAGTATTATTAAAGGCGAGGATTAAATCACCAGTATTTATATCTTTCGCTTAAAATTATTTATATATCTTCTATTTAATATTATTTAATAAAAAATTAATATTAAAATATACAATTTTCCTTTCTTTTTTTATTCTTTCCATCCTTCTTTCGAGGATGCAATATGTATCTACTGTTTAAAATAAAATTACATAAATATAAATAAAATAAAATTGATTACCTAAATATCAATATTAATTTATATTTTGAAAATACGACATTATAATTTATAAATATCTCATATTTATAAATTGAAATTTAATGAATTGAGTACTATTACTATATCACATTTAATAAATACAATTTTCTTATAAATAATAAATATAACATCATAACTTTAACCTTAATGGTTAAAGTGCATATAAACATTTATGAGAATTAGGGTTCAAAACTAAGAAGTAACATCTTAATGTTTTTGTTTTATAATGCAGTATTATGTGATTTTACTATTATATTTATATAATTAATTTAATGTAATCAATATTTATATAAATTTTTTTATTTTTATAATAAACATGTAATTTTCTCTTTCTCTCTCTTCCTTACAATATCTCTTCATGTATTCAGTTTCTCTTTCTGCTTTTATGATAAATCCATTTCCAATCTCTTTTCCAATTTCTCGATATCTCTCTCTATTATATATATCAAGCGATCTAAAAAGATATCATTATATTTAAACTTAAAATTATTTATATAAAAATATTTTGAATCTTATATAAACTATATTTTACGGTTTAAATTTGAAATTATCAACAATTTTTCTTTATTTTGAAATAACTTTTTTTAAAGAAATACACACAGTCAATCTATTCTTTTCATTTTTTTTTTGTAAGCAATGTGTACAAATTGGTTTTTTTTTTTTAGCCATCACATGTATGAATTGGTTGATTTAACATGTGTAATTACTTTTATTTAAAAATTAGAAAAAACTATTTTAATTATATTTCACTCGTAACGTGAGTTAGTCATCTACTAATATATATATATATACATACAAACCATAAAGTATTAATATAAAAAGACGACATTATGAAGATTGTGTAAACTTAGTAAAAGGAAATGACCTAAAATAGAATATATTTGAATGAAATGAAATGGAATGAGAAAATGATAAATCCTTTCCTAGTAGCTATGAATGGAATGGGATACATTAAATGTTCAAATAAAATTATTTGTCAAAAATTCACTTGATTATTGCATATTGTAATTTTTGCAAAGGTTTGAAAAATAATTTTAATTAATAATAATCAACAAAGTATGAATAAAATCTCGATTTCGTCTCCTTAAAGGTAGAATCGAATGTTCTCTTGAAAGTAAAATCATCGGAATCACAATTTCAACTTCAATATATACTTTCAAACATTGAAAATAAAAATGAAACCCGAAACTGCAATTCCATTTCTACTTATTCTTGTATATAAAACGCGACATTATAATTTCTCGTTTATATATTCACCATTTAAAAATAAAATGATATATATTTTTTTAATAAAAAATAAAAAGGTGATTTTTAATTTCAATTCAACTTGTTTTTGTTATCTCGTAACAGTGTAATATAAGAATATCTTAAATTCTAGTATTCTTGATCCAACCTTTTCGCTTTACTATTGTGCAAATATATTCAACTAAAGTAGACAAATGAAAATTTATTTTTTAGGAATTACTCATTTTAGTTTTTATTCTAATCACTATTAATTTAGGATTCCTCATTATTTTTCCTATAATTCTTGAAAAATAATTTTGGATGTGGTAACAATTATCATATTCAATTAATTTTATGAAAAATTGTTATCTTTATGATACACAACTAATGACTGAAATTTTAGAGTATCAGAAACGTATATATATTATAACTAGTTTTAGAATAAGTTTTGCCTTCTATACGTTTATCGTGTGTACATAATCCATTAATTATTAAGAAATTGATTAAATATTTTTATTTTTACCAAAATGATTAGATTCTATTATATTTTAAATAGATACCATCACATCTACAAAATATTTCTCTATCGTATGCAAAAGGTTCACATTGAAGGGTGTTGATAAGGTAACCAAGCATTACTTATCAATTCTATACCTTTTTGGACACGAGCCTCTCAAGTGTAAGGCCTAAAGTTAAGCTAAGTGATTGTAAGATTAAACTTAGAATACAAAGTTTATGACGATCGGTTAAAGGATCTAATCAAACCCAAATTATAAACTATTAATAGACAAATTAGTAAAAACAATCCCGTAAACTTGAATTTAAGAAAATAAATGACGAAATAGGAGACTATAAAATTTTCAAGTTTTAAGTATAATAATTGTTAATTATCGAAAAGGCGAAAAGTGTAATCTAATAACTGATAAATTATTAGAGATAAATTATATGTATACTAAAAATCATAAAACGACCTAAATAATAATTAGGAATGTTCACATGTACCCCACGTATAGTTACATATAGGTAAAAATATGTGAAATTACTTAAACTGGTCAAAAACTTAGTAAATAATTAAAGAAAATTATTAATTAATTGAGAAAAAAATCAAAGGGATAGGGAATAATGAAAATCTAGTCGTAGCAAGTCAGGAGCTAAAAAAGAAAAATTATTTAATTAGAATGAAGCAACACAAAAACCAAAAATCAAGAGAATTAGGCAATGTTACATCTAGTTTAATATATATTAATTACCAAAAACTTCTATAAATAGGGAAAAAATTCAGAAAACTCCTTTGGATAGTTAGGAATTAGAGAAAAGCTTAAAAAATTTAAGAGAAAAACTAGAAAAAAAAAAAACTATACAGTTAGGATAAATGAGCCAAACCCATACACCACCACCATTTGGGACCGACCCACCACCACCACCCTACTCCAGACCTACCACTTAGACCGTCCGACACACCTGAACTGGTGTTGGAAGGCCAAAAGCCATCGGATCGAATAAGTTTCTAATATGTTCCGATATTATATAATTTCTTAAAATTAGTTATTTTGCTCAGAAAATAATGAAACTTGTTATTCTGAGGTTTTATTATATGTAGATTTAGGAAAAAATAGTGATTTAATTTAATCACGTTTGAAAATATAGAGTTCTTAACAAATTAAGCAAAACTGAGCATAATTAAAATTAGAAATAAATAGGTTTAGGAGTATAGTTTGGAGCTCAAAATTTTTCTATAGAATGCTTAAGGGATATAGGACAGTGCTATGAAGCCATTTTTTTTTAAATTAATTTTTGAAATTTTTAAGTTAATTTTTAGCTCTTAAATGATGGAAAAAGTGAGTAATTTTGAGTTAATTAGGTGATTAAGACACTAATTACTGAATTAGATAGTAATTAGATATTTAGGGATGTTAATCTCTGATGTGAAAACCTAATTTTAGCCTTTGGAGTGTTAAGTATAAGTAATGAAGTCATTCTGTGCTAATTATAGAAAATTAGGAATATTATAAAAAATTAGGTTTAATGAGATAATATAATAATAGAAATCAGAATATAATAAATCTGAAATAAAATTTAATTTTAAGTAATTGTATAAAAAAGTGTAAGATTTTCTCACATCAAGAATAAATCTGGTACCTTAATTAGGATTAACGTGTACCGAATAGTTTAGAATATTAAATTTAGACCCAATAGGATATTAGAATACTCGAACTTAATGTGATTAATTTCACATTAGGATTCGAGCATATTTAAGATTTTAGAATTAAAACTAGAATTTAATTTAGGAACTGAACCCCGAAATAGGGTAGAATGAATCATTAGTAAATAATAATTATACATGAAAAAAATAAGCTAAATCATAACTTAGAATGTGAATCATTAAAGTATAAGAACTAAAAAAGACCTATTTGTATTATAAGATATCTAGAGACAAATCAGCTTGTAATCGAATGATCGGGTGACTAAAAAACTCCAAGTAAGTTGGGTTATTACTTACTATATTAGAGTGCTATTTTATGGTACTCGGAGACTTACGATTGTATATGGTTGTGATTGTAAGTAGTCTACGCATGTGTTTGATGTATTTGAATGCGTGCTGAATTTGTAATGTAAGTAATTTTATGATTGATTAAATTGATGTGAAATTGTTTAAACACCCTAAATGAAATTTAATCTTATTCGACTCTAATAACAAAAAATTTCATGCATTGCAACCCGTTAGGGGATCATAGGATTCTCCAACCAAATACTGACTCATTCGAAAGGGATAGTGCAGGATTACGAAATGGTCCCTTCTTCATCCTTAGTCGAACTAAGTGACAGGAAAGGAGGTCGCGGCGAGGGTGAAGTCAATGGTTCGAAGGTAATCGCGGAAGGAGCGAGGTCTCCATTGTACAAGCCTGGATTTGGTTGTGAGCTGTGCATAACATGGGAACTCCTCAACCTGAATTAAAGTGGGTAAAATTTCTCTAATTTCACAATAGACCGAATTACGTTGTGCGATGACACTTGATTGTTGCATTGCATTAAAATAATTGCTTGATAATCTTGTTTATGTTTGTATACTCTCATGAGTCTTCAATTCAACTTACTGAACTATAGTTGCTCATACCCCTATATATCCTTTTGCAGGTCCCGATCTCTGAATACTTCAAGTATTATGCTGTCTTACAATTATCCAGAGGTTAGTTCTTTTGAAGCTAAGGGTGTAAGGATCAATTTACTTAGTAGTGATGTGTAGCGAGAATGTCCTTTGTAGTTTGAAGATAAAAGACTGGTAATTATTATGTGAATTAATTAACCATTGTGTATATGTGGAATTTTCTAGGAAGTTCTATAGACTTTACATATAATTATATAGGTTTATTAAAAATTTATGAAATTTACCATAATTATAGTTAAACATTTACTTGAATTGTTTACTTCAAAACGAGGAGTTTTAACACCTTGTGTAAATTATGTCTATGGTAGGTAATGTAAAGCCAGTTACTATCATCGAATGGTTTATACAGCAAGATTGTTGCAACTCTGTGACTTCGGGGTGTAACATTAGGCCCATTCAGATATGACCCGTCTCACCTCTTAGGGCTTGTCACCCCAGGCTCAAACCCTAGGCCTAAATTGACAAGGCCCAAAAAGCCCTTTAACGACTAGAAGTCACAAAATAAAGACAAAAGACTAAGTCAACACAAACTTTCTATATACGTAAGACACGTTGGGCACTATGACCCCACTTTCCAACACTTATAGGAGAAATCTCGCCCACTAACTGTCCTCCAATTACCAACGCCACTTCACTATCAATACCAGTCCACAACTTAACAGTAAATCTCTCTACACTTTGTGTACTAAGCTTACCAATTTCTCACAAGCATCCTTTTCTCTCCAAATTTCACTGCTGACTTAAGTATCGGAGTAGTTATACCAAACAATACCCTGACATCTCCTAATAATATTTTATTTTGCAAGTTTATTATACGCAAAGCCCATTCATTTCCTACAAATACCTTGAGACAACAAAAGGTAACTAGATTTTACAATTAAACCTAAATACAAATATAGTCTATCGATATAGGAATCTTTTTTACAAATTCCAATTATAGAAATGTTTAAGAAAAAATTATAAATATATCTTTCTTCATTATGAGAGAAAAATCTATTTAGGCACCTTCTTATAGAATAACATATTTAGATTTCAATATAGAAGCTTTGTTAAGGATAGGACTAGATAGGATATAATAAGTAGAGGATTTTTATATATACTAATATTTGCTTATTAGTGTTTGGATAAATTGACCAAACATCAAATATACTATTCAAAATTCTACTTATCTCGCTTCGAATAGCATTATTTATATGTTTTGATCTAAATATAACCTCCATTTAATTTAAATATGTTTCTATTATAATTATAATAAACATTATGGTTATCTAGTGTATAGAATAAGATTTAAAAAAAAAAAAGTTTTAAGAAAGTTGTTTAACTGTATATTGTTTTTCTTTTAGCAAGCAATTGATATATTATTATAATAGTAGCCATGTCTAAACACGTACAAGAACCAGTTTGAAACTGTAAACTGACTCAAAACGGAAAAGGCTGAACTTGAACAGCCCAACCCGATACGCCTTGAACTGCTACCTAAGAATGGTTGGTATTTTGAACATACCCCCCATACTCATTTTCCTTACCCCCTCCAATTTCTCTTTCAATGGAAAATCCACCTATTATTCCCGCTACTCTAACTACTTTCTCTTTCAATACATGCAGCCTGTAGAATTCAAAAATTGTAGCGCTCGAAATAATTCAAATTCAAAATTTTAAAATTCAAACAACACGTTTAGGCCTCTAATGTTCTTTACAAATTCAAGGGTACAGGCTACAGAATTCAAATATTGTTGTACAACAGTTATTACTCCATCACGAATTCATTAAAACGCTCTAACTCCAATCATTCTATTTTCATTTTTTTTTTATCGTGAAACACTGTGAGAAAAGTATTTCTTTCAGTTACCACCAAAATCTAAGTACAATTCTTCATTTTGTATTGTGTTGTCTTGCATATTATTCTTGTCATTTATTCATAAAACTTTATTGTAGTAAATATGAAAAGAAAAATTTAACATTCATGGAAAGATTCTTGCATCGTACTTTCTCCAGTAAGAAGCACGATTCCTTATCTAACGGGAAAGGTAAGGGTAAGGGCAAGAGCACTAGAATTGGTATATCGTCTAAACCATAATAGTTCGACGACATTTAGGCATACTTGGATTATGAGTACAACTTGAGTGAGCAAAAGGCACACGATGTGATTGAGAATGTTGAAGAACAAGTTACATCACCTCCTAACTTCAATATAGAATGTCATCATACAAGTGATTGTAGCACATCACCTCTTAACTTTGACATTAAACCTTAATGCATAAGTTACCGAAGTATACCACCTCTCGGGTTCGAACCTCCACGCATGAGCGTCCCTAAACATTCTAATAGATTCGAACTTTCTCGCATGAGTGTCCTTGCACAACCTATTGGATATAAACTCCTACAGATGAGTTACCCTGCAAGCATGTTCAAAGATGAAAAGGATGAGATAGAAATTATTTCTAAAACAGAGAAGCAATATATAGGACATCATGAGCCTGGCAGTTCGAGACCTTTAAGCTCAAGTAAACCCTCTAAACTCAGCAAGTCTAATATTTTTACTACGCATTTCCGTAAAGATACAAACGAAAGGGGGAAACTCAAGGGCATTCTGCAACTACTATAATGTGAGTTACTCTTGGAAAACGACAAAAAGATATGATACCCTTAATAAGCACTTAAGGTCGAAGCATCCTAGGGAAGTGGGAATAGATAATACGTAACAATAAATTGCCTAAGGCGGTGGTTCATTTGGTCAATTGTTGATGAGGTATGATCAAGACAAATACAAGTACAACCTGGCATAATACCTAGTACATATGCACTTGTCATTCAATGTGGGTGGTAGAGCAAATACAAGCAAAAGACGTTCAACCCTAACTCACAATAGCTTAGCCGTATTATGTTAACTTGAGCCACACAGAAGCTCTACCACAAAAGCAAGAGGAAACTCACAGGTAAGTTCGCTTTACTCGATACGCATGCGTCCATATGTGTAGATATATGAACAAATCATTTTTGTAATAATTTTTATATAGGTATTATTGTTCGCTAAATAAAAGATAATTACCAACTTAATAAACAACTATTGGTTTTATAGGTATGTAACTAGCGCCATATAGCGCAAAGTATCTATAAAATTATTGGAGAAATTCTAAATGATTACGAATTAGTTAAGAAATTTTTTTCTATTTGTTTTAATAATACAAGTACCAATACTACCTCAATATTTGATTTGCGAAATTACTGTCAACCAACGTTGGGAGGTTTTTTCTCATACACGTTGTGCATATCGTATTCTTAACTTGTGTATTAAGGATAGCATTGTAACTTTATAAGATAGTATAGCTTCAATCAAGGACATCATCAAAATAATAACAAAAAGGCTATTCCTTTACAAAAAGTAAAGGAGCTTCTCCATGGAGCACGGGAAGAGGCCTTAGAAATTTAAGATGGATGTATAACATTGCTATAACTCAACTTACAATTTATTGCATAGCAGAGTTCCTTAGAGCGAACTGTTGCGGGACTTCGCAATATACAACATGTGAAAAGTTAATAGTTTCCTTAGTAACTGAGATATATGCATTCAATTGTTGAAAGTTTTAAGAAATTTTTATCATGATACTAAAATTTTCTTGTAGGTTTGTAAGCTTAGTATACACTTGTTTGTTATATTAGTCGTCGGTATACTTAGTATGCTTGTTCAGACCCGTAAGGACCTAAACTTGTACGTATGCATATATAATATGACGTCGAAGTGATTATCTTATTATAAAAACATTCCTCTTATTTATCTTGTAGCAACTATTTTAGATCCTCATTGTAAAGTGAAATTATTACTAATGTATTTAAAAACTTATTACGGCTATATTGAAGATCTAATGGATTCTTAAGATATATACAACTTGAAAGCACAGCAGGAAGTGTCGATAATGATGACCGACATAGAGAAGATGTCTAACCACTACCAAAGTCAATACGGCAGCCAGTCATCAATCTCTCCTACGATACCCACCAAGGAGTGACATTATTCATTTATGGGTAAGCAATTACTAGTACAAAAATTGAAGCGACAACGGTATAGGGGTCTAATGTCTAAGATGCAACACTATACAAATGCGAATTTTGAGTTTTTCGAAAATATCTCCATCAAAAACTTTAATATTTTAGAGTGGTGATAGAGGTAAATAAAGGACCACCTGCTCTTATCTTGTATCGCCCATGAAGTATTTGTTGTTTCAACTTCAATGGTCACTGTTGAGCAAGCGTTTAGTATAACAAACCTCATCTTCAACGAACGGTAAGCCTCTTTATCTGTTGTTAACGTTAAGGCAAGTGTTTACACAAAAGACTAGCATAAGGTAACCTGCAGACAATAAGAACAATACGGGACATCAAGCGAAGAGGATGATTACTTTAGCAAGTGGAACCAATCTGATGGAAGCCCAAGTTCAGCAGTGAGTTTCACTCTTAGTCACAAACATAAATAACTACCTCAAGAAAAGATATAGTAAGTTTTCTATTCATCCTTTCCAAAAAAGTTTTATCATGTAAATTTTTTTTCCTAATTATTCATAAAAATTAAATGGCATAGTCTTTCCAAAAGTAGTAATCTAACCTTAGAGTTTTTCAAATTATGACCAAGTGAAAATGTTATTCTTCAAAAAAGTTAAATTGAATAGTCGCGTATACTTAGATTCTTTTCGCAAGACATAAAATTGACTAACAAACTAAAAGTTTTTTAAAAATCTAATCTAAACTACAGCGATCTGATTTCAATTAGTGGATACATAGATACTTTCCAAGCGATCGTAAAATACACTAAAATATATTTTTCCCTTTGACCATTTTACTCTACTCGATTAAATTAGTTTTTTATATTATAAGAAACTTTTCTGTATTTTAAATTTTGATTGTTTGAAATGTATGCTTTAGTGAATGAGAAAAGGAAAAAAAAAAGTATTGAAGGGTCAATAAGGAAAAAGGGAAAAAAAGATAAAAAGAAGGGAAAAAAAATAATTGAAGGGTTTGTAAGGAAAAAGGGGAAAAAAAAGAAATAAAGAAAAAAGGTGGGAGAAAAAAAAAAAAAGTTCATGGCGCAAATCGACCTTGAACCACTAATACATGGGCTGGTCATGATTTACAATGGAACCAATCCGTAAACTAGCAATTCAAGGCTAGTTTGACCCGATCTAGCCATGTCTATAATATTAGACATGCATGTAGAAAACATATTATTTACTGAATTAAACTTAAGAATAAATAAATAGTTATAATTGCAATAAGAAAAAAAGAAATTATTTCAAATTGTTAAATGGAAATACATATTACATGTAGAGAAAAACGCCATTTTTTTCAAACAATCTCGTCTATAATATATTTATTTAATATTCTATAGGTTTTTAGACAGCTATAACGTGAACAGTAAGCTAATGCTAATATATACACAACTGCAATGAAAATTTGATATATAGTTTGAAATTCCGGATCCAAAGATCTAATTACGCGTTACAAAGATTTTGCATAAGCAACAATGGTAAATTTAGGAGATCAATTCTATCCCAAGATTTTAAATAACTTATGACCACCCCATTTATAATATTAATTATAAAAAAAAAAAACAGACATCGTCTCAAAATTTCATTATTCATTTTATATATATAGTGAAAAAAATTAAGAGGAAGGAACATTTCAATAAGAAAAATTTAGTAATTTAAAAATATTGTAATTTCTAGTTAAACTCAAAACAACCATTTTTTTTTCCTTTATATTATACAATATAATGATATAACCAAGAACAAAAAATAAATAATGCCCCAGGATTACCTATCCTCAATATCCACCTCTACTGAGAATAACACATAAAAAAGCGTTTATACATACATACATACATATATACATATATATATATATATATAGGGTCTAAGGTCCCGCTAAACTTTAACTCCAATATGGCTCTTTTATCTAACCTACATGTGGACTCGGGTAACTTGATATCTAATCTACGTACATGACATGCAAATTACATCAAGACATCTTCCACACGCACACAAAGCAAAGAATTTATGTCTTTGCTTCTCTTATGTTGCCATAATATAGGGTCTCTCTCCTCTACCTGTTCATTCATTGTATGAAAAGTATGGAATAAGAATATAATGCATGCCAAATCTTGCAAGAAAAGCTACATGAAATTTGAACACAATCACAATACCACCCAATTGCAGGTTTCTTTGCTTCTCCATAACTATAAGAAACCCAGAATGTATTATACACAAGTACACCATTCATCCCAGAAAATCATCTCCTAACTTCAAGTCAGCAACTGCTTGTAATTTCGGAATTCTGCTCTCTTGAAATTGATCAATGGCACTTGCAAGAGGCAAGAAAGTGACAGCCGATAGAGCACGTCCACTTGACCGTGTTCGTGAAGAGGTTAAGCCATCCTTCGGCTGGACAGAAGACTCAAAATGCCATTATCTTCTTCTGGATCTCCCAGGTAAATGAACATCATCTAAATCGACTCGTAATGTTACGCATCTGGAACATCCTAACGTTTTTAAACTCATACGGGTAGAGAGGTATTATGTGATCATGACCTGCAAAATTAACTGGAACCGTAAGCCTTTCTTGCCATATAACAGATTTCAGGAAGCAAGAGATCAAGATACAGATCGATGACACCGGACATGTGACTATCAGTGGAGAAAGACAGGTTAGTGACAGCAGATTCGTATTCTTCGAGCAGTCTTATAAAGTTCCAGAAAATTCAGATATTCAAAAGACAACTGGGAGATTAGAAGAGGGACTCCTATCCGTGACGGTTCCAAAACAAGTCACAGAAGTAGCCAGCACAATCGAGACAGACGACGAAAATGCAACAAATGATCTTACTAAGAACGCGAGTATAGACGAAGAGAAGAAAATTGCAAGAAATGACCATACCAGGGCTGCTAATCAAGAAGAAAAAGTACAAGAGAATGGCCGCGACCACCACATGCCTGAGAATAAAAGAAGCGGTCGAGAATTCAATGGAGAGATGTACAGTGGTCAGATACTGCAAAAATGGGGAGAGGAGAAAAGTATGATGAGAACAGCAATTCAGATGGTTAGCAAAAACAAAGGAATAATAATCACTGCTGTTATAGCTTTCTCTCTCGGCATCTTAGTGGCACGCTTCTCTGAATCAGGTCACCATGAAGAGTCACTAGATTGAAAGCCTGTGAATTATCAGTGCAAATAATCTGTTGATTGTACAGAATTTATGGTTACTACATGCATATCTAGCTCATTGTACACAGCCTATAAAGGATGAATCATCTCTGTACATATACACTATCTATAAAGGATGAAACATCTCTGTACATATACACCAAACACTATAATCAGCAGAATTTCAAAGATCTAACCAAAATTATAATATTACATCTGAGTTGCAATCTTTCATGATTTTCACCAGAACCAACCACTATATCACCATGAGGCTTGTCACGTCTTCAACAAAGTCGAAGTAACCAACAAGAGTTGTTAAACTAGTGTTTCCTAAGTAGTAGAGATACACCAATCTCCTAAGAACCGTAAAGAGAAGACTTAAAAAAATAATTGCACTAGACAAAACATACTGATGAAAAGAATTAAGCTTGAAGCAATTGAGAGACAGAGATATGTATGTAATGAAAAATTGGAAAACTTACGTTCCGATAGTATCATGACTAGCAATTAGAGGATACGTAGAAAAATATGGTTTAGTACTAACCCTCTCTGCAAATAGTAAGAATCAGATGAACAGACATAGCCAGCCTTCATATACTGAGCAAGGCTGCAGAGTTGAAATTAAGCAAAACCAACGGTCTGCTATTGGGATTGTAGAAAGGCAATTGAGGAAGATCTCTGGGTAAGTATAATTTCAATGCACATTTACATCCTTAGATCTCCGTCAAATGTAATTGCAGGCAAGAGGATCTCAAGAACAGCCCTCAGCTTTACTCTCCATCCAGCAGAGTTAAGTGTTTGACATTATAGACATCAGATTCACATTGCATCCCTGGAACTTCTACAACACTTATTCGATAGACTTTTTAGAACGCTTTAATTTCATGAGTTCCACGTAAAAGTGTTTTTTTCATCATTCATGAACCTCGTATATATGTACTTGGGATCAACGTGAAGAGCATGCAAAAGGTGGCTCGTTGGAATTCTCAAGTAAAAGACGAGAGGCCTATTGCAGAAGAATGTAAGTGTTACATAAATTGATTCACATGGAGCCAGCTCAATACAACCTTGGACCCCACCCCCCACCATTACCAAAACAAGATTGTGCATTACATATGAGTTTGTTTCATGCTATTGCAAATCCACAAAACAACTCTCTTGCGCTGGTTAAAAACCATCATATCTCACATTTGCGACAATCTCAAAGCATGTTTAACAGTCAAACAAAATTTCACCCAAAAAAAGAAAAAAGGTTTTTACAAGAAACATGATACTATCTAAGCAAAACTCTAATGGAAACAGATTTAGATACAATTTTTGTCGCTTGGGCCCTCCATCGATGCATTCTGAGGTTATTCCACGCAAAACCATGTACAAAGTCTTACTGATATGCAGAAGCATGGAGTAGCCCATCACGAATCTGAGTGGCTACATCACGGATCGCTCCAGGTCCATGTGGAATAAATACAGCAGAAGACTTGGATGCAGCACCAATCTCCTTCATGGTGTCAAAATACTGAGTAACAAGAACCATGTCCATGACATCCTTTGCAGTTGTACCAGGAACATTCTCCGAGAAGCCTAGCACACTATCTCGCAATCCATCCACAATGGCTTGACGTTGGCGAGCAATACCGAGTCCAGAGAGATATTTTGACTCAGCCTCACCCTCAGCTCTTTTGATCTGTAGGATTTTCTCAGCTTCAGCCTTCTCGTTTGCTGCTACCCTCAGTCTTGCAGCTGATAAACATCAATTTTTTGAGACATAAAATTAGCAAAGACTCATATATAGCAACCCTCTGACTGGCTAAGAAAGCACAAGACAAAAACTAAATTATTAAGACAGCAGAAAAGTATGTTAAGATGCGGTTTCTCCCATTTTCCACCAGTCTTGAAGTTCCTGTATCCTTGTCTAAAGGTGTTGAATGATCCCAAATGAGATTGCAAACTACCGAGTCTTGCAGCCATCAGGTCCAGCAACAAATTCTACTGGGACTCTTGCTACTATTTTTCATGAGTACCTCTCCCTTGCACTTCATCAATTTCGTGGAAAACTAAATCAAGAATCATATCACGTTCTTATGTATCCAGTGTAGTTTAGGTTCATCACGGATATTTTTAAATATACTATGCATTTATTTATTTATTTATTTTCAAGACCAGAGTTTTCTTCAAACGCCTTTAAACAAAAACATGAAATTCATCACTATGATGAGTGAAGAAAGTTAAGTAACAGAGATTTGAAGCTTTTTCTTTAGAAGGAGTTCTCACCAGCATTGATTTCATTCATAGCTCGTTTCACGTGCTCATCAGGTTCTATGTCAACGATCAATGTTTGCACAATTTCGTACCCATAGGCAGACATTGCCTAAAATATTTAAAGACATACCCAACTTGTTATTGCTGAAAGTCACTGAAAACAAATTTGTTCCTCCGGTGTTTTATACAATTACCTTTTCAAGTTCATCTTCAACAGCTTTGGCAATTTCGTTTTTTTGCTCAAAAGCGTCATCCAAGTTGAGCTTTGGTACACTCGCTCTGATCACTGTAGTTAGTAATTAAAAGAATAAGAAGAGAGTAAAATTATAGAAAATATTAATTCAAACATAGTAACCGAAAATTGTGGAAGTCGCTCTATGATGATACCCATATTAAAGCTTTAACGAGTGCTTAAACATATTAATACAGATTTTTACAAAAAATCCACTTCTTGAACATACCATCAAAAACATAAGCCTGGATCTGGCTCCTTGTGTTGCTAAGTTTGTAAAATGCATCATTTGCTTTCTCCGCAATGGCACGATATTGAACCGAGGCAACAACATTGACAAATACATTGTCCTGAAAGTAGGAGGGTCCGTAGGTCAGCAGACAACTCGATGTGTGTGTGTGTCTATGCAAGAGAAGAACCGGTGGTAAGCTTTTGAAAATGCCCTAAGAAACGATAAAGCTGTTGCTCATGCTCAAGAATTTAAATTTATGAAGTGAATGAGAAGACATTAGAAGCATAGGTAACTGAAATCTAAGAATAATAGAAAAATGATAACTGACAAAGTCCATAACATATGTGAATCAATACAAGGGCACACCTTAGTCTTGGTTTCACATTGAATATCCAGCTGCTGCAACCTTAGCGAGAGATAGCCCGCGAGCTGGCTGCCAAAAAACCAAGGCAGGCAGTGGCAACCTGGCTCTAGCACTTCTTCAAATTTACCAAATGTCTCCTTGATGGCTACGGTTGATTGATCAACTTGAGCACAACAAAACAGATTGCCCATCTATCTGCTCTCAAGTAACTGAAAAGAAAAATTGGGGGTAAAGATATGACAATTATCACTTTTCAGAATGATCAAGAAAACGGAATACTGCAGCCATTGTTATTCAAACTAACATCTGACACACAAACTAATTGGATCATGATCTTAGAGACATTCAAGCATGCCACACCAACACCTTGAGATCACAAGATTAAACATTTTGACAGAACAATGAAAGATTCCTGGTTTGATATTCTAACTTAACGACAAACACTAATACTCAAAGCTTCAAAGTAATCGTGAAGCAAAAACTTACATTGGAGAACCAACTAACTTACGATTTCCACAAAGTTGAATTTGAGGCACAAGAGCAGAGAAACCTCCTTTCATATAGATATATATCCGAACAACCATTCATATCCTAGTCTCAAAATCCTATGTGAATAAAGCAAAACAAAGCCAAAATAAGGGAAATTTGATCTAAAGCAACTTATCAACTTGTTTTTCTCATCACAAAAGACATACAAATCATTTTCGCGAATCGTACGAAGAAATGTTTGTGAAACCACCAGGAAGATTCATATTTGTTAAAAATAACCAAAAATATTAAATTTTTAAAACAACCTACCATTTATTACAACATTCAATTCAAGAAACAAACATTAGAAACTGGTAAAAGATGCAAAATTTACCTTTATTTGATTTCATCCAAACAAAAGGATGAAAACTCGTGTACCCAATTCAGGAATTCATACAAACTTTTAGGTAGTTTCGTGGAAATTACAAGGGACGAGAGAATAAATGAACAAAGTTTATATTCACTGTGTTTGGCAAATTTTTAAAGAGGTGAAATGAGTAGAAACGAAGAGAAAGGAAAAAAATGGAAACGAGAATGAAAAGAAATAAGAACGAAATGAAAGGATATAAAATAAAATAAGTGGTTTAATAGATTATTTTATCATTAATTTTTTTTTAATAAACTGAGATGATAAAAGTGTTTTTTGACTTTAAAAAGTTTCACGGTGTTATTCACCTGCTTTCCTTGGAGATCCGAGTTCGGTGAAAGAAGTGAGAAAGCAAAGATGTTAGAATCAATAGACCTTTTTATATTTTCCAAAGGGATTTACATTAACTTTCATGGGTCGATAAATGGATGTACACAAAATATCTTATGATTACTATCGGTTTACATATCTTAAATAATAATAATAATACAAAAAGAAAAGGAGCAAATTACCCAAAAAAATAAAAGAAAAGAAGAAACGGAACACTATTGTCATCTGTGGAGACTGTACTATCCTAAATTATACTAGGATTTTGTCTCCGAGGTCACGATTCGTGAATTAGTTATTTATTAATCATAGTATTTAATAAAAAATTATATTTTATACATTATTTATTATTTTAAGTTTAACTCTTTATAATCTAATATATTCTTAAGAAAGAACACTTTGACTTTATCAATTTGTTTACTTCACTGAATAGAATGAGGAAAGAATATAATTAAAATTTTTAGGAAATATAATAAAAATATAATCCTTATTACTTTATTTAGTTAAATTAATAAATAATTTAAAAATAAATACGTAATAGAATTTTAATAACTAAAATATCCTTAATTTTTTTCAAATAATTCTAAAGTAATAGATGATAGTGATGGAAATCAATTATAAGGGCGAAGACATAAGCGGAGTCGGTGGTAATAGTCGACAGCGGTTATAAGAGATGATAATGGTGGATGTCGATTGTGATGGCGGTAGTGATGGCGATGGCGATGGCGATGGTTGATGGTAGTTGTAGTAGTGAAGGTAATAGTTTAGAGGGAAGGTGGAAGTAGTTGCGATGGTGGTGACAATAACAATGATGGTGATGATAAAAGTAGTGACGATGATAATAGTGATGGCGGTGGCAATAGCAGCAACAACAATAATACTAGTAGTAACAAAATGATAGTGATGACAACAGTATGATGATAATGATAACGGTGTTGGTAGCGATGATGGTGACGGTAATAATTAATTGTGACAGTGGCGGGTAATGGCAGTAGCAATGGCAATGGCAATGGCAATAATAATAGTAATGGTCATTGTTAAATTGATATGAAATTATTTTTAAAAAAAATGTAAAATTTTGTGAAGAATCATAATTCTTTGGTTTAATCGAAGAATCTTTATTGCTTAATTTCACGTAATTAGAATTCTTAAAGAATCGTGATTTAAAAACAAAAAACCAAATGAATGTTGTAATAAAGAATAAAGGGGAAATTGAATTATAATTTTCCTCAAGTGCACGAGGTATACATGTTTTATAACATAACTTAAAATTTAGTTTACCCTTATAATATCTAAGAGAATGCACACAATTACAAAGCTAGTGGAAAAATTCTTCACAAGGGGAAGGGGTACTAGTATTATGATGTCTAAAAATACAAATATAATAATGACATGATAATTAACCTTTCATTTTTTTTATAAATATATAACTTTTCTTTTAAATCTATGTAATTATTCCAATTATAATTTATATTCCAATTATAATATATACAATACTTATTTATCATATTACTATAATATATTAACCTATAATATTTTAATACATTAATAAAGAAGAAAAGTAAGACTATTAAGTAGAGAGTTATTTTAGTAAAAGAGTAGGACAGTGAGAGGATATAGAGATAGGATTGTGGTTCGGTAGCCTTATTAAAAAATTTATTGTAATAACTTGATAGTAATTTTTTTGAAATTGAATATAATAAATTTTAAGGGAATTTAATAGAATTTTATTAAAAAAAATGAGGTGGTTACATGAAATATCTTGTGTAAATTAGAGTTGGGGTACGAAACCATTGGGCTACGTTGAGGTTGAACTAGTATTAGCCTAACTAGGGGTGATTCTAAGCCAGTTCAATTGGCCCGACAATTCGATACACCAGTTCCTTAGCTCATGAACCAACTAATTTTTTTTTTAAATTAAAAAAAATTCAACACATCACCAAAATTTAAATAACAACTTTTCAAAAACATAATTGAAATACATACATTACAACATTTAAATGCATATGTTACTTACAACATTTAAGTAACATACTAAACTTTAAAATGCAAATAACTTTCTAATATTTTGACACATTACAACGTTTAAATACCACATTAAAACACTCCTAATTTTCTAACCTTACATACTTCATAACATTACAAATTAAAATACATACATTACAAATAAGAGCAAAGATTTAAGTGACAACCTAATATCTGGATTCTCGATACACAATATTCCAACATTGCTTCTTTTATTTTATTTTATTTTTCGCTTTTCTTGTTGTTGCATTTTCCAAAAAAAAATTGTTTGCAAACCTATACTCCTTTGGGTGCTATAGTTTCATGTACTTTTTTATTGGTTTTTTATCCATAGGTGAAGGTTGGACCCTAGCTTACAGTGCTTGAATTACGAGAGCCCCCTCTCTATGTTCATCTAGATTTTTATTGAAATGTACTGTAAACCTTACTTTTAGCGGGCTTATGATTTGACTAAGAGTACTTTCCGAATGTTCCCAAATATCAACTAAACCAAAAACTCAAGTTTACAATTAGAAACAAACTTATTTTTTTAATTCGAAAGCTTATTATCGACAAAACCCAAACTTAAAAAACTGCGAACTCTAAGGTCACCAAAAACCTTAAGCCCTAAAATAATTACAGACTTTTAACCTTAAGTGACTAATTGACAATTTAATGTGAATAATTTCATTCAACTTTAGAAAATTTCTTAATTTTATAAGAATCGAATCATAATCTACAGAATAATTCAAGAAATAAATCCTAAAACAATTCCCTATAAGATAATGCTCTTATCTTCATACATAAGCCTTATATATAAATAAGTAGACCAACAAATCACCTTAAATGACTTATTAATTGAAAGTTGGAGTCATTTATCAATTAATAACTTATGCAAATTCTAGTGATGAGACACTTTCTTTATCACCCCTTCACTTATATTACATATGAATAAATTATCATAAGATTTCTCATGCTTAATTTTAATAAATGAGATAAGACAATTCCATGCCCTAAAAAAACACTATATGGCCGATTTGTATAAGATAGAAAGGTTGGAGGCCATACTTTTGTCTTTCATCCATCAATCACTTCATCTTACACTCAAATATTCATCCCTTAATACTTACATCATCAATAGTTGCAATTGTTGACTTTTGTATATGCTACAAGATAACAAAATCAAGCTTCTTAAACACACAATTACCCCCATTCCCAACCGGCCACTCTTTCATCATTTTCTTTCACTTTCAATTTCATTTTCACTTCCTTTTTCTCTCACTGGAAACCAACCCAAAAGTGGAAACACAAATACCCTACAAATCCTTCACTTCGCTGCCACTTTGAAGCACACCTACACTCACAGCACATTCAACTTCTTATTGTGTCTTTCTTTTCCAACATTTAAAGCTTCTTTAAGACACTTAGAGCACTCCCCAAACTCTACTTCAAAGGATCACAACTTGGGTTTTAAAAAGGTGTAAGAAGAAGGAAGAAATATAAAGAGCATAAATGGAACCTTAGTGCACAATCACCGTACTTTTGCTTTATGGTCGAGTAAGTGTTTTTTTGTGTCAGTAATATAATATTCATGTTAGGAGACTATGATTTCTTAAAGATATGAGTATGATTATAAGTTGGTATAATATTTAAGATTATTCTATGAAACAAACTCATGAAACTCTTACATGAAGTTGAAATATGAGTATAAAAAGTTAGTGTTTCGTAAAAATACTTGTTTAACACTTTGAATGGAAGATTTTAAGTTGAGATAATCTTCAAATGAGAACTTGAATGGAAAAAAAAAAACATACTAGACGTGAAGATTCAAAGGTCATTTGGGTGTTGATTTTACTTCTATTAAGTTAAACATGCTCAAATCTAAACTTAGGTTAAGGAAAAATCCATCACATGAAGTTTTATGAGGAAACTAACTTTGTAAGACATGAATTATGATATGGAAGTTGTAATAAGAATAAGATCTACTATTTTCATGAAAAGTATCAGTCAAATAACTCTTTCATGGAAAAAAAGTCAAGTTAAGATTTGAATACAAGTAGCTTCAATTCATGATCTAATACCTAAACTTAAGAAAATGATTAAACAAATAGAAAAACCAAGTTGGAACCTCTCATATTCAAACCTACCAAATCTGGAACATTACTAAAAGACACTTAAAAATATAATAAAAGTAAGTAAACAAAGTGAAAAGACCAACCAAGGCAAGTATGATAAGTATATTAACTTAAAACTCAAAACCAAGCTTAAAACTTCCAAAACGAGCCTTAAACATCAAGTTGAACCACCCTTAAGTTTTTTATTAGCAACTTGACACATTAATAAGAGTTGTTTTAAGAATTTCAAGAAACCTACAAAACACTCCCTAAGCCCAAGAAAGTGACCATCTTTAAATTAAATAAAAAATAAGTCTATTTGACAACTTAAACCCACTTAAGAGCCCAAGAAGTGGTTGATAGCTTTAGAAGTGTAAATCAAAGTTTTAAACCTGACCTTAAGGAGTATTTTGAGGTTAGAATGAAATCTTAAGCCCAAGCCCAAAGGGATTCTTAAGTTATCAAAAAGCTAATTAACCTAACAAAGCCTAAAAGTATTGTAAATCATGAGGACCGCTACTGTTCTAACCTATGGACATATTTATGTGCCTCATCTCAAAAATCTAACATCACCACGTTAAAGTACACTCGAAAACGATGAAGATTGATTATAAAATCATAAAAATCGGATTTAAAACGAGAAAGTTATATACGATTGAACTTTTAAGTAAAATCGAGAAAAATACGAAAACTAGTCAAGAGTATAATTTAAGGGGTTTTAGCTTAGTTTCCTAAGTTTTATTTCAATCCTTTATAGTATTATGATTTTAATGACTAGGGGACCCCGCATTCGGAGACGACCTACCCTTAGACTACTTTAACTGACCCGCAAGGTAGAGTAAGTAAATTCTCGATGACTCTTTACTTAATTTTACTTGTAGAATAAATATGCCTAAACTTATATATATAAATTTAGATGCTTGTGCGATATGGAAAATGCATATATATGAATTTATGAATTGAATGTTATGGCTTGTTAATTATATAATAATGCGAATTGTTGTGATAATTTATACGTACAATTATATGGAATGAAATTGTCTTACCATTTTAATAATTGAGTTAACTACTTATACGATTAAGAAATTAAATGAATCGTGCATTCCCTATTAATTACATTCTAATAACACCAACTACCACTTCACACAAAATATGGGAAGGAACTCATAGGAAGAAGGCCTCTTATAGAATTGGGCACTAGTTATGTCATCATTTTATTGAGTCTCTATCCTAAGCTGATGGGCTTACTAGGCGCCGAGAGATGCCAACTATTGGCAAGGGGTTGTATCTTATAGCTTCTACTTAAGGCATGTGTTTGTGGATTGTGGAGGCCACTACATTACTAGATTTGGAATTTTAAAAATATGATTTGTTATTCGATAAAGAAAGTTTATACATATATATAGTTTTATTTTAGCTTAAGCACAATAGTGCAAATGAAATAAAACCTAAGGTCTAAAATCCGGATTTTGGTTTAGGTCAGTTAATTATCTCCAAACCCCAACTATATGGGGCGTAATTCTGAGTCATATATAATTCCTAGGCCATTGCATGCGTTATTTAGTATACTGATTGTTCATACATTCATATGATTGTGCATTTAATAAATTTCTACCATACAGTACTGACGAGGGTATTTATCTTACTAAGTTTAAGCTTATACCCCTATAGATTTCTTTTGTTATAGGAAAACCTCTTTGCTAATTCGGGTCGAAGCATGCTCGTGGTGAGTCTCGTGTAGAAACGGGTTAAAGCGATCAGGGAATGTAGATGAGATTTTGTAAAAGCTTTTGTAGATAGTTATTTACTTTTATTTTATTCATAATATAGTTTAAAATTATGATGCAGTTCCTATTATGAACTGCATTTGTTTGAAATATTTTTTTGGTGTAGAACATAATGAGTCCACACATTTACTTGATTAATGTATGTCTTAAAAAGTTAATTTTAGTAAATTGCTCTATATTGTTTATCTATGGGCCTAGTAGTAACATGTAGTGAAAGGAACCCTGTATGTCGTATAAAAGACTTGCAATCAGTAAGGGGGTTGATAATAGGCCTTTATATGGTATACGAAGATTTACCACAACAACGGTATCATTGGGTCGTGATATGTACATTGCTCATTTGACCGCTTCGTTATCTAACTTGTTGAACCTATACATCATTTAGTTGCTTTTCTTAGAATTGACCTCGTCCTCTTTCATGATGACATCTTTGTCACTGGAAATGATTTCATCTTACATGTAATGCTTTACATCTATCTCAAAGGGTTCCATTTTCATTTGTTTAGAGGATGAACTTAAAGCAAAAGCATGGAAAACAATCCATTTTTTCATAACTGAAGGTAATAAATTCCACATCGAGCAATATATATTTCAATGAAATAGAGCTTAGTGTTTCAAAAGAAAGAAAGTTGGATAACAAGATTTTATTTATATGCTATTTGAGATTCTGCACAATGACTCCATTTCATTGGCTATTCTCAAATGTTAGTTGTCCATTTACTTTCTCTCTCTCCCACTCTTTTTCTCTTTCTCTCATTCTTCTTTCATATGAATGCTTTCTACAGAATTTTTGTTTATTTCCCCCTTCCAATGACAATAAATTATGGATGCACAAATAGAGAAATCAATAAGTTAGTATCTGTAATTTCTTGCATTTACACAATTAGAGGTAAGCAAATACAGGATCGGCAGGATATGTCATCTTATCCCTACCCTCCTTTATAAGTATAGATTTTAAAACTTTTATACCCAGAATCTACCTTATGATACTTGGGAACTACCTTATACCTTATAAATTCTATATGGTAGAAGGTACTCTTTGAAACTTATATTTTGAAACTTGTATTTTTTTTTTCACTTTATGCTCTTTCAAAATATTATATAGACACATAATTAATATTAAACTCATAACTATATTAATAGATCAAATAATAATATTTAAAATATTTTTATATTTGTAATATATCTAACTATAACATTATGAAACTTTAGTGGGTAAAATAGAGAATAACCTCTACAATTGGAAATATTTAACATTTGATTGGATCATGCTAAATTATTATTATTTTTTATCATTTCCTTTCAAATTATCAAAATAAATTTTTATCAAATCATAAAATTGTTATATGTAGAGTATAAAAACAAGGTTTTACCTCAGAAAAGAAAAAGAATAAGAGAAAGAAATAAGACAGTAGACACAAGAGCGTGTAGTTTTAGTATTTTATTATAGGTTGATATAGGATACCTTAACATCTATACTTTGTATGTTTTAAAGTATAGGTTTTAGGGTGTGTACATAGTATCTTGACATTATACTTAGACCCTACCCTATTAGAGTAAGTTTTGAAAAACTACTAATCAAAATCTACACTACGACCCTCTTTACCTACTTAAAATCTACCCAGTGGAGCAAGCTTCGAATACATACCTTGTACAGTAAGGTTACCCATTGACCCCTAATACTAATGATATTATACGTACTCAAAACTATAAGAAAAACCCATAAATTCATTGCAAATATCATGGGGAGAAAAATAGATTAAGTGTATAAATGGACATATTAAGAAATTATATTACAAAAATTACATATGTTGTCAAATTGGATATTATCAAAATTGAAGAGAGAAAAGAGTATCCCCTTACATAAGATGTAATAAAGTTTTTCCATGCATTCATAATAATTTTTAATCCGTAACGATTTCATTATAACTATATTTTTTTTATAGATGATTATTAACTTCAAAATTTGAAACATTAGTGCATTTATTCCATTTTGAAAGTTTTCAAGACAATAAAGAATGCATAATGTTCAATGTCTTTAGACTTCACATGCTTACTTTATATTTCAATGCATCCTTATCTCCTCATATCAAAATTTGAACTATCCATCTATGCAATTTATAATGCTATGTTAGTGGTTGTATGGTATGAATGGTGTATGTTAATGTCAAAATTGAGATGGTAGGTGTCAATGTGTGAATTATTATGTGTGTATAGTGCAATTACTGTGTGTGTTGAGCTATTCATGGCCTTTTGTGCATTATGTGTGGTCATGTCACACTATGTGACATTTATTTTGGGTTACTGAAGGCTACAAGATGTAGTCGGTTCTTTTCCTTTTCCTTTTTTGTTTTTTAATTCATAGTCTAATTAACGGGTTAAACTGCTGGTTCCATGGGTCTAACTTATTGAATTATGAAGATCATGGTTTAGGACTATGCAGGTTGAGTGTGGGTTGATTCTAATCCAGTTCGTGGCCTGAACCTAGCCTTTAGGAGCTTAAACCATAGTTTGAACCGCTTCAAACCAGATTCAATCCTTCCCTAGATCTAACTTAAATAATATAGATAACTAACTTCCTTAGATAGCATGCATTCCATAGATATCTTATAAATTGTAAGTTATTTAATTATCATTAAGATGTATAACTTAAACTCTTTCATCTTTTGGTATATGTATTCTTAATGCATATCCCTCCAATAACTATTTATGTAGATAGCTTAAAATAATGTAAATTCAACTCATAAATCTCATTACATAATTTTTTTTTTTCAATATCACAACATTTAAATCAATTCTATAGAAGATATATACATATGTATGTATTCCAATCTTATTATATACTCAATCCTCTTTTACGAATAATTATAAAAGAAGGGATCAACATTTAGAATTAAGTTAAAATAGATGATAATATTTCAAGAGATTTAAATAAAGGATTAACGCTTAAGTGAATAGTTAAAATAAGAAATCCCATTAAGACCCATTATAACAACATTAATCTTATCCGATGTAGTAATTATCTACTATGTAGCCCTTAAATGAATATCTATATACAAATAAACATAACAAGATTATAAAAAATATAAAATTATTAAAATGAAAAAAATAACTGAAAAATAAAATGAATGAAAAAAATATAAAAATTGAATAATATAATTAAATATAATATATATAATATTATAATTATTTAAAAAGCAGAAAAAAAAGTGCAAAAATATTAAAAAAATAAAAAGTAAAACTGCACACCATATAGCTAAGGGAAAGTTGATACAATCTTAAAATCCTTTATAGGTTATTATCCACTTAAAAAGGCGAGGTTATTTGACCTACCCCCTTAATGGTGGCGGTAACCCTACTATTGTTCTCTTTTGTTTTTTTTTTTTTTTAAAGGATGTAAAACCTAATTAGATCACTATCAAGTCACACAACTAAATCAGGCTTTACACCTTATTTTCTTCTTCTTTTAAGAAATGTCCAACAGTGAGGTAGTTGTCTACTACCATAGCTTGATAGGTCAAACGACCCATTTTTTAAAGTCATTTGTGATCCTTAAAGGATTTCAAAGTTGATTCAACTACCTCAAGGCAAATACATAGCCAATGGCCACCCGATTACAGTCACTTGACCTGTCTTAAGTAGCTAGTTCCTTTTCTTTTAGTTTCTTGCTCTTTTTTCTATTTTTTATTATTTAATTAATTACATTATTTTACATATTATATTTAATTATATCATTTAGCTTTTACAGTTTTTTGTTCATGTCCTTTTTTAATTATTTTCTTTTTAAAATAATTTTATATATTTTAAATTATTTTTATTTGTATCTAAATATATATGTAAGCACCACGTAATAGATAACTACCACATCTAATAAATACAATAGTGTTAAAACAACTTCGTAATGAGATCCTTTATTTTAACCACTTACTGAAATGTTGATTCTTATTTGAATTTCTTGAAAAGCTAATCCTCTATTTCAACCTATCCCTAAATGTTAATCCACTTCTGTGTTGTTTTCCCCTTTTTATAATTAAAGCATTTAAATCAATTGTATAGAAGAAATATTTATATCTTTCCCATAAGTAATGATTTCATTAATAATAAAGAAAGTACAAAAAAAAGAACTTAGTCTAAAGGTTTAGAATCGGGATTAACTAACAACTAAAGGAGAAGGGGTCGAGAGACTTTAAAAAATTTATATTCCATTTTTACCTTAGGAAGCAACCCAATCACATACATATTAGTTTTTAGCTTTACTAGATTGAAAGAAACAAATCAAAAAGAGCACTAAGAGTTTATCTTTGTTCCAAAAATTTATTTTCTAGCTAGAGCTAGAATAACCAATGATAGAATGAAAAACAATGCTAGAATTGATCTTCGATAGAACCTTTTGTTACATTGTGACACAACAAACGACAAAGCTTCCAAAACAACCTACACTTTTTTATTTTTGCTTTTTTACACCGAACCATGTCAATCATAACAATCTTGACATGGTAATAGACATAGTAATAGCTACTAATGAGTTTGAGCCGTAGTTCTTAGTTACAAAGCCTACACCATAAGAGTCCTATCCTTATTCATTGCACCATCACAATTGATTTTAATACAATCAACTTCTTAAGGGATCCAATAGCCCTTGACTCATTCCTTACCTAATGAACTCTATTTGATTCTTTTACTAATTTCTTTTACTTCTTAGACAACAAACAACACCATGTTGATTATCATCTTCTAATCATGCCATGAATGCTTGAAAACTTTCTCACTCCATTCCTTTTAAATAAACCATAACGTCAAAACAATCTTATATAAAAGTGATGTGCCTTCATTTCATGCAGGGTCATATAAGAATTAGCAATAAATAAAAGCTAAATTTCCACCTCATTTAGAACATATAGGTTAATACAGTAGCCAAACAAACAAAACTCTTTATGTTTAAGGGTGTAATAAAACTAGATGTTTAATAGAATTTTCTTAGCTATAGAATTGCTAACAAGGAGTTTGCCTAATATTTCATTTAAATGAATTTAAGTTTCAAGCAACAAAATTAATGCATAAGCACTAAAGGAAGTGCTTAATTTTGGGCATTACTGATAGATACCGCAACAATTTCCAAACTCTAGCATCAACACTATGAGAGATGAAGCCATAATATCCACCAAATGCTAAAGCATTCTTTAGCACTTGATAACCTAAATAAACAAAATATTGACTATTTGAATTGGTTTGTCAAACTGGTTTATCATTAAAAACTATCCTGTTACTTCTCATATAATAGCCTTTTTTTTTCTTCTTCTAAATTTGAAATAAAAAGGATAAATGTATTGCAAGTTCTAAATACCATATCTTGCATCTCTTATATCCTTAATGAGTTAGTCTTTCAAATCTTCATTAGCAAGGTTAGATAGAAGTTTGAAATCAAAGAGATGAAAGCCAAGGATCATTTCCACTCTCACCTTGTTTCCTTTACTAATTTAGCAAAAGAAGTTATCAACAATCAAGCTCTTACTAACTTAAACACTTTGCTACCACTGAGAAGCTTTTCCACCAGTTTTAGTATGTGAAGAAAGTAAATGCTCTTAAACACTTGGAATCGAAGAACATTCAAGTGGTTTATAATTCTCCATACTAATATATCATATAAAGCTTTATTAAAATCTATAGTTTCTCTAAAGCTACGTACCCATGCATTTTGGCATTGTTAAGTTGTTCAATTCCTTCCAATGAATATTCCTTTGTGAGTTGTCTCCACCGTACCAAAATCTAGAATTGGACCTATTAACTTATTTATACTAACTCAATGGAAAGCAATACTCATAGTGCAAATTGGAATAACACAACCAATTGGTTTTATCAAAATCTTCTTAGAATAGAAATTTACATTTTCAACTGAACCTACGACCCACCACTAATTGCTGCCACCACCACACCCTACACCTACTGCTTGGACTAGCCGATACACCTTAGATCACTACTGGTGGCCGAAAGTCCAAAAGTTCGATAAGTCTAAATTCCAACCTATTTTATATAATTTATTAAAATTATTAATTTTATCTAAAAGATTATGAATTTTATTATTCTGATATTTTATTGTATGTAGATTTAGAAAAAAATATTGATTAGGTTTAATTACATATAGAAATAAAGCGTGCTTAAGAAATCATGCAAAACCAAGTTTGTTTCAAATTAAAAATGAATAGGTTTAGGAGTATAGTTTTGGACTTAAAATTTTAGTGTAGACTACTTAGGTTATATAGAATACTGCTATAAAGCTTTTTTTCAAAAATTAAATTTTTAAATTTTTAAGCCCTTAAAATATGTATATAATTAGGGATTTTTTGGGTTAATTAATAATTAATTGAACAATTACTGATTTAGTATATAATTAGGAATTTTAAAATGTTCATATCTGATGTGGTATAATAGTTGTGATATTTAGGATGTTAGATGTGATTATTAGGGGTATTATGTGATAAATATAGGTAATTTGATAATATGTGGAATTGGAATTATGGTACATATAAAATATTAGGTTAAATCGAATAATATAGTGATAATATTAATATATAACAAATTCGGTAGAAAACATAAATTAAGGTAGTTATATAAAAAATGTAAAATTTTCTTACATTGTGAGTAAACTCGATAGTTGAGTAAGGATATAGGATATGTCGTACAAGTTAAAATATTGATTGGAGGTTAAATATGATATTTAGGAAACCTAAAAATAATGTGATTAATTTCATCTTATGGGTCGAAATGAGTTTTTAGGGTTCATGTATAAAATTGTTCTTAGAAATAGAATTAGAACCTAATTTAAAAATCAATTTGGAAACTAAATTGAAACTTAGCCTAAATCAAGAATAATTGTAAAAGACTTGAAAACTTAGATAATTAGATATATTAAACCCTAAACGAAAGATAACAATAAGTATTATAGGATAAAACCAATCTATAACAGTTATGTGAAAAAATGAAACAATATTTATATTATAGGAGTTTTTTACGATGGCCAGTATAAGTTGTGTCTCAAGTGAATAAGCAAAGAGTCTAAGTAAGTTGAGATTTATACATTATTATATTTAGAGTATTAGTTTGTAGTACTCGAAGGCTTGAAATTTTATTTGATTGTGCTTATTAGATAGTGGCTGTGCGCATGTTCTTTTTTTTTTTTTTTTTTAGCAATGCTATGATTCTAGTTTATTGTTTGGATTGCATTTATATGATTTGTTTAAAATGATTGAACACCTTAAACTGGATTTAACCAAATATAGGACTTAAAATTTTAAATCATATTTTCATCACAACTTATTAGGGGAAACATAGGGTTATCCGACGAAACATCGACTTTTTTAAAAGGGATAACGCTAGATAGCATAATTGATCCTTTCTTCATCCTTAATTTAACTAAGTGATAAGTAAGGAGATAACGATAAGGTTGAAGTTAATGATTTGAAAGTAGTTACGGGAAGAGTAATATCTCCATTACACAAACCTAAGTTTGATCGTGAGCTGTTGTGTAGACACATAATTTTTGCCCTCTTTTCATTTTTTAAATTAGGTTATAGGGTCTTAAATTAGAAAAAGTTTTAAAAAATAGATTTTAAAGAAAACCAAAAAAAAGAAGAAATTTATAAGAATAGGAATTCTAGAAAAATAAGAAAATAGGAAAAAGCACAAAAGATAGGAAATTTAGAAAAAATACAAAAAATGGAAAAATTTGGAAAAGTACTTAAAAATTTTGAAAAGTCACAAAAAATTGAAAAAAAAAGATTTTAGAAAATAATATTTTTATTAGAGTAGATTTTTAACTTTAATTTAGATTTAAAAGTTGGGCCGTTGAACCTAAGTTTAGATTTAAATTTAGCTCAAACTAAGTCCATATGTGCTGCACATATAGGCAAAGCCCATGCCAAAAGCCTAATAGTAAAATATATAGACATTGCAATTGGGATTAATTGGACAATAAAAAAAGGGCTTTCATGCTGAATCGAACAGAACAAGGGAGGGGGGAATTGGATTTTAAAAAACACATGCATACTGGGGGGATTTTAGATTTTCAAGAAAAAAGAAAAGAAAAGAAGAAACACAAACATAAAGGGGGAACCACGATAGATAGGCTTATCTCTCTCTCTCTGATCCTCGATGTCTCTCTCCCTCTCTATTGTTTGTCTTTCTCTCGGTTTGCTCTCTCTCTGAACTCTCTCTTTCTCTAGAACTCATACACATAAAGTGCACGCAGGGGGGAAAAACTCTCCTCAAAATCTCTCTCTTAGCTTAGGCTCCAACTCGCCACCCTCTTTCTCTTTACTGTCTCACTTAGTCTCTCGGCTGACTCTCTCCCTTTCTCACCTTCTCATCCATCGAACACCGACCTACACCCTAACTACCACGCTACTGCACGCTGCACTCGCTTCGCCGAATCACAACATACATTGATCACCTCAACAGCCCACACTTGGTGTAGCCCATCGAATACACTGCCACAACCACATTCTAATACCATCCGTAACCACCATCACCTCTCAAGCCGAACCCATGCACACACAGACCACATCGGCTGCTATAACCGAAGCCCTACACAACCACTTTTGGCTCGCACACATAACACCACAACTCCGTTCTAACACCAAACCCATGTATGCAACCGCAACCACCATAAACTCTCCTACCACTACGGTGTGCACCACCAACCACCACCAATGGCCATGGCACTTTCCCTATACCCCCTATCATCAATAGAATACCCATGAAAATGGGTTTACCCTCTTGAAAAAACCTTTGAAACCTCCCTTAACAGCCCTTGGAAACTACCACAACCCATAACTTGAGTCTAACCCATTTTGACTCAATCCAAATTCGAGTCTAAACCAGTAATCCAGACCTAACTGCAAGCCCGGTTTGTGATCCAGCTGTTGGCTCAACCCTCTATTGTTGTTTTTTTCTTGTTGTTTTATTTAATTTCTTTTCCTTTTGTATTATTAGTTAAATTTTATTATTATTATTATTTGTAAATGTTAAAAAAAAAAAGAAAAAGAAGAAAAAAAGAGAGGAGAAAAACTGAAAAAAGGAAAAACAAAAAAAAGAGAGAAAAAAGGGTAGAATCATTTAGTTTAGTTTTATTTTTCTTTTTTGCATTTTAACCAAAAACCAAACAGAAAAAGAAAAAGTAAATGAACAAATAATAAATAAAATAAGATAATAATAAAATAAAATTGTTTTATTACCTAGAAATTTGATTTTCCAAAAATAAAATAAAAAATAAATCAATCATTTTTTAAATTAGAATCATTTAGAATTTTCAAAAATAAAACCAATTTAGGACCCTTAGAAAATTTCTTCAAATGAACTCAAAATGGGTAAAACACATAAACTCAGTTGTTTTTCCAAAATTAAAAAATCAACCCACTATATTTTTGGTAAACGAATTATAAAAGTCTGATCTCGAATAACAGGTACGTAGGCATCCATATGCAATTATAAGGCGACTTAAAAGATGGAAAGTTTTATTTTTTCCATTTTTAGATGTTTATTTACATTGATCAATTTAATTGTGTGTGTTATAATTAATTGTTTTAGAAATAAAAAAGGGTATATTTAAAAAACGAAGTTAAATTCGGAAAGTTAAAAAGTGGTAACCGTTTAGGGTTTAATAAATTAGCCTTCGGACCTAAATTTCTGGTTTTCAAAAAACCATTTTACAATTTTTTTTTTAATCGATAGATCGATAGCTACGATAGCTAAGTTATAGCCAATTCACCCAATTGGTTATGACTTATCCTATTTCCCCAGTCATATGATGACTCTAATCCCTTTTTAAATTGAAAAAATAGTTTTCTTTAGACCCTAATCAAGGATCGATAGTAAATAAGTAGGGTTTAGTACTAATCATCTTAGAAAGGACCCAATTTTATAAAACAATCGAGAAGGTGAAAAACCAGACTCGACATGTTGCATTAATGGAAATTTCTCAACCTGAATAACGTCGTGTGATGGCATTTACTTGTATATGCATTGAATTTAACTAATTTGGTTGATAACCGTGTTTGTAATTGACGTATAGTTTTGAGTCTCCATCCCATCTTACTAAGCTATGTCTTATAGACTTTGTTGTAGGTGGTAATAAGGAAACAACCTATAATTGCCATAAAGCTAGAGATTGTTGGATTCTAAGGGGGGTAAGGATATAAATCGAAGACTAGATGCACTCTTAGGTTTAGATTTATCTCTAAAACTTTTAGAATTAATTTATGAATTAATTTATGAATTACTTAAGTAGATTATGTTAGGTTGCTAAATCTTGTAAATATACGCAAATTATTTCAATGTAAATGTGTATTTTTCTTAAGTTCATAAGTAAATACATGTTTAATTGATGAACTGTTTACTTCAAAGCGGGTTAGTTGTGGATATCTTATGTAAATCAGGTCTAAGATAGCAACTGTATAGTCAATTTTTATCTTAGAAGGGTTTTGATGGCAGGATTGTTACGATTCTGCCATTTCGAGACGTGACAAGATTGCTTGACCTTATCATATTCTTTTGCCATGTCTATTTTAATTTCACAATTTAGCTTCTTCCAAGAGCTCTTTAAGTTTTAAATTATGGAAAACCTCATGAGCATTTATTATGTTATCCTAAATGAGATGATCATGAGTAAAAGCACTTTATAAGGTGACATTGAGGAATCTAATAAAGGTTAAAGCCTATTACTAAGAATCTTAGAGATAATTTTATATGTAAGGTTACATAAGCTAATAAAACTATAACGAGAAACCTCCTCAAGACCAAGTACTTTAGGAATAATCATAAGATTGGTTTCACTAAACTAAAAAAGAAAGAATACTTGAGTTAAAAAGCTCTTAACTGCTTCTATTATGTAAGCATCAATTACATTTCAAAGAAGTCGATAGAAGAGTCCATTAAAACCATCTAGTCTAAAAGCTTTTACAAAACCAAGTTCAAAAACAACCCCGTTCACCTAATTCATTGTTATTTCTTTGGTTAGGCAATTCTTTTGTGTAGATAATACCCTTAGTTAGATGTAATCCAGTACTTCATCAACATTTGACACTGGCTAAGAGGAATAAATATCTTGATAGCATTGTATAAATTTTGAGCATATTCATTTCCTCATCTGGTGACCACTTTTGATTATGAAAATATTGCTTCTTGACCTCTTATTCAACATCGTTTGATGAAAGAACTTCATATAATGATCACCAAACTAAAACCAATCTATTCTTCCTCGTTGATGCGAATACATCTTCTCTTGCTTAACTATTATGTTCAACTCATTTTCTATATGAGTCTCCTCTTATAGAATTGCTTCATCCACAATATAATTTTAAAGATAATTCAACTATTTAGTTAGATGATCAATGAGGTCTCTTCTACGTATTGCTTGACTCCTCTAACTCTTTATTCCCCTCATTAAGTTACCATTTCTTACTTTCATATTTAAACATCTTTTTACCTTTTCTATCCCATTTATTCAACTTTAGTGACATATAAGAGTGGTAGGACTCATTAATAGGTAGATGTGATATTTGGCAACTAAGAAAAAGTTATATCTACTGTGAATTAGGTAAGTTACGATCAAGTTTGTGTTGTCATATATGCGACTCCATAAATAAGTCATGCACTTCAATTGATAATCTAGGTTGGGTATAAAGTAAGTTATGGAGAATGGCTATTAGTGTAGTTTTCACAATGAGGGGCATATATGCCTTCAATATAAAATGCTTATAGGGTAATGATATTTTTACACACACATAACCAAGCATTGTATCAACTAAGAGGAATGAAAAGGGAATAAGTACTCTTTTCCACTACATTAAATGTTAGGCAATTGTCGAATCTAAAAAGAAAAAAATAAGACAAGAAGATGAGTCAAATATAAGATTCCATGGTGTAAGATTCTATGGTGTAAGATTCTAAAGTTTGTAATAACATATGATCAACTAAAGAGAGAAAGGTTTTAATAGTACTAACATCATTATATGTTTTGAGGAGTAGTTGGTGAAGTACCAATAAAATTATAACACAAAAACTGTAGACCTATTATTATTAATATGTCTAAATATCATTGTTACTTATCCATAACTTTTCAAAATACTTGACATGTTAGTATCAATGAATCTTTTTTATTCTATACAAAGACGTTTCACATGTTTTACATGTAGCAAATTCACAAGCCAAATGCCTCACCTACTTTAACTAAGAAAAACAAAACTTGTAGAACAAGCATATATGCATACGTATGCTTCTGTATAAATTAAGATTAGTGATATAAAGTTTGCTAATAAACATAATTGAACTAACAAATATAAAGAAAGCCTAATCAAGTTGGTCAACTTAATAACATACTATTTTAGACCAACTCTCAATTTGATAATTAAACTTTTATTGCACCTTTAATTTAGGTCAATATTTGATTTATTTATATTATACTTTTTTGTCTTTTTTTCTTTTTTAATTTTGTTGAAATTCAATATCTTTTCCGTATATTGATCCTGTACAAGATATTGAGAGAGGGAGAGAAAAGAAGGGGGGGGGGGGGGTTAAGTGGTTTTGAAAATTTTTTTGATATAATGATAATTTAATAATCTAACACAACAATTAATAAAGCAAATTAAAAGAGTAAGGAAAGAGAATATCAGACAGAGGTTTTATAAAGTTTTAGCCTTCTATCTGCTGCTCTCTTCTAACCCTACTGCTAGAGACCCGGTTTACTTCACTAGTGCTATTCTACACTTTACCGGTGTTGTTTCATTTAATCCACTAAATTAAATCATAAAAATTACAAGCACTTGTCATACATGGATTTTACAACACTCTATTCTACCTATCTAGCTTCTCAACAATCTAGGCTAATACAGAACTACAAAGTACAAATGTACTTGTCTCAATACTCAAACGACAAATAATAATTAGAAATTATAAAAATTATAAGTGAGAACAAAAGTATAAATCTCAATTAGTTTCGCTCAAGAGAAAAATGATGAATGTTGAATAATTTGCTTCGGTGGAATTTTTTAAAGAACTCTCTATGACTTTTTAGAAGATATAATTTGATCATGAATTTTTTGTGCAACAAATTTTTTTTTCTCTAGAGTTGTGTATGACGTTTTGAATTCTTTCTCTTTTATATTGAAATCTTTCAACGGCTAAAAATTTGAAAATTATCTTTTATCCAACTGCTAGTTATTTAAGATAACTCCTTAGATATTTTTAGAGAGGATATTGATTATTTGAATTTAAAAAACAACTCTCCTTATCTTGCTTCAATTGGATAACCTTAACCATCAGATTTGCTTCTGATTTGAAATTGGCAAGGTAATATACCTTATTAGAAATTTCTAGATAAATATCATATTTAAGATTTGAATTTTCATGAAATTCGATTCAACCTTATCCTTATCCATATTTCTACATATCTTGATTTTTAAAAAATTAATTCGCTTAAAGATAATCCCCTTAGAACTTAATTCCATCTTAAGCAAAACAAGATTAAGTATATTTTCCTAATATTCCCAATCTAGTAGAGCTAAGGCTTGATTAATTCAAATATGATTTAAAGCTATTTTCAACATCATACTTTCAGACTTACTTTCTAAATAAGTTTCTGAAAAATATCAGCCTTTTGTTTTTGAAATTTCTGAATAAGCTTCTGAAGTGCTATATCAATTGTTCTTATAAAAGCTTCTGAAAATTTTTCTAACTAGTATATTTTCAATCCATTCAAACCTTCCGAATAAGCTTCTGAATACAACTTAACTTTTCGAAATTATACTTTCTGAAAATCCTTTTGTAAGCTTATACTATTAAAGGTTCATTACCTTTTAACCATTTTTGTTATCATTAAAATGTATGAGAGATATCTAACAATATATAACAGTGATGTTGACTTTCAATTCAAATATTAGGATTTTAGATATGAATGATGGCATATTTTGAATAGAAAAATTAAAAAACGAAATCATTTAAAGGCTCCATAATATATCCTAGAACTTAGAAATTCCATAGGATGCATATTTTAAGGTGATCCTAAGGGTCAAATTCTTAATGCTAAATATTTAGATTATGTATTTATAAAATTGGACATAATATAGAAGTTCTTAGCCCATCTATCATAAATTTGCTCATTCTTACGCTAAAGCTTACTTTGATAAACAAATCCTTTCTTTCATATAAAGGTGTCGAAATTAAAGCATTCTAATATCTCATATAGAATTGATGCATTTATGGTACAAAGACTATAGTAGCCTACTTTATGTTAAGAAAACTCCATAAATGAAGAATGTGAATCTCCTTCATCATCAATAAATATATATATTTCCTTAAAAAAAAAAAAGATGAATTTAAGAGAGATAAATCCACCAAAATAAAATGTATATGAACAAATTTCGTCCTACATCTCTTATGATGGCTTTTCATGTATACTATAAAAGTCCATTTGTAGTGAATTAGAAGTCAAGATACTGCTATATAGATTACCAATCATGAGCTTCGAATCATTTTTTCAATCATTTAATGAATCTTAGGTGTATTTAAAAACTCATTGTTCGGTCATCAATAATACTAAAATCAAGCATTGAGTTGAAATTTGAATATTAGACATAGGTGGATTTCATTCAAATTGTCCTTATAATATTTAAACAATGTTTAGACCACGATAACACAATCCACCACTTTAATGGAAGCTCATATTCAAGATTCGAACTAAGTGGAATGCTCTTTCTTTTTTTTTTTTTCTATCATGTGAATTAAAAACTTTAAGATCTAAATGAAATCATGTCTAGAGCTTAAGGAGAGCTTATTGAAGACAAATTGTTCAAATGAAAGTTTCTTCTACAAAACTTTCCTTTTATTCGTGTTTTATGGCTTTTAATTGAGTCAATATCTAATTCAAGAAATATAAAGGTTGATTAATAGGAGATGATTTTTCTTAAACTATATTTAACAACTAGATACAAGAATTAAAGATGGGATTTAATAGTTGTGTCCTTTTAATTAGGAATGTACGTAGCTATTTTAATTGGTTGATCACCTGTAATGAGTACATTGTTGGACGTGGAGAAGTTTGAATCAAGGACACATAGAGGGATGTTAGAGATAAAGTTGTAGGAGGAAGAATGAGTAAGCTCAGATTCTTAGAGCATGCATATGAAAGCAAATTGCATATACAATTCTTGATTTGTTCTTAATGGGTTCTAATGTTTGATCTTTTGTGAAGCTATTCTAGCAAGTAACAATATTTATGTGAACTTATCAATGCTTTAAATATTGCAAATGAGAAGGAGGCTCATATTTATGGAATTTGGCCCATAATCTCTTATAAGAATCAAGGACCAATCATGCAATCTTGAGTACGAGGACTCGTTGCCTAGAAGGATTTGACCTTAGAAGAAGAGGAGTTCCTCTAAGCTAACCTGATATGTTTCCTGAGCTCTTCTAATCATATCACAATCTCTAGGGCAGAGGAAGTTCCTACATAAACTAACAACTTCCACTAATGCCAAGACCTGAGCTCTCATGATCTCGAGCTATTGGACATCCGACCCTATACTAACCCAATGCCGAGTCAACCAACCAAAGCCAAGCTCCCAAGTTCCAATAATCTAGACAAATGCTCTCCAAGTTCTCAAGTTGCCAAGCTGCTACTTGATGTTGGCCTAATTTGGTCTTCTCTACATCCAGTATTCGCTTGGACCATAAATTGAGAGGCTAACAAGTGTCTGACCTTCTAACATCCATACTATCCTTGTGTAAGATATTATTTTTTGTTTTGTTTACTAATTTATCCTTATGTAATATGTATTTTCCATTTTCAATAGGAATCTTTTTGGTAATTTGTAGTAACCTAGGACTTACCCTAATTGGAGCATATAAATACCCCTTAATTGTAATAGATACATCATCCTTGAATATCAGAATAGAACTTTCTTTATTTTCCTTCTTGTGCTTATGTGTATCTTTGACAGGAGAAACCCAAGTCCAGAAGCACTGTTTGTATGATACCACTAGTCATATGTCCATCTATGTTCATATTCGTGTCATCTTAGTATCAAAGCTTGGCCAGACTCATAAGTATAAGTCCTTAACTTTGTATCCTTATATGTATGTATGTTGTAGTTGCATTATGTAAAGTAGTTTCCATTGGGATTTAGAAAACTATAGTAGTAAGTAATGGGTGTTGGAATCATGTCTTAGAAGCGTAAAAAGGCAAGTGCTTTGTTTTCCCTTGTTTCCATACTCTCAAAACAAAGTGTATGGTTTTTGTTGTCTTATAGCCATGTTAAGTGTTGTTAGTAGTGTTTAGTTGAAGTTAGAACAAGTGTTGTTGAGTTATAGTTCAAATATTGTGTTCCGAAAAGGGTTTTGTATAGTTTAGAAGCTATTTTGATTAGAAGTGACAGTGTAACAATGTCGGATTCTAGTGTCTATGAAGCCATCGGAGATGAGGATAGTGGTGCTTATGTTGGTTGTAGCCATCAAGGGAGTTATGCGCCAAGGTAAGGTGATGAGAAAATTGATAAGCTTACCGTCCTAGTTGAGATCTTGGTTACTGCATTATAAGGCAATAGGTAGCCGCTTAGAGATGAGTTGAATAGAGAACTAACAAAAGTTTTGCTCGAGTAAGGGAATGGTTGCCCTTACTAAGTTAATTTCTCAATTCAATCTCACTGAGCTGGCGGAGTGGAAAGGCTTCCCTAACAAGGGCTTGTAGTAGATGAAATAGAGGAAGTTGAAGAGGAGTTAGGTAACAACAGGGAAGAATATTGTCAAGTAAAAGAGCAAAATATCTAAGCTTTTGAATAAAAGACCTAAAACTACAAATCCTGAGCTTCTCTAATACTCATGATGCTAAGGATTATTTGGATTTGTAAATAAAATTAAGAAGCAGTTTGAGTGTCATGAAATACTTGAAAATGCCAAGGTTAGACTTATTGTGCTAGAATTAACAAGATATGCCACTTTATGGTGGAAAAACTTGCAAGCTAATCGGTGAAGAAAGAGAGAGAGAAATTAGAGATTGGGATGAGATGAAGAAAGTAATGAGAAGGAGGTTTGTCCCAAGCTACTATTTGCAAAATGCATTTAAGAGATTACAAGCATTAAGGCAAGAAAGCCTAAGTGTAGATGCTTATGTGAAGGAGTTTTGGATGTTGATGATTCATTATGAAGTAGTAGAGCCCGAAGATCAAACTATCTTAAGGTTTGTTAGTAAGTTGAGGTATGAGACTGGAGATATTTTGAAGATAAAGGATATTGACACGTTAGACGAAGCAATCTGAGCTGCTTAGAGGATAAAGCGATGTTGGATGAACAAAACCTGAGCTCCCATCATTCAAGCTCCCCTAAGGCGACCTGTTCCTGGTAAACCTCTACAATTAGAACTAAGCAGAACTAGTGAAGTAAGACCTATCTCAGCTGCTTAAACCAACGAGAAGGAAGTGTAGAGGAAGTTTAAGAAAGAAAGGGTAGAGCTTAGAGAGAAGACAAGCAAGACCAATTGTTTTTAGTGTCAAGGATTTGAACACATAGTAGCTTGGTGCTCGAACAAAAAAATAATGATAGTGAACGGAGAAGTGTCGACCATTGAGGTCGATAGTACTAATGGGGAGGTGGAAGGAACGAAAGAATTTAGATAAGTCGACCTCTTTAAAGAGGAAGAAGTCATATATAGTAAAGAGGGAAATTTCATGCCCATAGCCATGATATTGAAATGACTGACAAGTGTGAGTCTAGCACTGTAGGATGAACAATGTGAGAGCTTATTTCACATTAGATATAAGGTCAAGGGAATGCTATGTACAC